>JACEVL010000351.1:1516170-2038061 GCA_020284085.1 Aporrectodea caliginosa
ATGTGAACAAATGTTTTGCATATATAATGAGCACAGGTGTTCCTTATGTTGATATATATATAATTCGTATTCGATTGTTAAGCTGTTTTAGTTTTAGGCCTTAGTTGCGCGGTCGGCTGGCGGCGCTTGGCCTAAAGTAGCCTAAACTTTGGCTGACGACAGATTCTCTGCACGTGTAGTTAGCGCGCCGAACTTAGAAACTGGCTGATGATAGTGAATTTGAAGATATAGTAAGAACGCCGAACTTAGAATCTGCTGATGATAGTGAATTTGAAGATATGTAGTGCAGTTGTTGTTTTAATGAAGTAGAGAGTTGTGTTATGTAGAAGTTACAGTCGCGTTGTGTTTAATGAAGAACTGTGTTTGAATATTAACTGTGGTTTAAAAGAAATACATTCAAAGAACTGTGTCAATTTACTTCGTAAACAGTTAGAAGACGTTGAGCAATTTATACGTAGAGATAAGGAAAGTTCTTGAGGTAGGTCTCGTTAGTCGACGAAGGAATTGAAAAATATGAGTGGCACGAATACGAACCAGTAGCTAGTTTTGTCATCCCTCCGAGTCTTACTTGCTGATCGAAGGTAGGTTTGTCAAAAACGAGTATGAATACCGCGTACGCTAATGCCAACGCGGTAGCCATCGTCAACAACGGGCTCATGCACCTTTTCAGTCAAATCGGATATTCCCTATCGGGTCAAGACATGGAAACGATATATCACCCGGGACAAGCGACGACCATGATGGGTTTGTTGAAATATCCGAACGATTTCGCTAAAGCGCAAGGTCTTAACCAGCTTTGGACAAAAGATACAACAGCGACCGCGGTTATAGCGGATAATACGGGTTTCGCGGCTCGTCAAGCGTATCTTATTCAAAAACCAACTACTAAAGGAACGTTCAGTTTCATCGTGCCTCTTAGCCATATTTTCGGATTTTGCGAAGATTACGATAAAATAGTATACGGACTGAAGCACACGCTAACGCTAGTTCGCAAATCGGACGACGACGCCATCTTTAGACTCGCAGCTGCGGATGCTGGAAAAGTCGACGTTGCGAAAATCTCGTGGTTTATGCCGCACGTTACACCGTCGGATATGCAAAGGGCGCAGTTATATAAAACTATCGAATCGAAAGCGTCGCTACCAGTTGCTTATCGCGCTCGTCAATGCGATACTATCACAGTTCCTGAATCGACGAATTTTAGCTGGCGTCTTAGCGTCAAGACGGCTCCGGAAAAACCTAGGTGGATAGTCGTCGGATTTCAAACCAATCGCGATGGGGACCAAGAACGTAACCCGTCGATCTTCGATCATTGCAACCTCAAAAACGCGTACGTGATGTTGAATCAAGAGAGATACCCAGCCGTAGACTACGACCTATCGTTCCCCGACCAGAAATTTTCGAGAGCTTACAGAGCCGCGGCGACGTTTAGCGAAAAGTTCTACGGAATGGATCAACTGATTACGCAAAGTAACATCACACCAGCCGATTATAAAGATCTATACCCGCTCATGGTATTCGACATTAGTAAACAGTCGGAAAAACTGAAATCGTCGGTCGTAGATATCCGGATTAAATTTTATTTTAACGCGGCGGTCCCTGCTGGGACACAAGCTTATGCGGTTATAATTTCGGATAAGTTGTTAAAGTTTCAATCCGATGGCCAGAAAATGAGCGTGGTGTACTAAAAAAAGTTCTAACTTAAGAAATAATATTATCATTATAAAATAAAACATGAAGCTGCCAGAATTGAAAGAATTAATGAAACAACACAATATTCGCGGACATTCTTATCTCAACAAACCGCAAATGATTTCGCGGCTAGTCGAGAAAGGCGTGCTTACTCTGGATGTTGTGGAAAATTGGAAACAACCGCCGAAAATAACGAGTAAGGATGAAAAATACGATAGGTTGAAACGAATAAGGACACACCCTAGACGCGTAGAAATTTTAGACAGGGAAACGGGTCTGGTCGATTCGTACTCATCGATGTATAAAGCCGCGAAAGCGCTTAACCAAAACGCGGGTGTAATAACGATGTTTAACGGGAAAGTATATAAAAAAGATACGAGATTAAAGTGTTGGAGAGTGAGGAGAAAGATCTAATTAATTTCGAGGAGAGAGAGTGAAGAAGTAGTAGCAGTAGGAGTGAGGAAAGTATGAGTGAGTGATAGTAGTACGAGTGAGGAAAAGAGTGAAGTAGTAGTAGCAGTGATGAGAGTGCCACTAGGTATGAGTGCGTAACCAGCGATGAGAGTGAGGAGAGTAGTAGCAGTAATGAGAGTACAAGTGAGGAAAGCAGTAGTGAGGAAAGAAGTACCCGCGGTGTGAAAGTAGCAATATATTGAAGAAGACACGGAATATGAGTGCAGTGATCTAATTAATTTCGAGGTTAGTTATAAGAATTTAAATAGAACTTATCCAGATCTATTTAAATTCTGCTATTTATATATCGTAAATGTATAATTGCATAACCTGAATTCCATTGAGAAGCCAAGCATCCTCTACTATCGTTAGTCTATAATACTGATAAGCGGTCGTCGTCGAAATATTAAAAAATGTCGGAGCCGGTTGCGCTAGTATCGGTCCACTCGTTGCGAATAATGGCGCGAACGTTATTCCATCGTTACTCGCGGTGAGACTAATGCCCGGACATTCCATTCTAACTTTCAACGCGAATCTCCAAATTACGACCGGTTCGGGACATTTTATCTGTATCCAAGAGGTTACACCTTTACCTCTAAACCAAGAATCACCCGTTAGGAGATTGTTAAAAGCTCTAAACGCCTCGTGCCCGATGGTCGAACTGGCGCTAACGACGAAACCGGTTAAACTATTATTAGCTTCCAAATTAGGAACGTATCCGACGCGGCACTTTTTCCAAGAATTATCGACGTAGTTCTTAGTAGCCGCGTCTTGAGCTTCGACGGGATCGTGTAAATCAGAGATATATTTTTCGTTCATCGTGATATTTTGATAGAGTTCGGTTCTTCGATCGGTAGAAGATTTTCCGAATCTTATTATATCGTGCTCCCCGTGCTTGCATAAAAATCCATCCGTCGTTTGTAATGTAATAGGGCTGTTCAACTGACATTGCATTTTATTCGTCGTACTACCCAACAACAACTGGAATTGTTTAGTTCCTCTCAAATCCTTACACCCCAGCGTACGAAAGCTATCGCCGTTGACGCTTAGAAATAAATTACCCGTCACGGTATCTCCGGTCTTTGATACCTTCGTGTCGACGTATTTTTTGTTAGCTAAATGGTCGTCGGCGGTTGGGGCGGCGCTATTAGTAATTTTATCGGCGATTAGAGCAGTAGCCTGACTAAAGCTAATGGCTTCATCGCCGTTGCCAGCTGAGGGATAATCAATCGGTAAACCTACGAGAAGATGACCACCCATATCTATATCTCCGGTAATGTCGTTGCTTCCGTCTAACCTTAGAAAAGAATTATTTATCTGAGTTAGCGTAACGCCTCCGGCTACAACTCGTTGCATATAACCAGAGTCAGTATGACCAAATTTATCAATAGGCATGTTGTGTTTTTAAATATACGATATTAATTTATTAATATAAATCGTTTATAATTTCTTGGAACTTACAACCATCGTTCATTATTTTCTTCAGCACGTACAGACACAAATGACCACAGAAGACTTCGTTGTCCGGCTGAATTCGCTCGCTGTTGTAGTACACAGGATCGCCTAAATATTTCAACAGTTCAGTAGGTGGTGGTAAACCGTAGCTGTCAAAATAAATTTTATCCTTACGATTCTTAATCCAACACGTCCAATGGGTCCCTCTACCGCTCGAATCGTCAAGATTAAGGATACCGCACTCGTTCCGTCTCGGTTTTTTAGGCAGCTCGTCTCTTATAAAAAACTCCTCTGAAATTATTTATATTTAGTTTCTTCGCGGCATCTAATAATTCGAAATTCGTTAACGGTTTATTAGGAAGGACTACACCTTCGACGTCAATGTTTTTTACAGTTGAAGCACTCATTTTATATTTTATCTAAATGTTTTAGAAAGTAATGAGCTTTGACTTCCTGCATTACATAGAGCCATGGATCTATTTTGTTTGATTTTTTGATATTTTTAAACGGTGACAAAGGACGAAGGTTTACCCAGTTCATAGCTTTATGAAGTTCTTCCTCGTCTAGCAAATTGAACGATGAGATCGGTAAAACGTGATCAATGTGCCACGCCGAGCCGTACCCCTCCATCGTCATACCTTCTTCGAATTGAAATTTAATCCATTTAGTAAATGTTTCAAAATCGACGCCTATAAGTTGACGCGTTGTTTGCGATTTCGATTTACCTTTTAATGCATCACCAAGCCTAACCCTCATATTTGTAAGTAGTTTAAATTCTGGGTCGTATCGTCTTCGAGCTTTAATATACGCGTTATTATATTTATGTTGGCATAGTTTACTTACAGATTATCAAACCCGTCTTTACGACATCTATTTTTTGAATATTCAGTTATATTCTTTTCTTTTTTACAACAGCTGCAAACTTTTTTATCTTTTATTTCCCTCGTCTCAAGTCTTGAATATTTTTTTGCCTAAGTTCCTTCGCTTTGATATTTTTAGCACATTTTACAACTAGAACGATACCCGCTCTTATTACATTTATCTTTATAAAATTCAGTTAAGCTTTTTTCTATTTTGCATTTTGTACACACTTTTAATACTTCCATTTTATATAAGTATATTTATTCTTTAAGTAGTTCTCAATGAATAGTGACCGTACGATAAAGTATGAACACCGTCATGCTGAATCACTCTTTTATCATCGTCGGCTGATAGAGCGATCTTATTCACTTCTTCTGTGTATATTTCATGGTGATACGATCGTATAACATTCATTTTTCTCGATTGTTCTCTTCTCGTAAACAAACAGTTTTTATAGTCTTCGTGTGTGATCGCGTTCTTAACTACGTTCTTCTTTACACCCTTGCATTTTTTATGATCTACTCCAGCCATTTTGTATGAATATAACTTCGACCTCAATCCAACAAATTCTTCGATCTGTTTACCCGCTGCTTCATCCTTAAACATACCGATAACCTTTTTATTCACTCCAGTTTCTATCCCAGACGAATGGTCTTTTGGGTAATCGGATGTGTCGAACCGGCTTCTAATGTCTGGAGCGATATCAGCGTAGAAATCGTCTGTTTTAATTTCATAAGCTAGCGAATCGGTATCTGTAAATAACAGTTTTGACCTATCTCCGTATTTCTTCTTAATGTAATTATAATGAAAATCAAACATTAGCGTTTTACTTAAATCTAAGATGCACATGCCGAGATATATAGGCTTGTTATAATACAGCTTCGTTCGTTTCATATGAATGGCTATTAGATTCTCATCAAAAATTGTTCGAGTGTCGTAGCTAGTTTTCGCCGTTAATTTTATCGCTTGCTTTTCGCTGGAGACTAGTTTAATATCTACGTGATTCTCTATATTTTCACAAGTTTTCCCAAAAACAGAGTTGTTCATTAGTTTAAAAAAGTCTTTCTCGAAATCGTTAGTCGCTCTAGTCCTCAAGCCGGTATTTAGATCTATATATTTTTTCAACCAGGCACTTTCTTCGAATTTAATTCCGCGATGAATTTTAGTTATCTTCAAGCCTAGGCTTTCGTACAGCTTTAAATTTTCGTAATGAACTATATACTTTACTTTATCGTTTAGGTTTGGAATAAGTTTAGGTACGGTCGAAGATTCAGGTGTAAGATTCTCAGGAGCGAGCGGGTAATCGTTATGAAGATCATGCAAAGCTCTCGAATATTCCAAGTCCACTTCTAAAATACTAGGCGTCGTTCTCCAATCGTTTAGCTCGTCATTTGACATCCACTCGAACCCGTGAGTCGGTAGATTCTTTGACATAGCCCATCCGTAAAGATTATTAGCGTCAAGGTACGCTATAAACGACGAAGGCTTGCTCGCGTCGAACGAGGGCATGTACTTATTATTCGCCTGCGCATAACGATGCGAAATTGTGCTAACACCGCCTCTTATCCCGTGTTTAACCATCAGTATCATATCGTAGTCGCTTAATAATTCCAACTCTACACCAGTCAACTTTAAAGCAGCATCCCAAGCAAGACCCGGAGAAGTATAGTACCAAGCGGGGTCGAGACCGTAGTTCTCGCAGCACACGTCTCTGAAATTCTCAAAGACATCGGCGAGTAGGAGAACGTCTGACTGATTATATAAATCGTGGTATTCTCTTAATGTCTTACAACGAAATTCTGTCCATACCGTTTTAGCATGGGTGTAATCTTCATCGCTAATGTCTGAGTCGTTTAGTTTAGAATAGAATGCGGATTTGGGAGGCAGTTCGGTTTCGTTTAATCTTTCAACGCCACAGACATAATCGTAAGGGTAGACTCCTTTTTTGAGTAATAGATCGAGCTGCCTACCTTTATAAAATTCACCTAGATTCTTACACTGCTCTTTACTAAGGTTTTTAGATAGCGCGCGTCGAGACTCGAGGGCATGAATCTAAAACTATCTAGAAAACGTAATTCGCGTTTGACCTCTACTTCCTTGTTTTCTTTATTCACAAACTTATCGACCACAACTTCTCTGCTAAATGAAATGTACTTTTCTTCGTTACAAGGTATGCAATTAATCCTTTCGTTATCTTCACCTCGTAGTTTCTTTACGAATAAGTGAGCATCGTAACAAGATAAATTATGAAACAGTACTGGGAAAAACTTGGGGACCTTATAGCTTAAATTACATTTGTTATGGGCCGCCCCTCTATATTTTCCAGTTAGATGACAGTGGTCTCTAACTCGATCAGCGCCTAATTCGCCTTCGCAAATGTGGCAAACGGTAGCCGAATCGTATAGCTCCTTGTCTTTCTTCCCGAATATCATTCGTTTTGGAAATTTAAATCGTTTGTAAATATCTTTTATATTCTCTATAAGAGTGTCTATAAATATTTGAGCTACATCGTCGTCGTTCGTTCTCCGCTGTAAACATTACGGGGGCTTGCGAATATAGGTCGTCGTCGAAACATTTTATAAAATAACAGAATGAACTCGGAACGTGTTTTTGGTATTTGTTAGTATAGGACGTGTTAGGATTTGGCTGACAAGTGTCTATAGGTTTAATGAAGCTTTCAAAATCTGCGTACACTACGAAGGGGACTCGCATCTTTCTATAATAATTTTTAAAACTCAACATAGTTCCCGGTTCCGGTAGTTCTATCTTTTGCGCCTCGTGTTGGGAACAGTACTCGACTATGTTTAGTAAGCGCTTCTATTCGTTGAAAACCGATTAAACATCGTCTACAATAGTGCATTGAATTTTTAGATTTCTCTGTGTGTTTCTTCATCAATCTGTTAAAATTCTTTATCCAACAATAATGCTTCTTTTCTCCATCGGAAATAAGTAATAGATCTACATAGGTATCGCTTTCATGCTTAGATATATATAATGGGTATAGTTTAACATCTGTCTCATAACCGAAGACATTAATACTAATGTTATTATTTCTCTCAAACCTGCTTATCACATTAGCATCCGCCGCTACTGGAAATTCAATGCCGGACCAATCGAGTTCCTCAGACTGCTTGATTAATTCTTTCGTAATTCTTTCTGGATTGTCTTCTGTTGGGTTTAAGGCTCTAGTGATGCACCATTTGAAACATTCTTCGTCTTCGTTTTTCATATTAATAATAGCCTTTTTATTAGCTAAATACTCAGGAAGTGGAATATAAGAACTTCCTTTCAACGGCTTATATTCCACCGTATCGATATCCAACTTCATAACTGATTTAAACCTCCAATTACTACCTCGCATCTGATAACTCGCCATGCTCTCCTTAATTTTATCCACTGCGTCGCTATATATTTCACCCACGTCGGTTGCGTCTAAAATAATCTCATTCTTCGATTTAAAATTAGGTTCAGCTTCGACTACTTCCCCAGATTTCATATCTACTTTCTCCATTACACATAAAAGATTGAATTGAACTTTTACCCCTCGATTTTTCGTTAGCAGACCGACTACCCGCGGCCTTACAGCATCGAGGAAAGATGTGACGTCGATCCCTCGAGTTCCTTCGATCGTGTATCGCTTAGTAAATCCCTTAATAGCATTCGCGGTCTCTAGGATTTCGAACTTCTTTTCATTGATTTTGCTAAAAATACTCGAAATCTTTGACTTCAACGAGTCTAATTTTTCATTCACGGGTTTCTTCACTTCGGGAGGTATGTAATTCATTATCCAATCCGCAAAAGTGTTAATTTTCGACCTTACCTTGTTCTTCTTCATCAAAACATTATTAAAACGAGATTTCCAAGTATTAGATGGAGGTGTATACTTACCTGGAACAAGCGTTGGAACTTTGATGTCTGGAACTGGAGCGTCTAGAGGGTTGCTTTCGTGTACAGTCTTAACGCTTTGCAAAAGTCTCGATGATACTAATGTCACGAGATCCGCTTTTCGCAGTCCCGAATATCTAACCAAGCCATTCTCTTTGGCAATGTTTCGTAATTGTTTTACTGTTTTCGTTTTGTATTCCATTTTATATACAGAAGATTTTTCTTTAAGTCAAAATGAGATAACAGTTTTCGACCGTGTGACGGCTCATCATCAAAACTGACGACTGATCGAAACTTCGGGGAAAATTCCTAGGAGTTTCGATATGAGTCATCGATGCGCGGACGCAATTGAGAGCCTCAGGATATTGAACTTTAAGGCTGTATAGGTCAAATGTTTCGAAATTGAACAGGTCATTGTCGACTTAATCTCACCCCAATTTCTCATGTTGAATTGATCGTCTGGTCAGTAGGTGCTTCGGTATTGCCTTTCAAGTAAAATTCTCAATGCATTGCTGGATTAATGTCAGTTTCGACGCTTCTGCTGCAAGAGAAAGCATTTCAAAATGACTGATTATAGCTTTTTTGTGTGGAACAGGCCATTGTCGACTTAATCTCACCCCAATTTCTCATGTTGAATTGATCGTCTGGTCAGTAGGTGCTTCGGTATTGCCTTTCAAGTAAAATTCTCAATGCATTGCTGGATTAACGACAGTTTCGACGCTTCTGCTGCAAGAGTAAGCACTTCAAAATTACTGATTATAGCTTTTTTGTGTATAACAGGTCATTGTCGACTTAATCTCACCCCAATTTCTCATGTTGAATTGATCGTCTGGTCAGTAGGTGCTTCGGTATTGCCTTTCAAGTAAAATTCTCAATGCATTGCTGGATTAATGTCAGTTTCGACGCTTCTGCTGCAAGAGAAAGCATTTCAAAATGACTGATTATCTCTTTTTTGTATGGAACAGGCCATTGTCGACTTAATCTCACCAAAATTTCTCATGTTGAATTGATCGTCTGGTCAGTAGGTGCTTCGGTATTGCCTTTCAAGTAAAATTCTCAATGCATTGCTGGATTAACGACAGTTTCGACGCTTCTGCTGCAAGAGTAAGCACTTCAAAATTACTGATTATAGCTTTTTTGTGTATAACAGGTCATTGTCGACTTAATCTCACTCCATTTTCTCATGTTGAATTGATCGTCTGGTCTGTAGGTGCTTCGGTATTGCCTTTCAAGTAAAATTCTCAATGCATTGCTGGATTAATGTCAGTTTCGACGCTTCTGCTGCAAGAGAATGCATTTCAGAATGACTGATTATAGCTTTTTTATGTGGAACAGGTCATTGTCGACTTAATCTCACGAGAATTTTTCATGTTGAATTGATCGTCTGGTCAGTAGGTGCCTCGGTATTGACATTGAAGTGAGATTCTCTGAAGGAACGATAGTTTCGACCCTACTGCTGCAACAGCAAGCATTTGAAAATGACTGATGATAGCTTTTTTGTGTGGAACAGGTCATTGTCGACTTAATCTCACCCCAATTTCTCATGTTGAATTGATCGTCTGGTCAGTAGGTGCTTCGGTATTGCCTTTCAAGTAAAATTCTCAATGCATTGCTGGATTAACGACAGTTTCGACGCTTCTGCTGCAAGAGTAAGCTTTTCAAAATGAGTGATTTTAGCTGTTTTGTGTGGAACAGGTCATTGTCGACTTAATCTCACTCCAATTTCTCATGTTGAATTGATCGTCTGGTCAGAAGGTGCTTCAGAATTGCCTTTCAAGTGAAATTCTCAATGCATTGCTGGATTAACGACAGTTTCGACGCTTCTGCTGCAAGAGAAAGCATTTCAAAATGACTGATTATCTCTTTTTTGTATGGAACAGGCCATTGTCGACTTAATCTCACCAAAATTTCTCATGTTGAATTGATCGTCTGGTGAGTAGGTGCTTCGGGATTGCCTTTCAAGTAAAATTCTCAATGCATTGCTGGATTAATGTCAGTTTCGACGCTTCTGCTGCAAGAGAATGCATTTCAGACTGACTTATTATAGCTTTTTTATGTGGAACAGGTCATTGTCGACTTAATCTCACGAGAATTTTTCATGTTGAATTGATCGTCTGGTCAGTAGGTGCCTCGGTATTGACATTGAAGTGAGATTCTCTGAAGGAACGATAGTTTCGACCCCTGATGATCTGGAACAGGCTGCAACAGCAAGCACTTCAAAATGGCTGATGATAGCCTTTTTGTGTGGAACAGGTCATTGTCGACTTAATCTCACCCCAATTTCTCATGTTGAATTGATCGTCTGGTCAGTAGGTGCTTCGGTATTGCCTTTCAAGTAAAATTCTCAATGCATTGCTGGATTAATGTCAGTTTCGACGCTTCTGCTGCAAGAGAAAGCATTTCAGAATGACTGATTATAGCTTTTTTGTGTGGAACAGGTCATTGTCGACTTAATCTCACCCCAATTTCTCATGTTGAATTGATCGTCTGGTCAGTAGGTGCTTCGGTATTGCCTTTCAAGTAAAATTCTCAATGCATTGCTGGATTAACGACAGTTTCGACGCTCAAGAGTAAGCTTTTCAAAATGAGTGAATTTAGCTAATTTCAATCAATCAATCAATCAATCATAGAATTTATATAGCGCCTCTTCAAGGACTCTACTCAGAGGCGCTCCCAAGCCAGGCCTGATTATACAGAAAAGTCTTCAATTGGGTGTAGAAGGAAGCCGTTTGCAACGCGTTTGTGTGAAACAGGTCATTGTCGACTTAATCTCACCTCAATTTCTCATGTTGAATTGATCGTCTGGTCAGTAGGTGCTTCGTAATTGCCTTTCAAGTAAAATTCTCAATGCATTGCTGGATTAATGTCAGTTTCGACGCTTCTGCTGCAAGAGAAAGCACTTCAAAATGAGTGATTTTAGCTGTTTTGTGTGGAACAGGTCATTGTCGACTTAATCTCACCTCAATTTTTCATGTTGAATTGATCGTCTGGTCAGTAGGTGCTTAGGTATTGCCTTTCAAGTAAAATTCTCAATGCATTGCTGGATTAATGTCAGTTTCGACGCTTCTGCTGCAAGAGAAAGCATTTCAATATGACTGATTATAGCTTTTTTGTGTATAACAGGTCATTGTCGACTTAATCTCACTCCAATTTCTCATGTTGAATTGATCGTCTGGTCAGAAGGTGCTTCAGAATTGCCTTTCAAGTGAAATTCTCAATGCATTGCTGGATTAACGACAGTTTCGACGCTTCTGCTGCAAGAGGAAGCATTTCAAAATGACTGTTTATAGCTTTTTTGTGTGGAACAGGTCATTGTCGACTTAATCTCACCAGAATTTTTCATGTTGAATTGATCGTCTGGTCACTAGGTGCCTCGGTATTGACATTGAAGTGAGATTCTCTGAAGGAACGATAGTTTCGACCCTTCTGGTGCAACAGCAAGCACTTCAAAATGACTGATGATAGCTTTTTTGTGTGGAACAGGTCATTGTAGACTTAATCTCACCCCAATTTCTCATGTTGAATTGATCGTCTGGTCAGTAGGTGCTTCGGTATTGCCTTTCAAGTAAAATTCTCAATGCATTGCTGGATTAATGTCAGTTTCGACGCTTCTGCTGCAAGAGAAAGCATTTCAAAATGACTGATTATAGCTTTTTTGTGTGGAACAGGCCATTGTCGACTTAGTCTCACCCCAATTTCTCATGTTGAATTGATCGTCTGGTCAGTAGGTGCTTCGGTATTGCCTTTCAAGTAAAATTCTCAATGCATTGCTGGATTAACGACAGTTTCGACGCTTCTGCTGCAAGAGAAAGCACTTCAAAATGACTGATTATCTCTTTTTTGTATGGAACAGGCCATTGTCGACTTAATCTCACCAAAATTTCTCATGTTGAATTGATCGTCTGGTCAGTAGGTGCTTCGGTATTGCCTTTCAAGTAAAATTCTCAATGCATTGCTGGATTAACGACAGTTTCGACGCTTCTGCTGCAAGAGTAAGCACTTCAAAATTACTGATTATAGCTTTTTTGTGTATAACAGGTCATTGTCGACTTAATCTCACTCCATTTTCTCATGTTGAATTGATCGTCTGGTCTGTAGGTGCTTCGGTATTGCCTTTCAAGTAAAATTCTCAATGCATTGCTGGATTAATGTCAGTTTCGACGCTTCTGCTGCAAGAGAATGCATTTCAGAATGACTGATTATAGCTTTTTTATGTGGAACAGGTCATTGTCGACTTAATCTCACGAGAATTTTTCATGTTGAATTGATCGTCTGGTCAGTAGGTGCCTCGGTATTGACATTGAAGTGAGATTCTCTGAAGGAACGATAGTTTCGACCCTACTGCTGCAACAGCAAGCATTTCAAAATGACTGATGATAGCTTTTTTGTGTGGAACAGGTCATTGTCGACTTAATCTGACCCCAATTTCTCATGTTGAATTGATCGTCTGGTCAGTAGGTGCTTCGGTATTGCCTTTCAAGTAAAATTCTCAATGCATTGCTGGATTAATGTCAGTTTCGACGCTTCTGCTGCAAGAGAAAGCTTTTCAAAATGACTGATTATAGCTTTTTTTGTGTATAACAGGTCATTGTCGACTTAATCTCACCTCAATTTCTCATGTTGTAAGCTTTTCAAAATGAGTGAATTTAGCTGTTTTCAATCAATCAATCAATCAATCATAGAATTTATATAGCGCCTCTTCAAGGACTCTACTCAGAGGCGCTGCTGCAACAGCAAGCACTTCAAAATGGCTCCCAAGCCAGGCCTGATTATACAGAAAAGTCTTCAATTGGGTGTAGAAGGAAGCCGTTTGCAACGCGTTTGTGTGAAACAGGTCATTGTCGACTTAATCTCACCTCAATTTCTCATGTTGAATTGATCGTCTGGTCAGTAGGTGCTTCGTAATTGCCTTTCAAGTAAAATTCTCAATGCATTGCTGGATTAATGTCAGTTTCGACGCTTCTGCTGCAAGAGAAAGCACTTCAAAATGAGTGATTTTAGCTGTTTTGTGTGGAACAGGTCATTGTCGACTTTCTATAATTAATAATGAAATATTGGTTTAGTACAAGAGCAATATTATCGTGATTAGACAATACAGTGAAAAGTCACGAGCATTGAGCGACCACTAAATATCAATCAATCAAGCTAAAATTTTGCACTTATTTATTACTAAGACAAGGTAACAGATTGAGAGGGTACCATCAGGGAAAATAACAGCTTTTAATTTTTAGGACCACCCTAATGTACATGAATGCATGCATACATTACAATGCTGCATTCAGCCATTTTCACACAGATTACGCGTATTATTATTTATTTTGATCACTTCCGGTTTTCAAAAGACAAACATTTAAGTATGCAAATGAAGCCCTACATTCCCTCTAAAGAATGGTATATTTGTTTTCTCTTCTGGGAAGAAAACTGAATACTACAGACAGAAAAACCTAAGGGGGGAGTCCTTCCAATCAGCCATTTTTCACGCATATTACGGGTATTATTATTTATTTTGATCACTTCCGGTTTTCAAAAGACAAACATTTGAGTATGCAAATGAACCCCACATTCCCTCTATAGAATGGTATAATTTGTGTCTCTTAATATTAAATGACGGATAAGATATAGTCGAAAGTCTAGGGGGTGGTATCCACCCCCTGGTGCCTCGGGTATATTGGGTATAACTTTTGAATGGCGTGAGCTACCACCATAATGTTTACCTCAAAATGTGTGCCAATGAATCTGCTACAGTTACCTAATTTGCAAAATTTTTATTCCACATGAAAAAAATTTTATGCATAAAATGTAGGGGGTGGCAACCACCCCCTTCTCTTGGTAGCCTGAGGGTTAACAACTAGGGCCTAGTTTACAGTCTACCTGACTGTCACATGACTCACATCCACTGTGAGTCTTGTCTTGACTGTTTCATAACTGAATGAACTTATCAAGTTAAATGGCTTCGGTACAACGCATTGATACAATACGATACGATTCACCTAGACGTATAAAACACTCACTGTCCCAGTTCTACGTAGCCTAATTCACCAGCAAGACCCAGAAACTGTTGAGAGACAACATACGACTTCATGATCATATATTCGTTTATTGAGTTAACAATAGACAAAACGCTGTAGGTGTACAAAGAAAAGAAAGGCAAGAAAAACAGGTCAGAAGGAAGTTATGGCTTAATAAGAGTTGAAAATTGTCAATTGGAATTAAATTAATTGTTTCCTTATACAAAACTCAGCCAGCTCCGCATGACGATGCCCTTGTCCTACCAGTCACATTTTGTTCCGGAGAGCATTTTCTAGGCTTCGTCTCACAATAAGTCACCTTGATGAAAACTATGTGTGCCACAGGATTGCAAAGCCTACTGAGAATATCTGCTTACAAGGTAGCGGCATCGATCGGCTATACAACTGGACAAAATGCATAGCCAATTAACAAAAAACAGAAAAAAATATGTTTGAAATGGATTTTGACTGCAAAAATTAACTAGACACTTCTAGAAGAGCCGAAAGGCGAAAGGTAGGCCTAAAGACGAAAACCTGTTTCTTTTAAAATAAAACTTTGAAATTGTTGTGGTGTTAGTCTGGGAATCTGGATAAACCATGAAGTTTGCATAACTTTATCTTTCAGAAACTGCTGGAAAACAAGAGCCTAGCACGTGTTCCATTTGATAACAATTGCTAAAATATGCGTTGGCTTCTGGGGCTCCGCCCCAGGCCCCGCTGCATGAGGTAGCTCTCGACGCTCCCTCAGACACCCTAGTCGTTAGGCCTAGGCCTATATGCACAGAAACTCAGCGCTCACGGCTTTGTGCCTTCGGCGCTTGCAATATGAGCACCTCTGGAAACATTTTATAGTTGCACCTCTGATTTGAGTGAGAGGAGTTGAGGAGAGGGACTGGGGAAGGGGATTGGAGTAAGGAGGGGCAGTTGCGGAGAGGGGTTGGGAAAAGGGTATTGGTGGGAGGAGAGGAGGGAAAGGTAAGGGGCGTCCAGGCACTTTTTTTTTTACACTTTAAGCACTGATTGTATGTCTAAATAAGAATTATTGTATTAATAGATCACCAGTTTTTGTAATGGAATTTAATCCATTGCCATTTTAGAGTATTTCACTTCAAACCTTATTGATATTTTAACAGATGGATTGTAATGGCGGATGGTTCCAAACTGGAACTTTCTAATTCATCCCCGAATCCTGACGACCCAGCAGAGTGGACTCCAGGATGAGTGTAACCGTCAACTATTGATCTCAGGCATTCGGATAATACTAAGACAAACGCTAAGTAACTTGAAACAATACACGATGCTTACAGCCTCCGTGATACATCAGTGTTTCTCTTGAACGACACGGTGTCATAGCAAAGATGATTCGCGTGACCCTCCTCTTTTCTCCAGTATTGGTACTGGCACGGCACTACCAGACAACGGGCATCGGCGAAATAAGATAACTTATGATCTGAGGGTCGTTGCTGTCGACCTAAATGAGAGGGTAACTCAGCTGTATGAATTCGATCAGTGTGTCCACAGTTTAACGGCAGCTTATGACAACAGAGGCCGTTGCCGCCGACAAAGATTAGTTTTTGGCATATTACAGCTCTTATAACACAACGTAACAAATTTTTATAAAGTTTTGTTTCGCTTCAGTTTTTAATGTTTCTTTATGGAGTTTGACATGCTGAATTCGAAAATCACATTACTTTTTGTGTACCATCAACGGTGCTCATAAAAACTAAGAAAATATATTGACAGCATATAACAGCTAAGCTTATTATAAATGTGCGTTTATATCACAATGTAAAAAAACTTTGTTTCACTTAATTTTTTATGGTTCCTGTGTAATACTGTGATGCTAATTACGAGGGTACTGTTAATTTTTATGTAGCATCAATATTTTGGTAAATATTTAGGTCAAGTGAATTTCAGACTTTCTATAATTAATAATGAAATATTGGTTTAGTACAGCTAAGTTTTTGTACTAAATTTGTAGGTTTTTTTAAAGATATTTTTCTTTTACACGTATGGGAACATAGTGGAAGTTTCTGTGACATTGGTGAATATTCTCCAATATTCTAGTTTATTCTGGAACATTCCATAACATTGTGGAAGACCCTTCTTGTACTTTCTCGAACATTCTAGTTGAGCCTTCCTTGTTGTTATATAAAGCCTGCGTTTTGTGAGTCCGACAGTACTGAAATAGCGGTCACAGTGACATATCAGTTTTCCATTTTCTTATAGAAAATAATGTCCTCTAGACATTGCAAGATATCTGCGGTCTAGCAACCCTTTCTGCTGCTCGGACTGTTAACATCTATTTAGTAAAATGGTTATCGATTGTTTCATTCGAGTATCCAACATGGAAATTTACATTAAGAGCGCTACATGAACAGAACGTGGCTAATTGGTTCATGTGTGGCCTATACATCAGTGCTAAAAGAGCCAGCAAGGGCCAGTCACAAGTGAGGAATAGGATGGGATGTCACCGGTCCTAGTAGTAGGACTAGTTTCAGTTTAAACGACACTGTGCGATGGCTCACTGATGAACCATTGAACGGTAAGGTAGACATCAATAACTCTGGTAGCCACAAGATATCGTTTGATCGTGAAAATAAAATTCTGTTAGGACACCTCTAAATCATCATTAGCCGAATCTATAATAACCAAAAATTCTGCTTGATCACTACTTCACTCCAAAAAAACTGTTTGGAAAAACTACTGGTCTGAATAATAATGTCGTTAAACACTGTGTTATTATAAATGTATCTTTTAGCGGTCACTGTTTCATAGCGAAACATCAATCGATGGCACTGAACAGTGAACACTTGAGTGGAAGAAGACTTTTACAAGGCCATGGCGTACGTAGCAAACGTCTTAGGCGAGGGTCGAACCTGCACAGTTCATACTCAGAGTAATTACAAGGCACGATTTCGTTTGGTTGGTTAAGGATGTTCGGTTGGTATTGTTTAAGGACGCTGTGTCATAACGAAAATTGTTACCATTCACCTAAATCCCTCCCCAAAACCCCTTACCAATAAACTTCATTTCATATTAAGCACGTGTCAAATTGCTTAGTCTGAGGATCTATTTTAGAAGTATTCAATGACACAAAGAAAATCATAATTTAACTGTGTTAATATTTCATATTCATTTTAAATTAAATCTTCAATTTTCTCCAAAGTATTGAATTTGGAAATAAGACGATCGATAAAGTAAGTCGTTTTATTTGCCGAATGACTTGTTACACTCACTGTGTTGGTTCGAGAATCGAGACTGCTACGATTAGGTTCCTCTGGGTAGGCTCCTTGTGTGGGCGCTGTATAAATTCTCGGAATGAATGAATGGATGGATGAATGCTACTGTTTGGAGACCTTCAGCAAGTCCTCATCTACACAATCTCACAGCAAAATCAATTGATTCTTTGTTATGAGGAAAGTGGAGTTTAATAAATACATCTATGATAGCTAGTACGTAAATATCAGTATCAATAGGTCATTATCGTAGTTATGGATGGGGTTTGTCATGGAGGAGCATGGAGTTAAAGCTGCAAATGTGTAGCAATTGCTACGAATATGGCTGCAAGGGTCGTTTACGTCTACTGTATACTTTAAGATTCAAGAAAAGACGCAACCTAGGGATTAGTATAATTATATAGTTTCTGTTGAACGACACTGTGTCAAACGATGATGATTAGCGTCGCCCTCCTCCAGGGTCTAGATTGATACCACTCGGAAACGACAGTGACGGTTGACCTAGTGTCCTAGTCTTTTAATCAGTTATTTTCTTTTGTTTGCTTTTGGCTGCCAGAGCCGTTTACGTCGACATGATAACCTTATCAAGGCATTGAATGCATGGTTACGTGGGACGGTGGGAGCATTATTAAGGATTAAAAGCAGTTTTGTCGTATATATAGCGTCGACCGTAAGCGTTTTAGAGGTGTTACATTATGTTCCGTCTAGCGACAACAGTTACTGAAGGCTACTAGGGCGTTAGGTGTAGCGCTTGGTTGGTTAGTTGCTGCTTAGCGAAGATGATTGGCGTCGCCCTCCTTCTTTATCGTCGCTTGGGACTGACACCACAGTCTATAAGGCAGCTGTGGGGCTGACATGTATGACATAAATTGATCATAGATGATAATGTCCTACAAAGAATGTCATCTACTGTCTCCGTCCTCGTTCGCACAATCGTGAGATCCATTAGTGAATGTAATTGAAATTACTTCATTGCTGATCTTTCTTCTTACTTCTCTCCTTACTCTCTCACAGATCCATAGCCTATAGCCTACGTCAGTTTTGTAGTTGCACGTAATGATAAAGTTGCGATTGAAAACTCTTAATTTGTTCAGATTTTCCCGCAGTGCGCTTGCTGTCGGTTCAGTAAAGTACATACTTACTTTACAAAGCTATCGACCTGATTACGTTTGTCTTTCAATGTTTATTCAGAAGATGATACATGCTGGAACCCAGTGTCCCGGTTGACAAACGGAACAAGAGTTCAGCTAACCAACGCGGTGGATCCCGATATCTCTGTGCCTCACGGGCTATTATTTATATAGCTCTATTCTTATAGCTTCCTGCACGGAATACTGAAGCCTATATTCCTCCGAAGACAGGCCACCCACTGACAAGGTGATGTTAACGACAAGTCCAAATGGGATCGGAATGCTGCTTATTGTCGTACACCTAAACACACGTAATTTTTATAATATATCCGCTGTAGCCTAGTTTAAGTTTTACTTGGGAACCGCGCACTTTTTCTTTTAACTTATGAGAATGTGTATAGCTTTGAAAAGGTGTGTTTGGTCACCCTCCAATTCTACTTTATTTATAAGATGAATGAAACACACAAAAGGGGTGTGAAAGGATTCGCTTTTCTTCATTTAACGACGAATTTACATTGGGAATGAATATGTAGGCTGCTTATTGCTTACCTACAGACACTTGAATACCTCAGATTGTTTTCATGTGGTTAAAAGCAATCGACTTAAGGAGATAATATTATTATGAAGTCGTAGGTTTGATTTTTTATGCTTAACGACTCTATTAAGACTCTGTGTCGCCCTTCTTTTTTAAACCGACACTTCGGTCTGGCGTCACCCGATTCTAATGTAGTTAGGCCAATGTCAGCAACTCTGTCGCTGGACCGTAAAAATGATACTTCATTACAACAGGTGTTAACGCCTTCAGCCTACGCTACATATTCAACAATTGCGCTTAAAAGCTATTTATGACTACCAGGACCGCCACTGCTCATACTTTGTCAGTGCCAGTCCCAAGCCTGGATGGAGCAGGAGGGTGACGATAATGATCTCTGATAACACACAGTTTCGTTAAACTGAAACTAGACGAACTACTACAACCGTTTGCGTCATCCCTCCTTTTCGTCGCTTGCGGCTAGCCCTAGCTGTCACTCTTTGCACTGATGCAACACATGAACCAATGACCCACGTTCTGTTCATGTAGCGCTGTTACTATAAATGTCCATGTTGGATATTCGAATGAAACAATCGATAACCCTTTTCCTAAATGAATGTTAAGAGTCCGAGCAACAGACGGTGTCGCTAGACCGCGGATAAATCCTGACGTTTTAAACACCGTTGAAAGGTCATGAGACAAAGCTATATATAATGTGCGATTATCTGTCACAATTGATACGATCAACCCACTTTCTCTGTTAGGTCGACATCAACGGTAGTCATCATAAGTAGCCTTAAACAGTGTAAAACTAAAGTATTTCATTTACCTCATGAAGCTAAAGTAACTGAATCGCTTTGTAGCTCCGCCACATCCTTATGCTCTGTTAGTACCAGTCCGGAGTCGGTATAAATGAGGAGGGTGACGTTAATCATCTTTGTTGTGAAACGAAGTCGTTAAACAGAAACTACCCATCTGCATCGCACAATCGATATCGCAGTATTTTCAATGCTCTGCTTATTATGAAGCTCCTGAGTAGATTTCTTGAATTGGCGCTATATAAATCTCCAGAATGAATGAATGAATACCTATTTATACATGTAGAACTATTCAATAACATGAGCATAGGCGATTATTTGACTGTGCTGTGTTCTTCTAAATCTTTTAACTTTTTAAAACTTCCATTTTCTCTAAAGCTTTGAATCTTTATTATTTTATGCCGCGGACCCCAGCAATTACCTCAGATCGTACGCAATTTTAAGACACAAACACAAATTTGTTTCACTTAATAATATTCTGATGTCATTTAATATCAGTGCAATGGTTGGCCTCATGGTATATTTATAGAGGTATTCAATGACACAGAGAAATTCAGGTACTATGTTCCATTTTCATATTCAAACTTCAATATTTTCGAAAGTATTGAGTTTTAATATAGGCTAATACGGTCAATAGGCCTAGTGTTCGTTGTTTATATTTGTAACGCCTACTGAGCAGGTTGGAGGCTGTTACATTTGGAAACGTTCAACAAGTCCTCATCCACACAATTTCTCAACACAATCGATTTATGCTTTGTAATGTGAATAGTGTCTCATAATAAATGCATCTATGATTAATGATGCATATACATAAGCATAAATGGATAATTTGAGCACCACTATGTAGGCAGTTTTTGTTTAGCCAAACTGTTTGATGACGGTGGTGATTAGCGTCGCCCTCCTCTCTCATCGAGGCTCTAGATGTGCACCACCAGGAAACTACAGTGGCAGTTAACCTAGTCGTTAGTCAGTAACTTTCGTTTGTTTGCATTTGGCTGCCAGGGTCGTTGACATCGACATAATTATAAGTCAATATTATGGATTCAAGTACTAGCGATTAAACGCAATAATTGTTGTTTATATATATAGCATCAACTTTCAGCGTTTTTTAAAGGTGTCTAATAGTGTCTCGACAGATTAGATTGGAAATAATAAAAACAACAGAGAGCTAGATTATCAGGTAGGAACGGAGATCGGTTGAAGACGATTTCTGACGATGTCAACGGTCTTTGTTGCCATAAGACGTCGTTAAACTGTTCTAATCCATTGAACGGTAACGTAGACATCAAAAACTCTAGTGGCCACAAGATGTCGTTCACTTTGACCATAATACTCCGTTTCAATGGTTTGGCCATAAACCCAAACAAGTCTGAAGCAATTCTGTTTGGTTCAGGCCAACGCCTGCGTTCTTTCCCTTCACTTTCTAGTGTCGACCTCGCAGGCACTGCTGTGCCTCTGTTAGATACTGTCAAAACACTTGGGGTAACCCTGGACAGTAACCTTACATTCCGACTTCACACATAACAAACCTTTGTAAATCTTGTTTCTATCACATCAAGGCAATATTACGTCACATCAGGTCGGCTCTAACTAAGAATATGTCTCAAACTATAGCCTGTTCACTTGTATCCTCTCGTCTTGATTATGCCCAAATTTCCCTTTTTTTTGGGGGTGGTCCTCCAAAAAGCCTTTGAACTCACAGAGTGTTACATTGTCTACTACTAGCGAAGATTAGGTTAAATGAGCCAGAGTTTAACATTGTCTACTACTTGCGTTTATAACGGTGAGGTAATATACACTAGTGCCAATTGAATGGAAACTTCCGTGTTTGGCGGTTTTTAGTGCTATGGCGCTATAAAATTATACAATGTATAACATTTTTAAATAGCTCACAAATGAGCTGAGATGCATATATACATACATATATATACATGCACACATACAGACAGACTGACAGACATGCATGCACACACATATACATACATTCAAACATACATACATGCATACATACATACATGCATACATACATACATACATACATACATGTATACATACATATATACACATGCAGTCTTATCTTGTAGAAGTTTCCAATGAATTGGCCACAACTGTATAACCAAGTCTGCGGCTTACTGCATCCTATTCGTAGGATGACAACGATTAACATTATGAATTCCGACAGGCCGCGTGAAATTTCATAAGTGTTCTTCAGGAAATAGGTCAGTCTGGCAGAATTAGGCCAACTCATCAGCTCAACAAAATCTTGTCAGCTCAATAGTAAACTGTCAGCTTAATAGTAAACTGTCAGTTCAATAGTATTTGGTCAGGTTGTTTACTAGCTGACGGAACTGGGGGAGATCCGACCAGTAGGTGATTGGCTGGGTTCAGTTGAAGGGGCGGCGCTTTCTATTTTCATCGTTGTCTGGGCGTTATTGCATCAGCATAACACGACGCTAAAATACACTGATTCATTCATTCATGATTCAATCGGTTTTCCCATATGTAGCATACAGCTTTACGTGGGTGGATGTAATTGCCTGTTTACAAGTAACGCTAATTACAATACCAGCTGTTCATTCGTTTGAGTCTCGGCATATAATTATCCGGATACAATAAGCGCTTCATGTCGAAACACAAAGTAGGTCATGCTACAGTTTGGCTCTAGGATTTAACCACAGTCTAGCCTTGTTACGAACTGCGATGGATTTCGTAACGTTGTTTGGACTTAAAGTTAACTATAAATGGACAGGTTAGTGAAATTTAAAGCTGTTTTAGGTGGAAATGATGGAATTTAAGCTAAATTGCCTTAACTGTTTCAATGGCCTAGAGAATTTAATTTATAACTACTACCAACCACTGATTAGAATGCCAAATGTAGTCTGTAATGAAACAACGGAAGATACTTTCATCGCCGTAATATAATTGTCCGGGTACAGACTCTAGATCCACATCATATGAGTCACAGTGCGTGGAAAATGAATGTGGTGTTTGCATTTAGACGAGTTAGATATCTTGGCTTGAATGTTGTTTTTCGAGATGAATCAACTTCATCACTCCTTTCTAATACAAAGTCAGCCGAGGTTTCTATTTACTTCGGTGAAAAATGTTAATAATAATAATAATAATAATAATAAAATTATCTTTTCTTTAATAAGCGCCTGACAAACGCACTGCGCTGTACATTTACATGTTATGCAATCGAAATCTTAACTACCAACAGAACAAACAGCTTGCAATACAACGACGCTAATAGCAGCCAACAAAGCATATCCGCCCAACGGGGGCTGGAACTCGGTACCTCTCGGTCTCTGGTGCCAGATGTTATCCAATACGCCACGGGCCCCCCGTTTCGCTGATGATGATATGTTATGATGTACTAAAGCTGTGGTGTCATTCAAAAGTAGTGACCTTTTGTGTTTTGTAGATTTCTATGGAAAAACCAAGAAAAGATTTGCAATAATTAGAAACAACAGAAATTACCTCCAGGAACAAATTCTACCAAGTGACGAGTTAATTGCTTCACTGTTGTCTCTTAGCTGCATAACGGAAGAACAAAGTCACTTCATTCAACGACAACGATCGAACCGATCTAAGAACGTAGAACTTTTGAACTTCATGAGATCGTTCGACGAGACAAAGTTTTTGAATTTGGTCAAATGCCTTCGACAAAACAATCAGAAAACAGTGGCAAGAATCATAGAAAACGGAGGAGGTTTAAAGAACAAACTTTACATAAGTTCTTATAATCAACATAATTAGCTTCATAATAATAATGATTGCAGATAAGCATTTGTATTCGAATTACTTAAAGATCATTCCGAGATCTAAAAATAATTTCTATAATTAATTGTGCCCTAGCGTGTCATAATACTATAGCCATTGTATGATCGGCTATATATTATGACAACTCCAGTACAAGTTGCGGAAATCTTCATATAAAAACGTTATAATAGGGTACTCTCAGGAAGGAAACTTTCGAAGGACAGTTGCAAACCAAACCATTATGAAACTCAGTTATGGTCACTATGAAGAATGTAATTTCGCAATGAAAAGCCTTAGTTTGAGGCTGAAGCAAAAATAATAGGTTTCGACTAAGAAATTGTGCTTACATGCATCTCTACACCTTTTAGTAATTTCAGTATTAACTAAAATTAATGAACTTAAACATGAAACTAGTCGTACAGCTCCAATGATCTTCATGGTATCGCATCGAGTTCCATTGCGAACTTGTGCTTTCCACTCACAGTCTCAAACCTTATTCACCAGGTGAAAATTTTCATAATCGTCATCTCAAAGTGCCAGCTGTTTATCCAATGAAATTAATGATGGTTGTGCATCTGTGCATACACAGTACACACTATTTAATTCACTGCTGAATATTTGCTGATCCCTAATCTTTATCACAACGTATTTAGCTGACTGCTGAAATTGAAACATGGGTTTTCACGTCAATTAATGCATCGGGGCGTTATAGGGCCTAAATATTCTGACATTTTTGTTTTATTTTCAAAGCATTTTATTGTTGTTGTTTATGAAAATGTTCAATTGCGTATTTGGCTTAAATTAGACGAAACTTTGTTTTGGTTACGTAGCTACGGCCTCAAGAATATTTATAAAAACATTAAACTGCAGTTATCCAAAACTACGTCTGAGTAAGTAATTTTACATTTGATGTAAGTTTCTTCTCTTTTAGCGATAATAAAGTTCGAAGTGCAAAGTCATGGTGCAAAGTGTACAACGTCAATGGAAACAAAACTACTTCATAAAAAAATCGAAGAACCATGGTCAAATCAAACTTACAAACTCGTCAGTCAACTGAGAGAGGAAGGCATAGAAATCTTCAACTCTCAACTGGACAGACAGTCTGTGGTCGTTTGGATCTGGTGTCATTCACAAGCTGCACTTGAACATATTAAGAGGCTGCACGATCCGAATCAGCTGAGAGATGCATTCTTCGAAAATATTCAGCCATCTATTTCAAAAGTGATTAACATCGATGGAAATCAGTTCAATAAAACCATTGGCAAGTTCTTATGAATTTCCTCGTCGACCTCTCTCATCATAAAGAAACCTTATAACATGTAATCATCAGTTGGCATTATAGACCCTACCAAGTTCTGCCTGTCTCCTATCCAGTCAGTTCTCAATGTTGCTGCCAGATTGATTGCTCGCCTTCGTAAATTCTCCCATATTTCCACGTTTATGATAAATCAATTGCACTGGCTTCCTCTCACAGCCTGAGTTCAGTTCAAAGGTCTTGTCCTAATCCTTAACATTGGTCCAAATTGGGCACTGCTTATAAATATCTTATGGATCACATTCGCTCCCCTCTCTCTGCAGTTTCTCATCGACCTCTCAGCTCCTTGGACTCTCAATGTTCCACGAGTTAGGACCACTTTAATTACCCAAACTAGATCTTTTGCCACCATTGGGCCCTCCCTATGGAACGACCTTCCCTCCTCTCTACGTGCTGCCATTCTTTCTCGGTCTCTTCCTACATCCTTCTCCTTCCTGAAAACCTTCTTCTCCTCTATAGGGTTCTCGCAATGGAAGCAATCCTGAATGGTCATTGTTGCTATATAAATTAACAAATACAATACAATACCACACAGTGCATAGGACTTCCGAAGTCTTCGATTAATGAACATTTAATGGCTAAGATAATTCTTCAGCCAGAAGTTGAGGCCAACAAGAACAGGCCGTTAATTTATTTGAATAGAATAAAGAGAGACCCAGAAGGAGTCTGGATAGATGTATGTTATAATATAACATACATCTATCCAGACTCTATACCTCTATAATATTAGTATAGAGATAAACCTAGATCTACAAAGAGAGGTTTTAGAAGGCGCACATTATCGTAAAGCTACTTAAATTGTGCTTCTTTAGTCTACTTTGAGTCAAATCGAGACAGTTGAATAAACCATTTAGGTGGGATTGGAAAACAGAATGGTACAAGAGGAAATGGGACCGAGGCAAGAAAAGGCTTGCAGTGAGATGTACAGCATGTCAAAAAAGAGATATTCAGACATCAATGTCAACCGCGCAAGGTCACACCGAAATGTGAATCTGAGGCGCAGATAGTCAGCCGCCAGGAGAAGATGCAGTTGGGTGTCTAAGGTGTCCATATGCTTGAAAGCCAAGGAGAAATAGTGTGTTTTGAGCCGCTTTTTTGGGGAAGTGAATTTGAGCAACGTAGAGAGAGCGGAAGTCGATTCTATTCCATGGGGAG
Organism: Aporrectodea caliginosa; assembly: GCA_020284085.1. Lineage (NCBI taxonomy): Eukaryota > Metazoa > Annelida > Clitellata > Crassiclitellata > Lumbricidae > Aporrectodea > Aporrectodea caliginosa. Next base: position 1,542,476 of record JACEVL010000351.1, read on the forward strand.
GGGGGCATAGGCATGGACTGCACGCGAGCCCATAACTGTTCTGCATTGTGGCTCAGCTGAAAGACCAGTACTTGATGATCATAGGCAACAAGGAGGAATGTAAGGAGTTAGTAGTAACTAAAGGTAGGAATGTACTGGTGTAGGTCAAACTTCAAACTAGTAGTCTAACGGAAAACATGAAATTATGGTTTTGTTAATGAACAGTAAAACAGGTAATTGTAAAGGGCCTAGGACATTTCCACCCGGACATTTCCATACAAATTTGGACTGATGAAAATAATGCTTTACTTAAATGGAAGTTGGATTGATTAAACAAATTCTATGCTTAAATAGAAATTGGTTTGATGAAAGAAATTATTTGCTTAAATAGTCGTTTGATTGCTGAAAGAAGGTCTTTGCTTCAATAGAAGTTGGATTAATGACATGTAGCTATCATGGACAATGGTAGAGTTACCGACTTACTGTTCGGAGGGAAAGATCCGGGAAAAATGTCTGGGAAAAATGTCCGGATACCATTGAAGAGATAGTAGGACTATCAAGTAAGGGTTTTTATAATAAGAAGAGTAAAATAAAAAGTGAATAGTAGGCCTATGAAGCTAAAATATTGGTTGCGAGATATCAAAGCAGTAAAAACCAACAACAGAGCGATAGACACTGAAACAATGAGCAGCAAGTTAAAATTATAAATAATAAAAAATATATGATGAAATATACAGTAATAGATTCAATGATCTACTTATGAAGCAGCACTCAATTCTAATTCCTAAGGCATTAAAAACAAAATGAGTGAATTAGTTACTTATGTAGTTTTAGTTCAGTTGTGAATGAGAAGCATAGAATGACCAAACATTATCCAGCTGCAATGTAATTCCAATTAAGTAATTAAAATTAAAGTATTAATAATTAATATATAAACAAAGGATTCAATCGTTGAAAACAAACTAAATATTAGCAGTCAATTATGATATAAATATTAATAAATAAAAGAATAAAATATCATTAGCAGGCAATTATTTGCGTATTAATAATTTTTTTATCTTAGTCGTGTGTCCGATTTCCATCAACTTTACTCAGAGAATCGAGATAGGAATGATCACAGGAGGAAATGAAGATGTGCGTGGAGTTACTAAACTTCGAAATGAGATCTACGTCATCTGTGGATCATTACTTTCTTTTTCTTCTAGTCATATAATAATTATTTGTGTCTTCGAGGATCGAATTCCATTTCGTCTTCAAAAGACAATCGAAGTAAAAGAGATTAGAAATCCCTTTGACATTGGATCCAGTGACAAGGGAAATTGTCTCTACGTCTCTGATGGTGAAGAGAAATGCGTCTGGAAGATTACAAGAGAAACAGATGACGAACACAAAATCATGAAATGGCTGACCACTGATTATGAGCCAGAGGCTCTGTCAGTGTCCAGTGATGGTCAGTTGTTAGTCATCGTCCATTCTGATGATCTACGGATCAGACGCAGAACTTGTTCGATCCATTCAGTTACCAAGAGACATTAAAGACCCTCGTCATGCAGTGGAAACATCCATCGGGAATTTCATCATCATTCACAGGTGGATAGAAGAGGGAAATGGAGAGAGTGGGTCAAGTGGGAGAAAGAGGAAGATGGTCGCAAGTGAACTGACCAGAGATGGACAGATGGTCATCAGTCGTTTTATTCCTTCACATGAAACGCAAGAACTGAATGAACCTATTTATCTCTCAATCGATTCAGACGATCGAGTGTTTGTGGCTGACACATGGAATAAGAGAGTCATTCTCTTCGATTCCAATCTTACATGGAATCGAATTCTTTGTCCAACAAAAGAAGAAACAGAAGAAACGAAGATCCGATGGCCAGATAGACTGTGTTACGACAAAGAAACGAATCAACTAATAGTCGGAGGATTAGTAGGAGGAGTTAATGTTTACACTTTGAGTCGAAATTAAACTCACTTTTCATCAACTGATTCTGACAGACAAATATTCCTTCAAAACTCATCCATTAATGTCCTTTGAATTCATTAATTCCTTCCAAAAATTTATATAGCGCCCCATCAAGGTTACTACTCAGGAGCGCTCCCGACCCAACCCCAGCTGAAAAGGAATAAATCTATTGTATAATGATAACATTTTAATATTATGACAAGAAACATTTCTTTGACTTTTTGTCAACCTCCACTTTACAGAAATCACAGCATAGAGCGTCATGTCGCTAAGTAAGAAGATTTCCACAGACCTGTGTTTATTGGTTGAATGTGCCTGTCGTTGCACGTTTGCATGTTCTTTTAATAATAATAATCCTCGTTTGATTTCAAACTGACACAACGCAGGATGATTACAAATCATTATGAACGGATGATCACAAGTTGATACAGGAGTCGAATTTAACTGTATACAGCAGCCATGCAAGGCGCCCATCACGTCCTTCATCAAATTTTTACGAGCGCGCCAACTCGCGAATGATAGGCTGAGTGGACCTTTGGGAGGGTTGCGGGAAGCGATCCCGCTACCTGTTCCTCTTCACGCCACTGATGTTACCACTCCTCCATGGACCCCCACCCGCCCATAGGTCCGGCGCTTAGGCGTGATACACCGATCTGTATCTATTTACATGGAATTTTTCAGTTCAGAAGTGTTCTTTTTCGCTCGTTTTTGGCTGTTCGGTCTTATCTTCGTGATTCAAGTTACCAACACGTAAAACGCATCGACAGATGCGTGCGCGGCTGATCATCCTGACTCAGCACCAGTTCTTCGACAACATTGATACTTGTTTGCGTTCGTAACGTCCGATCTCGTGATTTCCTTGCAACTCATCCGGTTGTGGCAATCTTTTTAGCGGCTTGCTGACATCAGCTAGGGACCAATTTTTCATTGGAAATTCTGTAATGAGTCTCCTTGCGCCATACCCCTTCGTCTCTCTCAACTCCTTGATTAAAATCTTGTCCTCTGCACTAAAACCATTTCTTTACAAACAACAGTGTACACTGTTACGTAAAACAGGTATCGTAGTGTAACTGTTTCCGAAAATGACGCGTATAAACAACAGTCTCAGCACCTGCGGTAGCCAGAAAAATGACGTCATTCTATGCGTTTTACGTGTTGGTAACTTGGTTCCTGAACCACCCAATTTCATAAGGGTGTATCCTCGTAACCGTTGCATCAATTGTAATAAAATTTGCAGGCTATAGATAGAATAGACTGAAGTTCATGTGTACAAAATGTAGTACCTATAGTGCTACAAATGACCAAGATATTTCACAAAGTCTAGTGATCAACTTTATCGTGGACACAGTGTATAATGGAGAAATACGTCGCCATCGTCGACACCATCATCGCAAATGAGCTCGATGTTTTGGTGCTAACTGAATCTTGGCACCAAGCGTCGACTGACGTCTCGGTTCTTCGTTCTACACCTATGGGCTTCTCCGTCATCGATCGCCCACGTCCTCCGTCATCGTCGGACATCGCTTCTCGTGGCGGGGCATTATCATCTACCATCGCGATCATCTACGTGTTAAGACGATCGCCCTCTCCTCCTCACCTATCACCTTCGAAGCCCTCGCTGTCGCTGTCTCATCCTCCTATGGGCCGCTCACCGTGCTGGCCATCTATCGCCCTGGATCCTGACCTCCGTCATCCCTGTTCTTCGATGAACTCGGAACAGTTCTTGAACAGTTTGCCCTTCATAATACGCAATTGGCTATTCTCGGCGATTTAAATCTCCATCTTGAGAATGCGGCATTGCCATCTTTCTTCATACATGTTTATAATTATCGTATCGTATCGTATCTATAGATTTATATAGCGCCTCTCTCAGAATAACTATTCAGAGGCGCTCTCAGCATGAAAACCCAGGGGGGAAAGAAACGTCTTTAAAGAACGAGAGACCACAGAGGAAAAACTAGTCATTAGTTTAGGCCTTAATGATGGGAAGGATATTCCAAGTAGAGGGACCAACCACAGCAAATGCCCGGCGTTGAGCCAAGGCAGTCCTAGTCCTAGGGACAAAAAGATCTAGCCAATCAGCAGAGCGCAAGGAATGAGATGAGGTCGCAGATAACGGTTTTCGCATAAAGTCAGAAAGATACTTTGGGGCACTGCTCAGCTGCGCCTTTGAGACTAGAAAGAGGATCTTATAATGGATGCGCGCAGTGATAGGAAGCCAGTGCAAGACATCAAGCATATATGTAGAGATATAGCCTCTTCATTAAGTTTCTTGTCACGATGCAACAAGTATGCGTCAACTGTATTCTCTTCAACAACTAGAACATGCAAAAAGAAATAAATATCTTCACATTCATACCTGTTACTTACATCAATTTGAAGAAAGTGGATTGGAGAGATGAAGAGAGTGGCAGTTGATTCCATTCTCTGGGGCAGAGGCATGGAATGCACGCAAGCCCATAACTGTTTTGCATCATGGCTCGGCAAACAGACCCGTAGGCCTACTAGATGATTGCAGGCAACGAGGAGGGATGTAAGGGGTCATTAGTGATTGTAGGTAGGGAGTACTGGTGCTGAGGTCTTTGTAAGTCAAACATGCCAAGTTAAATGTAGCCTCCAAGTAAGAGTTAATAAGATGACTGTTTACACAGATAAAAACTTCACTCACAAACACACACATAGCCTATCACATGGGCTGTAGATATTACAGGCAAACCGAAATCAGTACTTTTGTGATCTAGGGCCTACACCACAAAAGTGCTGATTTCGGTTTGCCCGTATTAAGGCACTAAATAAATGTTTGTTTCAAGACTCTTCTTATGTTTTTGTTTGATTAAGACTTATTCCATTCTAAGTAGGCCTATCGACTGGCTGTAATTTAGCGGGATCCATGATCCCTTCTGGACCCCATGTAACCAGTAGGCCTACATATCAAATCATTGCCTTATTGTTTCATTGTTGTTGTTCTCTTCTTATTATTGGTTACATAAATAAATAACTGTTGAAATTACTGATTGATTAGATTAGATGATTTTGCCTATAATGCTATTTTAGCTAAGATTGTGGTAAATTAGTCGATTTTGTCTGTAATGCTATTTTAGTTAAGATTTTATATTCTTTTGTTAATGTGATTTTTGATGGATCCGTCTTATTTTATTTGATTTTGTTTGTTGATTGTTTTTTTTAGCCCAAGGAGTAGTATATAATTAAATACTCTAGACCATTTGACCTATACAGCCTTCAATTTCGAAACATTTGACCTATACAACCTTAAAGAAACATTTAACCTATACAGCCTTAAAGTTCTCGCTATGACTCATCGATCGAAACTATCGGAAATTCCCAAGGTTTCGAAAAGATCGATCGCGCGACGTAATCGTTAGGTCAATTCTCGCGGTATCGATCGTATGAGTCATAGACGTAATCGTTGGGGACGGTATCAGTCGTATGAGTCATAAGTCGCGAAAGTTCCCAACAGTTTCGATCAGTCGTCACACGGTTGTTAACTGTTATCTCATTTTGACTTAAAGAAAAATCTTCTGTATATAAAATGGATTATAAAACGAATACAGTAAAAGAATTACGAAGTATCGCTAAAGAGAACGGGATGGTAGGTTATTCAAGACTGTGTAAAGCGGATCTCATGGAATTCATATCATCGAGACTCAAGCATTATGTTAAGACTGGATACGAAAGCAACCTACTAGACGCTCCAGTTCCAGACATCAAAGTTCCAACGCTTGTTCCAGGTAAGTATACACCTCCATCTAATATATGGAAATCTCGTTTGACTGAATGGAAGAACAAGGTAAGGTCGGAACTTAACAAGGCAAGGTTGGAAATTAATTCTTATGCGGATTGGATAATGAGTTACATACCTCCCGAAGTGAAGAAATCCGCGAATGAAATATTAGACTCGTTGAAGTCGAAGATTTCGAGTATTTATAGCAAAAACAATGAAAAGAAGTTTGAAATCATAGAAACCGCGAATGCTATTAAGGGATTTACTAAGCGATACACGATCGAAGGAACTGAGGGAATCGACGTCACATCTTTCCTCGATGCTGTAAGGCCGCGGGTAGTCAGTCTGTTAATGAAAAATCGAGGGGTAAAAGTTCAATTCAATCTTTTATGTGTAATGGAGAAAGTAGATATGAAATCTGGGGAAGTAGTTGAGGCTGAACCTAATTTTAAATCGAAGAATGAGATCATTTTAGACGCAACCGACGTGGGTGAAATATATAGCGACGCAGTGGATAAAATTAAGGAGAGCATGGCGAGTTATCAGATGCGAGGTAGTAATTGGAGGTTTAAATCAGTTATGAAGTTGGATATCGATACGGTGGAATATAAGCCGTTGAAAGGTAGTTCTTATATTTCCCTTCCTGAGTATTTAGTTAATAAAAAGGCTATTATTAATATGAAAAACGAAGACGATGAATGTTTCAAATGGTGCATCACTAGAGCCTTAAACCCCGTTGAAAGACATCCACAGCGAATTACGAAAGAATTAATTAGACAGTCTGAGGATCTCGATTGGTCCGGCATTGAATTTCCAACAGCAGTGGATGCAAATGTGATAAGTAGGTTTGAGAGAAATAATAACATTCGTATTAATGTTTTTGGTTATGAGACAGATGTTAAACTATACCCACTATATATATCAAAGCATGAGAGCGATAGGTGTATAGATCTATTACTCATTTCTGATGGGGAAAAGAAGCATTACTGTTGGATAAAGAATTTTAACAGATTGATGACGAAACATACAGAGAAATCTAAAAATTCAATGCACTATTGTAGACGATGTTTAATCGGTTTTCAAAGAATAGAAGCGCTTACTAAACATAGCGAGTACTGTTCCCAACACGAGGCGCAAAAGATCGTACTTCCAGACCCGGGAACTTCGTTGAGTTTTAAAAATTATTATAGAAAGATGCGAGTCCCCTTCGTAGTATACGCTGATTTTGAAAGCTTTATCAAACCTATCAATCAATCAATCAATCAACATATTTATTGATCCGGTTCAACAAATAAGACAGGTGTTGAAAACATATACATCAACATTATTCTAATGATCAGAAGTAACACTCAATAATACAAGTAATATACAGAATCCAGAGCAAAAGGCACACCTAGAAGGGAGAAAACTCCCGCTGTTTAGGGGCCTTAGTTGGGAATGTAGGTGGCTAGTTTCCCCAAGATAATTTGCTGATAAAATAGGTTATTTAATGAAGCAAAAAAATATACAAGCAAAAAGAAGAAAAAAAAATAAAACACCAAAGACTATAAACCGGACCAAGTTACGTTATTTTGTATATAGGCACGAGTAAGTTTTTTAAATTGAGGGAAACCTGTAGCGTTCCTAATAGAAGTTGGTAGGTTATTCCATATGAGAGGTCCTTGATAGGCAATAGAGAATTTACGTACATTAGTTCTAGCATAAGGGCATAAAAAGGAACGATGACTTCTAGTTTGGATCGTCTGTGTAGTAGGAGTGAAGAAAGAAACAAATGCCAATGGAAGAAGATTCTTCTCGTATCGATACATTAATTCGCATATTTGGACATGTTTAATTTGATTTATATTTATTAGATTCAGGTTATAAAAAAGTGGTTTAGTATGGGTATTATAAGAGGAGTTAGTAATTAAACGAATTGCTTTTTTTGTAGGATTTGTAGGGTAACTAGGTGGGATGGATAAGTCGCAGTCCAGATGAGATTACAATAAGTTAAATAAGGATAGATAAGAGTATAATATAAATTCCTAAGTATTTGCAGAGGAAGTAGATAAGAAATTCTTTTAATTATCCCAATGTTTTTCATAATTTTTTTCGATATAGCATTAATATGAGAAGTCCATTTTAGATGTTGATCAATAAAAACACCTAGGAATTTTGATGTTTCAACTTTAGGGATATTAATGTTATTGATACTTAATTCTGTTTCAATTGTTGGGATGATTTTTTGAGAGGATCTAAAAACTATAAAATTAGTTTTAGAAATATTTAAGGAGAGTTTATTAGCCTTAAACCAGTCAGCTGCCAGAATCAGTTCTCGATTTGCTAGTTTTATAAGTTGTTCATAAGAGGAGTGTGATAGGAAAGCATTGGAATCATCAGCAAATAGAATAAATCTTAGTATGGAGGATGAGTTGGGGAGATCATTAATAAATAAGAGGAAGAGAAGAGGACCCAATATGGATCCCTGCGGAACACCAAATAAGATCTGTTGAAGATTAGAAAGACTACCATTACAAAGAACACGCTGAGTACGATCAGATAGGTAGCTTATAAACCAGTTAAGCGCTTCTCCTCTAATACCATAATGTTGTAGTTTAGTTATAAGAATATTATGATCTACAGAGTCAAAGGCTTTGGCCAGATCCAAGAATATACCTATTGCAAATTCATTGTTATCCATGGATTTTGAGATTCTATCATGTATATCTAGTAATGACATTGCCGTCGAGTGACCCGGTTGGAACCCATGTTGGAGAGGGTATAAGAACTTCTTATCATTAATGTATAAAAAGAGCCTATCGTACATTATTCTTTCAAAAAATTTAGAAAAAAATGGTAGAACTGAGATAGGTCTAAAATTTGATATTTCACTTTTGCTACCTTGTTTGAAGGTGGGAACTACTTTGGCTGATTTAACTTCTACAGGAACTTCCCCATTTTTCAGTGAGCAATTGATAATATCAGATAATGGACTAGCAAGTATATCCATCAACGGGGAGAAAATGTGCGGTGCCAAATCATCCAGTCCTGCACTATGAGAAGCTTTAAGGGTTTTGTTAATAGTAAGAAGTTCACTGGGGGTAGTGGGAAGTACTACCAATGAATTCAGGGAAGGAGGAGATAGGTAAGATTGGAACGATCTCTCAGCAGGTGGAATTTTCATCGATAGTGCCTGAGCTAGTCCTGTGAAGTAAGAATTAAATTTATTGGCTATATTAGTTGGGTCAGTAATGACTTGGTTATCTATCCTTAATTCTTTAATACTTTCGTCTATGTTCTTCGTCTTAATCATATCTTTGATAATAGTCCAGGTTTTTTTAATATCATTATTATATTTTGTAAATTCACCCGCAAAATATGCTTTTTCTATGTCTTTTCTAATCTTCTTATACTTATTTCGATAGTCAGTAAACCTTTTCTTATTATCTAAGGTAGGGTTCTTTATATAAGCAATATAAAGTTTTTCCTTTTTCTTAACAGAATTCAGTAAGCCTTTAGTCATCCAAGGATTTTGGGGAGTATTTTTTTTGGAGGTCTTTTTGATATGGAGTGGGCAAGCTAAATCATAATTATATTTTATTAAACTAATAAACGAATCATAGGCCAAATTTGTGTCATTTGTCAGGCACAACTGTTTAATGGGAGTCCAGTCGGTTTGGCTAAGCATATCCTTGAATGTTGCTAGGGTTTCAGTAGTTATTGTTCTAGTTAATTTGGTTTTATTAAAGGAACGATAAATAACAGGTGAATTTATTAACCGAGTAATGATTGGCAAGTGGTCAGAGATATCAGTCATAATTATAAAAGAGTCTATGATCCTGTCAATAGCGTTAGTAAAAATATTGTCAATTAAAGTCCTGGAGATTGAAGTGATTCTAGTCGGTTTTAAGATCAAAGGTAAAAGATGTAGGGCTATCATAGAATTGAGAAAGTCATTGGTTAAGTGGTGACTGTCTGCTGACAAAAGATCAATATTAAAATCTCCCAACATCACTAACTTCTTTTTTTGTTATTTTTACTAGTGAGAAATTCTGTGAGTATTTCGAATTCTTGAAGAAACACATCTAAACTCTGTCCTGGAGGTCTATATATTACACATATTATTATATCAGGACTTTTAAGTTGTGGGATATTAAGAAGTGTTAACTCAAAAGAAGTAAATAGGCGAGGTGGGTTAATTTTCAAATAGTCCATCCCTTCTTTAATAAAAACACCAACACCTCCCCAACTATCTTCTTTCCTATTTTCGTAAACAAAGTTATATCCCGGGATGTAAACAGTAGTTGCTGATTCATCAGCTAGCCAAGTTTCAGTAACTGCTAGAAGATTAATGTGTAATTGAGAGGTTATAGACTTAATTTCATATATCTTAGATAGGAGGCTTCTACAATTGATGTGCATAATTCTTAACGATGAAGAATCTTCTTTAAACTTATCCACTAGTTCAGATATACTACGATAATTACTTTCGTATATTAAATTGGGGAAATAATTAGTATCAGGATCTAGGTCCGAGTTATTTAGTAGAGGTTTTTTAGTATCAAGACGATCAATTATGTTCAAAGTCATATTTTTTTAGGTTCGGGCTCTTCTAGTATGGTTATATTAGAGGTAGTTTCAGACGATAAGGTGATGCTATCACAATTGTCACAATTAGAGTAATTGCCAGAGGACAAATTAGAAATACAGGTCATATGCCAGAATTTACCACAGTGGGAACAGCTACAGGTTTCGTCATAATCAACAATTTGTGCATAACATACATAGCAAACAAATGGATCAGCCATATGCCGATCAATGTTCATAGAAGTGTATAACACTCAAAAGAAAGAAAAAAGAAAAAAAACCTAACCAAGTAGGTGATAGTCGAATCCATCGACAATAGCATCGATACAACAAACATTATCCAAGATAACACAAAAATCTAATGGGTAAACATAATGAGACTTATAAATGCAAAATGCCACAAAACCTAGTCAGTAAAAAGTGAGAATGATCAGGTAAATGAAAACTAGGTGAAGAGTAATGTTCCTTTTCAAAGTCCTCAAATCAACTGTACTGATCCAGGCATAACCTCTACATAACTCCAGTTAGAAGTAAAAGCCAGGGCAGTGAAGTAGGATCAACAAGCAGTAAGTGGTAGATTAGTTCAATCAAAAAAACCAACAGGTGAATAATAACATTTTAGTTACAAGAATTAGAGTAGTATCTAATCGAGATCAAAATCTACAAGTCCTTTATCCTAATACATTAGGTGACTTTACTAATCAAAGCAGCAGAGTCAGACCAATGAACAATGAGTAATATAATGGTTAAATCAGGTCATCAATTCCTAGATGATATTTGGTAATTAGTTAGTCATCAGGTTTACTAAGTAAAATCCTCAAACAGTGAATAAGATCATTAGTGTAATCAAATCGTCTATAAGTATTCCTTTTCACAAGATAACAGTGATTCACACTATCAAGAGTAGTTCTGAATGATCTATCTGCAAAGTGAATAAGATCATTAGTGTAATCATATCGTCTATAAGTATTCCTTTTCACAAGATAACAGTGATTCACACTATCAAGAGTAGTTCTGAATGATCTATCTGCAAAGTGATAACAGACGAGAGATACCGAGGACTTAAGATACCATCCCTGAGGTTAATAATCCTCCATAGATTCAAGTGCGAAGCAAGATATAATAGATACAATCCTAGAAAGGCCCCTCTTGTTCAATCAGTAGGTTTCCTGACCCAATTTCAAAGATCAGAATTATTAATAATTGTTATCAAAAGTAAACATAATTAGTAATATCAATGATAATACGATATCTATTGATCAAAGAAGAGTTAAGGTTGGTAACCTGGTGGGACTTAGCATAGGTTAATTATGCTAAGGTCAAAGTGATATATGTTCAAAGAAAATGTATAATAGTTAAACAAGTGTACATCCTTCTAATAATTAGATAGGAAGCAATTGAGTCAGTTAATACATAGTAGGAGATAGAAGCATATCTCTCAGGTAGCAAAAATCGGTAAGTAAGAATGATAAATAAGTATTCAAATATTCAAAGCAGATATTTTTTTATTTTTTTTTCTCTAGCTTATTAATTATTCATAATTAGATAAGTTAGGAAATAATCAAGGATAGTCAACTGAAGCAGGCATTATCCGGAGGTCAGGTTATGATCCACTCACTACAGTGTAGATTCATCCGATGTAGCTTTCCAGTTCCTCAGAGGTAAGTATTTTGCGGGGAGTTTCGGTGGTTTCCGTAGATTTCTTAACATAAACCACACCTGCATTTGTCCAGGCTGATGCTAGGTGTTTGGTTTTTATGAGTTTTCTTGCTGCTGCGTAGACTCGTGAGGTTGCTTGGGTAAGATGTTCGTTGATGTAAATTAGGTCCTTCGAGTTCCCAGTATTTTGTGAAGCGGGTTGAGAGAGACGAAGAAGTCTTCTTGCATAGTAAATTTCGTTTCTCATACGTCTGGAAGTGAAGCTCACTATCACTGGTCCTGAGGATACGTCCTTGAAGCTTTGTAGGCGATGTATCATGGAGATATCCTGGTCCGATAGAGTGATGTTCAGTTTGGTCATGCAAAGGTTCTTTATTGCTGCAATAAGAGATAGGTCAGTTGCATGTTTATACCCTGCCGATACTGAAGTGGATCCCTGGTCCTCTGGGAGCAATGGAGATATACCATAGAAGATGAGATTGGTAAGTCTGGAGTGGCGTTCAGAATTTTCCAATTTTCCCGAGAGGATTCGGTTGTCCTCTTCAAGTGCTTTCAGCCGTGTACTGTTCTCGTCTTCGAGCGCATTCAAACGATCATTCATCGAAGTGAGCATCACTTCTGTTTTTGCGGCCTGATTAATGAATAATTGTTCAATAGTTTTCGTTAAGGCAGCAGTGACCTCCATAGTAATCTCGGCTGACATTTTCTTAACCATTTCCTCCATAGTTGGTGTAAGAGTTATGGTCAGTCTGGCAGTCAGTACATTGATAACCTTATCCTCCAAGACAAGCTCGGATAAATCATCGATTTTAGATTTTTTGGACATGGCTCTGGTGGAGACAGTAGAGTTATACGAGAAGCGAGCGATGAAACAGTTTCTCCGAATATACCAACCAGTTCCCCGAGTCTAATCCAAAGAGGTGTACGCTGCACGATGAATTTTCTGACTAAAGTTGAACTACGTAAGTTGCCTGGTTGATTTCACCATTCCCCGCGCGACAATCCCTAAATAACATGCGACACACCCTGAAGAATGAGCGATGACTTTGGTCCGTAGGCAAAAGAAGGAAACCGAGCCACGAGAGAAGGTTTTCAAACAAACTTTCACTGACCGGGTGATCTTCAACTATTATTCAATTCCCCCATTTGTTGATTTATTTAAAAGGATAGTTTATAAGAACTTTCCATGAAGAATTTGTCGACGAAGTCCGCCTGTTAAAATTAGGCAGCCACCATGTTGTCACATGACACTTGTCAGCCAAATCCTAACACGTCCTTCACTAACAAATACCAAAAACACGTTCCGAGTTCTTTCTGTTATTTTATAAAATGTTTCGACGACGACTTATATTCGAAAGCCCCCGTAACGTTTACGGCGAAGAACGAAGACGACGATGTAGCTCAGAAATTTATAGACACTCTTATAGAGGATATAAAAGATATTTACGAGCGATTTAAATTTCCAAAACCAATGATATTCGGGAATAAAGATAAGGAGCTATACGATTCGGCTACCGTTTGCCACATTTGCGAAGGAGATTATTAGGCGCTGATCGAGTTCGTGATCACTGTCATTTAACTGGAAAATATAGAGGAGCCGCTCATAACAGTTGTAATTTAAGCTATAAAGTCCCCAAGTTTTTCCCAGTACTGTTTCATAATTTATCTTGTTACGATGCTCACTTATTCGTAAAGAAACTACGAGGTGAAGATAATGAAAGGATTAACTGCATACCTTGTAACGAAGAAAAGCACATTTCATTTAGCAGAGAAGTTGTGGTCGATAAGTTTGTAAATAAAGAAAACAAGGAAGTAGAGGTCAAACGCGAATTACGTTTTCTAGATAGTTTTAGATTCATGCCCTCGAGTCTCGACGCGTTATCTAAAAACCTTAGTAAAGAGCAGTGTAAGAATGTAGGTGAATTTTATAAAGGTAGGCAGCTCGATCTATTACTCAAAAAAGGAGTCTACCCTTACGATTATGTCTGTGGCGTTGAAAGATTAAACGAAACCGAATTGCCTCCCAAATCCGCATTCTATTCTAAACTAAACGACTCGGACATTAGCGAAGAAGATTACACCCATGCTAAAACGGTATGGACAGAATTTCGTTGTAAGATATTAAGAGAATACCACGATTTATATAATCTGTCCGATGTTCTCCTACTCGCCGATGTCTTTGAGAATTTCAGAGACGTGTGCTGCGAGAACTACGGTCTCGACCCCGCTTGGTACTATACTTCTCCGGGTCTAGCTTGGGATGCTGCTTTAAAGTTGACTGAAGTACAGTTAGAATTATTAAGCGACTACGATATGATACTGATGGTTAAACACGGAACCAGAGGCGGTGTTAGCACAATTTCGCATCGTTATGCGCAGGCGAATAATAAGTACATGCCCTCGTTCGACGCGAGCAAGCCTTCGTCGTTTATAGCGTATCTTGACGCGAATAATTTATACGGTTGGGCTATGAGTAAGAATCTACCAACTCACGGGTTTAAGTGGATGAGTGATGACGAGTTAAACGATTGGAGAACGACGCCTAGTATTTTAGAAGTGGACTTGGAATATTCGAGAGCTTTGCACGATCAGCATAACGATTACCCGCTTGCACCGGAGAGTGTTACACCTGATGTAATTATAGTGAAAATCAAACATCAAAGTTTTACTTAATTCTAAGACGCACATTCCGAGATATATAGGCTTGTTATAAAACAGCTTCGTGCGTTTCATATGAATGGCTATTAGATTCTCATCAAAAATCGTTCGAGTGTCGTAGCTAGTTTTAGCCGCTAGTTTTATAGCTTGTTTTTCGCTGGAGACTAATTTAATGTCTACCCGATTCTCTAGACATTCCATTGTTTTCCCAAACACACTGTTGTTCATTAATTTAAAAAAGTCTTTCTCGAAATCGTTAGTCGCTTTAGTCCTCAAGCTGGTATTTAGATCTATATATTTTTTCAACCAGGCACTTTCTTCGAATTTAATTCCGCGATGAACTTTAGTTATCTTCAAGCCTAGGCTTTCGTACAGCTTTAAATTTTCATAATGAACTATATACTTTATTTTATCGTTTAAGTTTGGAATAAGTTTAGGCACATTGACGTATGCGGTGTAGTCCTTCCTAATAAACCGTTAACAAATTTTGAGTTATTAGATGCCGCGAAGAGGTTGAATATCCTGAATTTCAGAGGATTTTTTATGCGAGACGCTCTACCGAAAAAACCAAGACGGAACGAGTGCGGAATATTGAACCTAGATGATTCTAATGGGAAGGGGACCCACTACTGCAGCTTTTTTAAGAACGGTAACGAGAAAATATATTTTGACAGCTACGGTTTACCACCACCTACTGAACTGTTAAAGTATTTAAGCGATCCCGTGTACTACAACAGCGAACGAATTCAACCGGATAACGAAGTCTTTTGTGGTCATTTATGTCTGTACGTGCTGAAGAAAATATGCAACGATGGTTGTAAGTTCCAAGAAATTATAAACGATTTATATTAATAAATTAATATCGTATATTTAAAAACAACATGCCTATTGATAAATTTGGTCATACGGACTCTGGTTATATGCAACGAGTTGTAGCCGGAGGCGTTACGCTAACTCAGATAAATAATTCTTTTCTAAGGTTAGACGGAAGCAACGACATTACCGGAGATATAGATATGGGTGGTCATCTTCTCTTAGGTTTACCGATTGATTATCCGTCAGCTGGCAACGGCGATGAAGCCATTAGCTTTAGTCAGGCTACTGCTCTAATCGCCGATAAAATTACTAACAGCGCCGCCCCAACCGCCGACGACCATTTAGCTAACAAAAAATACGTCGATACGAAGGTATCAAAGACCGGAGATACCGTGACGGGTAATTTATTTCTAAGCGTCAACGGCGATAGCTTCCGCACTATGGGGTGTAAGGATTTGAGAGGAATTAAACAATTCCAGTTGTTGTTGGGTAGTACGACGAATAAAATGCAATGTCAGTTAAACAGCCCTATTACATTACAAACGACGGATGGATTTTTATGCAAGCACGGTGAGCACGATATAATAAGATTCGGAAAATCTTCTACCGATCGAAGAACCGAACTCTATCAAAATATCACGATGAACGAAAAATATATCTCTGATTTACACGATCCCGTCGAAGCTCAAGACGCGGCTACTAAGAATTACGTCGACAAGTCTTGGAAAAAGTGCCGCGTCGGATACGTTCCTAATTTGGAAGCTAATAATAGTTTAACCGGTTTCGTCGTTAGCGCCAGTTCGACCATCGGGCACGAGGCGTTTAGAGCTTTTAACAATCTCCTAACGGGTGAGATTTTGTTTAGAGGTAAAGGTGTAACCTCTTGGATACAGATAAAATGTCCCGAACCGGTCGTAATTTGGAGATTCGCGTTGAAAGTTATAATGGAATGTCCGGGCATTAGTCTCACCGCGAGTAACGATGGAATAACGTTCACGCCATTATTCGCAACGAGTGGACCGATACTAGCGCAACCGGCTCCGACATTTTTTAATATTTCAACGACGACCGCTTATCAGTATTATAGACTAACGATAGTAGAGGATGCTTGGCTTCTCAATGGAATTCAGGTCATGCAATTATACATTTACGATACATAAATAGCAGAATTTAAATAGATCTGGATAAGTTCTATTTAAATTCTTATAACTAACCGGTACTCTCATCGCTGTTTACGCACTCATACCTTGTAGTACTTTCTTCAATATTACTGCTACTACTTCCTCTTTAATCGTTCTTTCCTCACTACTGCTTTCCTCACTTGTACTCTCATTACTGCTACTACTCTCCTCACTCTCATCGCTGGTTACACACTCATACCTAGTGGCACTCTCATCACTGCATTCCTCTTCACTCTACTTTCCTCACTACAGCTACTACTCTCCTCACTACTATTCTCTCTTCACTTTACTTTTCTTCACTCACTCTCCTCGAAATTAATTAGATCTTTCTCCTCACTCTCCAACACTTTAATCTCGTATCTTTTTTATATACTTTCCCGTTAAACATCGTTATTACACCCGCGTTTTGGTTAAGCGCTTTCGCGGCTTTATACATCGATGAGTACGAATCGACCAGACCCGTTTCCCTGTCTAAAATTTCTACGCGTCTAGGGTGTGTCCTTATTCGTTTCAACCTATCGTATTTTTCATCCTTACTCGTTATTTTAGGCGGTTGTTTCCAATTTTCCACAACATCCAGAGTAAGCACGCCTTTCTCGACTAGCCGCGAAATCATTTGCGGTTTGTTGAGATAAGAATGTCCGCGAATATTGTGTTGTTTCATTAATTCTTTCAATTCTGGCAGCTTCATGTTTTATTTTATAATGATAATATTATTTCTTAAGTTAGAACTTGTTTTAGTACACCACGCTCATTTTCTAGCCATCCGATTGAAATTTTAACAACTTATCCGAAATTATAACCGCATAAGCCTGTGTCCCAGCAGCGACCGCCGCGTTAAAATTAAATTTAATCCGGATATCTACGACCGACGATTTCAGTTTTTCCGACTGTTTACTAATGTCGAATACCATGAGCGGGTATAGGTCTTTATAATCGGCCGGTGTGATGTTACTTTGCGTAATCAGCTGATCCATTCCGTAGAATTTTTCGCTAAACGTCGCCGCGGCTCTGTAAGCTCTCGAAAATTTCTGGTCGGGGAACGATAGGTCGTAGTCTACGGCTGGGTATCTCTCTTGATTCAACATCACGTACGCGTTTTTGAGATTACAATGATCGAAGATCGACGGGTTACGTTCTTGGTCCCCATCGCGATTGGTTTGAAATCCGACGACTATCCACCTAGGTTTTTCCGGAGCCGTCTTGACGCTAAGAGGCCAGCTAAATGTCGTCGATTCAGGAACTGTGATAGTATCGCATTGACGAGCGCGATAAGCAACTGGTAGCGACGCTTTCGATTCGATAGTTTTATATAACTGCGCCCTTTGCATATCCGACGGTGTAACGTGCGGCATAAACCACGAGATTTTCGCAACGTCGACTTTTCCCGCATCCGCAGCTGCGAGTCTAAAGATGGCGTCGTCGTCTGATTTGCGAACAAGCGTTAGCGTGTGCTTCAGTCCGTATACTATTTTATCGTAATCTTCGCAAAATCCGAAAATATGGCTAAGAGGCACGATGAAACTGAACGTTCCTTTAGTAGTTGGCTTCTGAATTAAATACGCCTGTCTGATCGCGAAACCCGTATTATCCGCTATAACCGCGGTCGCTGTTGTATCTTTTGTCCAAAGCTGGTTAAGACCTTGCGCAACAGCGAAATCGTTCGGATATTTCAACAAACCCATCATGGTCGTCGCTTGTCCCGGGTGATATATCGTTTCCATGTCTTGATTCGATAGGGAATATCCGATTTGACTGAAAAGATGCATGAGCCCGTTGTTGACGATTGCTACCGCGTCGGCGTTAGCGTATGCGGTATTCATACCATCGCTTTGAGTAACCTACCTTCGATCAGCAAGTAAGACTCGGAGGGATGACAAAATAAATCTTGGGTTTCTATATTTATGCGAATCTCACCGGCTGAGTTAAGACTCGTTCTAGCTACTGGTTCGTATTCGTGCCACTCATATTTTTCAATTCCTTCGTCGACTGACGAGGCTTCTGTAAAGTTTAGAATATCAGATTGCATTTTAATTACGAGAGATTATATTTTTAAGTAGTTATCGTGCGAGCCCCGTTGTTGCGATGTCACGAGATCTCGAATGGACACGGCATTCGAAGAAGAAGTCCGTTACCGGCTAATATATTATTAATATTAGTTTCAGCATTGAGCCCCACGCCGTTATCGATTAACCTCGCTAAGATAGCGGCATTCTCTCGAGTAAGCGTTGGTGGTGGTACCTCTCGATTTTCGACAGCGTGCGGTGACAGTACCGACGATGCTAAAAGTTTTGCGGCGGCTTTATCTACCAATCTTTTACCGGCTTCTACTGCGGTATTCTTTCCAACCTCTAGAGCTTTTTTACCCAACTCTCTCGCGGCGTCTTTACCCACGCTAAGAGCGGTCGAGGCGACTCGGTTAGCAACGCCCGATGTAAAGAGCCTCTTGAAAACTCCGGTAATAGTATCGAATATTCCAGCTCCTCCTATAACGTGTTGTTTCTTATATCTTCTTTTAATAACGACTAGCATTTTATAATTATAACATTAAGTTTTTATACGAGTCTGTGTCTATAAACCCTTGTCTTTTCAGTTCCTCGCATATTTCGATTATCTCGTTTCTAACCCCCGTATTACCCGCTTGGAAACTAGCGATTCGTAAAGACAACATTTTTACTAACGCATTCGGATCTTGCGGAATAACTACGACGCCTTCACCTGTTGAGGGCTTACCTTTCTTCGCTTCCCATATCGGTTTAACAATGGTTTTGTACTTTTCGCTTCTATTCGATCTCGGTTTATTCGGATTGTTCGGTTGTCTCATAGCATTCGTCGCGTGTAGAATCTCAGCGTAATCGTTGAGATCGTTACCGTCGTATATCGACTCGTTAGGTTTAGCCATCGTTATTAATTCCCAGAGACCCGGAGTTCCGGCGTAAGTCTTATCCTTAACCGTTATATCATCACCTTGGATGGTAATAGGCTGTTTCCGACATAAAATACTCCGTCTTTTCCTGAACGTATACCGAACGTCGTATCCACCGACTTTTTATTCGAAGCGTATCGTTGCAAGTACGCCGTCGCTATCTCTCCTAATTCTAAAGTTCTAACGTCTTCTTCCGACAGATCATCATACGCCTGTATCGAAGGATACTGCGGAAACTGAATAGCTTTTATCGATGTCGATATCGACGCGGGAAGCGCTTGTAGAGCAGTAGACGTGGCTGCTGAGTTTTCCTTAATAGTTGATAACAAAGCGTTTTGTTCTTTCGATATAGCTGATTGCGAGTCGACGATTGGTTTATAAAGCTTCGTTAATTCTTGCTGCATCCCTATATCGCCTAATTTCTCATTTAGAAAATTCTGTTGAATTCTCTTCTTCGTCTCGAGAAAATCTGCGACGATTAAATCTCTTTTTACCGGATCGGTAATCTTTAGAAATGACATTACGTTTTAAAATAATAGTATAATGTTTTTAAAACGTAATTGATTTTACGTTTTTACGTTTTATGATCTTACGTTTTTACGTTTTACGTTTTCATCGATTTCTCAAACACGTTCTTTAACGACTCGGCCATAATTTCTCGATTTTCAACTTCTTCGTCTTTGCTAACTTTTATTTTGTTTCTGATTTCTTCTTTCATTTCGTTAAATTTCATGAGTTCGTTTAGAACGAGCGAATATTCCTCATCTGAAATATAACCGTCTTCTAAGGCTTTCGAGATGTAGTCACTGATCGTGTTAAGTTTTACCTCAGCCAACGTTTTAATCTTTCCATGCTTCTCTACCTTTAGTGTGAACTTTCTATTGATCACACGCCCGACCACACTGAAAACACCAGCTCCAACCGCTAGTCCTTGTAGAACCACCGCGATAGGTGCTGCGACTATCGTAGACATAACAGCGATTGATGAAGCGGTTGAACCTAACACGATTAGATCCGATACGTAGTCTACTACGTTTATAATCCTAACGCCTTTACGATACTTCATGTTTAGGACCGCTCTTTTATCACGTTCTGTTTCGATTTCTTTTTGAATTTCGA
The DNA here is from genome assembly GCA_020284085.1 of Aporrectodea caliginosa. NCBI lineage: Eukaryota > Metazoa > Annelida > Clitellata > Crassiclitellata > Lumbricidae > Aporrectodea > Aporrectodea caliginosa. The sequence goes on from JACEVL010000351.1 coordinate 1,563,085, forward strand.
CGATCTTCGCGAGTCGGTAAGCGTGAGCTGTTCCTTCGACCGCTTCCGTTTTCATTACGATTGTTGTATTTCCTGGTGGCATCTTTTTTTTAATTAAGTAATATAATTTTAAAATCATCACTCCTACTGCGAACGGTATGAGCGACTAAGCATAACGAATCTCCTTCGTTTATGACAACTTCCGAATCGGAATCGTTTAAAATTGTAATGACGATGTCTTCGGTATTTTTAGAAACAACATCGTCTTGTAACCCGCAATTCTGTATTTCCTGTTTGAGCTGCACTTTACACCATCCTCTTCTCATTCGAACGCCGAGTCCGAGCTCAATCGTTTCAGTTTCTTTAGGATTAATCGTTATCGTTCGTTGAGTAAAAATCTCATATACTTGACAGCCTGGGTGTTTTACGGGTTTGTGAGCCACTTCATTCTTAGGTAACCACTCTACCGGGTTTATCGGAAAGTTTTTCGAACGAGCGGGTTTCGTCCATCCCATTTTATGTGTCGGTCTTGACCAGTTTCGAGACATTTTATAAATAGGATATAAAAGTTTTAAATTATAGTAGCCACCCGAGAATCGGAATGTTTGAAAATGGAGAATTAGGTCCGAGTATGAGTCCCTTTACCAGTTTTCATAAACAACCCTTTACCAGTTTTCATATAGAGACCATCTCCCTGACCATCTAATCCGGATCCCCTCCACGGTTTTAGGTAAAGACCTTCCCCTTGTTGAACTATCTTGGCGTTTCTATCTCCTCTTCTGATGTATATCACGCCTCCGGATCCGCTAATTTTATCGATGACTTTCGAAGCAGCTGCAGAGCCTACACCGGCTAAAGCTCCAGTCGCGAGACCTGGTAGTACTTTAGAAAGAAGGAATTTACCAGCCGTTGCTAGAAACGGTAGAATAGCTCCGATGAATCCTCCTTCGACTTCGGCGTTATGAACTAACTGCGTTTTACTCATTTTGATCGTCATACCAGTTCCGTTCTGATACGCTTTCTTCATCTTGTTAATTTGCGCTTGAGTTAGAGCTAATACGTCTTCTCCCGACAGATCATCGTGAGATAGTTTAATACTCACGCTATCACACCCCGCTTCGAGCGCTCTTTTAATTTTGTCTTTCTGTCCTTCCGAAATATTAACTTTTATATTCGTGTACCGACTCATTTTATATATAACTAAGATAAACTTTTAATAGTACTCACACTTCTCTGATGTGAAATCTAATCGATAATTCTTCTCCTCTGAGGTTAACCAGCTTTCCATTTTGGTCGGTAAGCTTCGTTTCCATCGATGAAATCGTACTCAGCGTGATTGGAAGATACACTAAATTAGTGGGTACTTCGATAATCTTATAACCAGGCCCTACGTTAGGAAAAAACGAATATATCACGTTCGCCGTCGATCCGTTAACGTACGAAGCTCCGATTATGTCGCTCGTTACCCTCAAACTGGTTACGTTCATTATGTTTACTATTTGTTCGGATTCGTTATATCCCTCCGAATATGTCCGGCGATTGAAACCTAGGACCGTTCTAATCGAATTGTCCGATGTAAAATCAACTTTATAATTCGGCGCAATAGTTAGCACGGATTTTAACGTATTACTATTCGGTTCTATCGAAATATTAGGTTGTTCGTTTACCGCATCATTATAATGCCCACGCTCTTTCATAATTCTCTGTAGGTAATCGTTTATATCCGTGATTTCATAACACCCCTCCGGGACGTTTACATCGACCCACGTAACACCTGAATCGGGTGAATATCTGAAGTGGTTGTTCGTAGCGTCCAAATTCGGAAAACTAAAATAAGTTTCTAGATTGAGAAGACACATTTCGTACTTTTTACTCGCGTCCAGTTCGATTAGCGGATTAAACTGAGTCCTAATCTTCGCGTTCTTTTTACTCACCAAAATATAGAACGACGATTTTGGACTCGTGTTACGTTCCGTCTGTTCCATGATAGTCGATATCTTTACGAGAGCAGATTCCATTCTTTTGTTTTTTTATATTAATATATATTTTTTAAATAGTCGTCGGTATGTAGAATTCATCGAATCCGCATCTATACTTGCCGTTATTTTTATTGCTGGACTGGTCTATTACTAGAAAGCCGTGGCGTTGCTTCCAGGCTGTTTTACATAGTTTCTTAAACTCATCCTTAGGCATGTCCGTACTCGCGTGATCGTTGTATATATGATCAATATTTTTCTGATCTTGTGGAAACAAACAGATAAAGTTTGCATTCTCTCTAATCGTCTGTCTCGGTAGTTTGAAATAATTTTGGGCGAGGTAGAAGCAGTCAACGTTGCTATGCCTTCCTCGGATGTAGTAGGCCTCGCATTTGTTCTGCTTGATTAGCTGTAGATCGTCAAAGATCATTAGGTTCTTCTTCTCCGGCTTCAATTCTCTCGGGTCTGGTACGTCTTCGGCTGATTCGAAGAACTTGGTAGATATATCAGATTTCTCATTCAATTGTTTAGCCATTTCCTCAACTACAACTGCTGGTGGAATATTTTGTCTCATGATCTCGTCTTGGCAGTCGAATAACCCGATTATGGCTTGTTTAGGTAGCTTTTCTTCGAATGCTTTTTTCAGAATTTTATACTCTGGTTGAAAGAGAGACAGACCGAATATTTGTAAATTATCGTAATCTAACCACCCAGGTCTTAAAAGTAAGTTCAACAGTAATGTCGTCTTACCACAACCAGATTTTCCTATAATTAACCCTCGTATACTTCGCGGTAATAGTGGGTTATTGAATCTATTAGATGACGCGTCGTTCCACGATAAATTTTTAGCTTCCATTTTAAATATATCTGATTGTATTTAAAATGTATTGCGTAAAGTGTAAACGAAAAACGGAAACTAAAGATACCAGGAACGTCATCAGTAAAAATAATAGGCCTATGCTTCGAGGCGTATGCGTTGTATGTGGAACTACTAAGACTCAATTCGTGAAAGCAGCACAAGGAGGCGACCTCGTCAGTGCTCTAAATTCAGTTACAAGCAACATTAAGCTACCGTGGGCTAAATTCCCAGGAGAAATGCATTTACCTGGTCACTCGTTTACGGGACCTGGAACTAGATTAGATTTGAGACTGAATCCCGATGGCACTCCTAAAGAGTGGTCTAAACCAGTTGACAGGGTCGATAATGCGGCATATATTCACGATTTAGCTTACAATCAATACTCCGATACGGCTAATAGGAATGTAGCTGATAGAGCTATGATTAATGCTTTGAATAATATTTCTAATCCGAGCTTACGTGAACGAATAGAGAGGAGTTTAGTTAAACCTATATTATCAGCTAAATCGAGTTTGGGATTAGGTTTAAAAAAGCTTAAAATGGACTGATGAACTAGCGGATGAATTACATAAACCCGTAGTAAGGCATTTTAGAAAAAGGAAGGTTTATGTTGGTGGTATAGATGAAATTTGGGCAGCTGATCTGATCGATATGCAGGCGTTCGCTAAAGATAACGATGGCGTGAAATATTTGTTAACGGTTATAGATGTATTTTCAAAGTATGGTTGGATCGTACCACTACATGATAAGAGCGGAAAATCTACGGCTAGTGGTTTCTTGAAAATATTAAAGAGCGGAAGAAAACCGGGTAAAGTTTGGGTTGATAAAGGGAAAGAATTTTATAATAAAGATGTACAGAATTTAGTCGATTTATATTCTACAGAAAATGAGGAGAAATCTTGTGTAGTCGAACGTTGGAATAGGACTATGAAAGAAAAGATGTTTAAATATTTTTCAGCTAATTCAACTCGAAGATATATTAATATATTAGACGAAATGGTTAGTAATTATAATAACGCGAGACATTCTTCTATAAAAATGACTCCCACTAAGGCTAGTATGAAAGTTAATGAAAAGACTGTATTTATGAATTTATACGGTGATGAGATTTCAGAGCCTATTAAGCCTAGGTTTTCAATTGGTGAGAAGGTTAGAATAACGAAGAAAAAGAATATTTTTGAAAAAGGTTTTACACCCCGGTGGACTGAAGAACTATTCACAATTACACAGGTTCAGTATACAGATCCTCCTACCTATAAGATAAGCGATTATAATGGAGAAGAAATACAAGGCTCGTTTTATCAAGAGGAGCTACAAAAGACGACTCAAGAAATATTTAGAATCGAGAAGGTTATTAGGAAACGCGGAAAGAAATCTTTCGTTAAATGGCTTGGTTATCCTGAGTCCTTTAATTCGTGGGTTGATAATGAAGACTTAACGACCGTGTGACGGCTCATCATCGAGACTGACGACTGATCGAAACTTCGGGGAAAATTCCTAGGATTCATAGTTTCGATATGAGTCATCGATGCGCGGACGCAATTGAGAGCCTCAGGATCTTTTCGAAACCTTGGGAATTTCCGATAGAATGAGTCATAGCTTTAAGGCTGTATAGGTCAAATGTTTCGAAATTGAAGGCTGTTAGGTCAAATGGTCTAGAGTATTTAATTATATACTACTCCAAGGCTATTTGAAGAATTTAACTGTCTTTCTTTCCCTATCTGTATTTTTTACATGTTTAGGTGTCCCTATTTATCGGGATCTATGATCCCTTCTGGGCCTCCTTGTAGCCAGTATATGTCAAACCGTTGCCTTACTGCTTCATTGTTCGTTTTTCTGTTCTGATGGTTACAGAAATAAATGATTAATTTATATGAATTTAACATTTCTATGACTATCACATGCATGCGGAATATGTGAAAGCTAGTATTACGCTTCAGAAGGCTTTTGCTTTGGGATCTTAAGAAATATTTAACCTTTATCTATCTATAATTTTATTATGGTCCAATTGAACAACCACGAAAACAAAATAACACCAAATCATTTGACATGCTACAAACAATTTGCCTGTTAGAATTGATGTAACAGTCTAAAAATTGCTGAAATGGATTTCTTAGACTTTTTATTGCACAAAACCGCGTTGCAGTCAACAATACAAGCAATCACACAACTCCAGATAAATCAGATAATAATTAGACCTAGTTGTTTATTGCTCCTTTAGCCCCACATGACACTTTTAACCAGAGTCTTAAAGAGCATCACTGACATGAACGGTGTCTAGATTAAACAGCAAATACCAAAGAAAATGAGTTAGACTTAGACTAATAACGTCCATTTTCAAGTTACATTTCATGCATCAAAGCCTAGCGCATGGTTAGCGCCTTCTATACCAGTTAAAAGGCAAAAACACAAAGATATTTCGAGATTTCTTTTATATTAGCTCTTTTCCACACTTCCTGCTTCTTCTGATTAGTTACTTTGCACGACTATGTTTAAGTGTATTTATTATAATAATTAATGTTTCTGATATTATTATTATTACTTTTATAATTATTGCTATTGCTACTGATATAGGCCTGCATCGAACTGCATTGCAAAATATTCTATGAAGTTTTCTTCCTGTTTCCCGGTCTATCAAAGAAACACAGGAACCAGAGCCCCACGGGATAAGTATAATCTATCGACCAGGAAGGAGTTCAAGGATAAGGTATCGAGGCCGTAGATTGTACAGGAACCTGCTGTAGAGTCAACAACTAAACTAAATCTGATTTTGGAACAGGCAACTTTCCACCATAGAAGCTGGTCGGCCAAGTGGTGGTGCTATAAATCTGTGTCCTTCCTCTCCAATGCTTCCCTCCTTACAGGTGCACTGCAAGAATGAGGAAACGGTCTCCTGTTCCCCACGATGAAACTGGCAGATACAGCAATCCCCACAGTGACGAGGAAGATGGGAGTTTTCCAAATACAAGTCTGCACACAATTAGATAGCCAGCTAAAATACAATAGAATTAAGTCACCGTCATTGACATTACACATTACAAAAAGCAAATTTCTGACAAATTCGATTAACTAGGTTATGTTTTAGCAACACGAAGCTTTTGTAAAAGAAACTTGCGTGTGATGTGCTCAAATGGAAGATTGGTTTTGTGGTCAGTAAATTCAATCATTGCTTCTTTATACGGGAGATCACAGTCGATACAACATCTCAGCTTCAAATATCTAGCAAGAAAATGTCTTCCAAGAAAATAGTTGCATCTAATATTGTATTGACAGTGAAGAAGAAACGAGATTACATTCCTGTAAGAACACACACTATCGACAAACCACTGTGCAAATGTTGACTCAGTCGTTAACTTGAATTTTTGCATTTCGTCATTCAAGGGTGATAGAGAGTAAAACAGTGTGTGAAATCCAAGCAAAGACTGCATGTCTCTATCGAAATAAGAGTCAAACGGTGGCAAAAGTAAAACATTCGCCAATGAAAATTCCTTCAAATCGCTGTGAAGATCAGGCTCCTGTAGAATTCGTTCACATAAACACAAACTTTCATCGTATTGGCGACACTTGTAAAGGTAGGAAGCCCGATAGCAATAATCTGTATTGCATTGGATGCCGAAGTCTTCGCGAATCACACCGTAGAGTGATGTCATATTTTCTAAGGCGCAATCCATTAGAATATCAATTATTGTTTCTTCAACTTTCAAAGGATTCACATCTGCGGCTTCGATCTCCGTTAATGAATCTGTTCTGCGATAAACGATCTGTCTGGTGGCATTGAAATGAGTGCCTGACTTTATCGATACAATCAATTTCGATTTTAATAAAGCCGTCAAATATTCGTCCATAGGAAATGCTGAATCTGGTAATACATGATGCAATTCTATATGTTTGGACATTCTTTTGGCAGATAATGCAGTTAAATAATTAGCAAACACCGCTGTTGAAAAGCGTAGATCCAGATAAAGCCGTCTGCCGATGCAATAAAGACTGTTGTCAGTAATCTTCTTGTGAAGCACACACAATCCAACGATTCTTGCGACATCGTCAATAAACAATAAACAACCTGCATTCAGTGTTTCCTTATCTTTTTGAGCACTATGATCCACGAGAACCGACACGCAGAAGGTCATTGTTTGTTGGTATTCTGATGTGGCAAAATGGAGAGCAGCCAGATAGGCCAAAGCTGCAGAAGCAATAGCGTTTGACTTAGAACCGTCATATTCTAAAGCTTTAATAAGAAACTCTTTTGACATGAGAGACAGAAGTCGAAATTCTGAACGGCTATTAGATCCAGTTAAATTTTTCATGAGATCCTGAGCACGCAGGAATTGAAACCTGCTACCTTGTGCTGAACACATTTTCGGAAAGTTATGATACTTAGACCTTATAATGTTAGGCTGCATCGAAATTCCTCGGACTAATTCCACAAAGATACGGCTGTCCCATGAAATCTCTCCCCAACCTAACCCGTATGCAGCATGCAAAATACACAGTAGGATGGCATAGTACCTGAAGCACAAGACCTTCTCTGTTGTTGATAGGTATTGCCATGTACTATGTAATTTCGAATCAACATTTGCTGCAAATTGTCCACAGATTAAAATCATGCGCAATCCCGAACTTAACCCGCATTTAATAAAATCTCGACACATCTTGTTACAATCTGTTAATCTGCATGAAAGCAAAAAATCCAAAGAATCCAATTCATTCGCTTTTCGATATTCCAGGAGAGGCTGCATGTAATCCATAAAGTCTGGTACTAATTTCATCGTGTTCAAAAATGTAAATTGTGTCCGAGTGATTGGCAGTATGTAATTTTCTACGAACCACTGACAAAGAATGCCAGAAGTTTGAAATTCCTTTAGTCGTCGTTCAGTCTTGTAAAGTATCGTGGAGTTCGATGGCTCATAAAATAAGTTTGCTTTCTGAATGAAATAGTTTGGACAGTATCTCCTCCTTAGCCAGTCTGAAAGCTTTTTTAACAACAGGCAGCATATAAAAATAACAGAAGAGGAATTCCACCATTCAGGCGGCATCTCTTCACAAGTCCACAACATCAGCGTCTTTAAATGATACGGACAGAGAATCTCTTCCTCCTTTGGACAATCCTTTTGTATTAATTCTCTCTTTGCGAAGAATCGCAGCAAATGATAGACGATCTGTTGAATTTTGGTCCAACTCTGAATTAATATTACCTCCGCGAATGAAAATGACAATCTCCACTGTTCTTTGTCGGCTCTGCAAGAACGATGCTGGACATAAACAGTATGGCAACCGTTCTGAACAACCTCGAAGATTGTATTCATTGTCGGCCATCCGTATTTTCTCGGTCGAATAGGCCAATTTTTGGCTTCTTTAGGCCATTGAGGGGAATATAGGCTATTCACGGCATCACTTTCAAAACTAAAGTCATATTCTGCTTGAGATTTAATTGCTGGTCCACTAATAACGCTTGGCAACCTACTTTCACCGAATAGTTGAGGCAAACGACCCAAAAACTTCGTTGGCGTGTTAAGAGTTTCCATATCTGGCACCACGTAGGTATCTGTAGAGGCTGTGTGGTTAAGTTCGTACCTTTTGTATTTCCAGTTATAGATCATTTCACCCATAATTCGTAATCGAACAAAACCTGGAAACCTAAGGTATGGTTCAATCTCTACGCACACGAAGTTGTCGGACAGACCAGTCTTATCAATCAGAAACACTGAAAAGTCGCCACTGAAGATCAGCTCATCAGTGTTGCACACAAGAACATCACGATCCGAGATACATGTATTCAGCGGACGGATATAAAACTCCGCTTGGCTGCCACATAATATCGAGTAGGCTCTTGGTACCGGTCTCACGGACAGGTTTAAGTCATGCATGCAATCAGAAGCAAGATAAACCGACTTTGGAAGCAATTGGCATGTGCTAACAATGAACTCAGATGCCGAGTCTTCATTCGATTTACCCGAATATTCAGTCATCTTAAAGGAAAACAAAATGTCATTTAAGTCCGTCCCAATAATAACAATAATAATAATCTTCATTATCATCGCCATGATCTTCTTCATCATCACCATTATCATCATAATCAATGATAATCTTCATAATATTCAAAGTGAGCTTTGTCATCGTCATAGTCGTGAAAAGTCACCGTCATTATCAACCTGTCTGATTCTCCTTACAGATTTTATTTTGGTTATAGTTACAGTTATAGTTAATGGCTTTTATTTTAGTTATAGTTATAGTTATAGTTAATAATATTTTTAGTTATAGTTATAGCCAGAGGCGCAACCACGGTCCAGAAGTTGGGAGCCTACTAGAATGTCTGAATGGGGGGAATTGCGATTGCCAAAGGCGCGAAGCTGCGATTGCCGAAGGCAAGTAGCCCCTTACGACTAGGGGTATGGGGGAGCGTCGTAAGCTCCCTTATCGGGGTCTGGGGCGGAAAGCCGACGCAATTTTGAGCATTTGAAGCCAAATGGAGTACATTTTGGGCTCTAATTTACCTCAAATTTTTAACCGTGTATTTCGATATAAAAGTACATAAACCATCTAGATCTGTGAAAACTATGATTTTATTATATGAATAAACTGAAAATTTAGGGTTTAGAAGAACACCACTCGCAGTCGCAGCATTAAAAATTGAAATGTCCTCCTAGGCTTCTACCGCGAGCCTTCGTCGAATTTTAAAAAGCAAGATAAGTAAAGTTGTAGAGTGAAATTGTAGGCCTACAGCAACATTCTTCACTGAATTCTGAGAGACTTGAGTTTAGCGGCTTTAGCCTGACCCTTTATTTTATCGGCAGCAGGGCCAGCGATAAAATAAAACTCCGCCTCAGGTTCAAACTATGGAACCTGTGCCGGTCCCAAGCCCGGGTAAAGGAGGAGGGTTCCGCGGAGGGTTTGCAGCCCTCCCGGGTAAAACAAATTACCGCAACAGAAACGACACAGATTAACTACAATTACACTGTCGAAGCTGGTCCGAGGAGAGACGGGAAGGTGGAAGACCTATTAATGACGAGTAATGGTGAAAGCCGTAAGGAAGCCACGACTCAGAAGACCCAGATCTTGACGACCAAAGCTAAAACACGGATAGGATGCTGGAATGTAAGGACGATGTACGCTGCGGGAAGGTTGGCGCAGGTGCTAGCTGAGATGAGGAAATACAAACTGGATTATATTGGGATTGAGTGAGATCAGATGGACTGGGAGCGGTATTATTACATCCGAAGGAATGAATATATTCCACTCTGGAGGAACAAGACATGAAAGAGGAGTGGGTATAGCAATCAATGCAAGAACGGCAGCGGCTGTAATTGGATGGGAGCCGGTAAGCGACAGAATCATCACCATCAGGATCCAGACTAGACATACGAAGACAACTATCATACAGGTGTATGCGCCAACAAACATGGCCATGGACGAGGAAAAAGACGAATTTTATGAACAACTGCAGGATGTCATAGACGCAGTACCGGGCACGACCTGAAAATAGTCATGGGCGACTTCAACGCGCAGGTGGGGAAGGATAGAGAGGGGTGGGCGGATGTGATAGGAGCAGAGGCTGCTGGAGAAAGGAACGACAATGGAGAGAGAATGCTCAGTTTTTGCAGCAACTACAAACTAAAGATAGGAGGAAGCATGTTCAAACATAAGACCATTCATAAAGAGACCTGGAGATCCCCGGATGGGAGGACTACTCACCAGATCGATCACATCTGCATTTCTAAGAGATGGGCGACGGCGATGCAGGACATGAGAGTGTACAGAGGAGCTGACGCTGCCTCAGATCACCACTTGGTTATTGCAACACTTAAACTGAAATTGAAGAAACGAACGGAAAAACAGCAACATGGGATAATAGATGTGGCCAAGTTAGTCAGGAAGGAGGTGCAGGAAACGTTTCAACTGGAATTAAAGAACCGATTTGAGGTCCTGGGTGAACAGGGAGCAGAACAGGAGTCAATAGAGGAAAGCTGGACGAGGATAAAAAACACGATCAATGGAACGGCGAAAGAAGTGATCGGGTTGAGAAGGGGAACAAGGAAGGAAACATGGATCAGGGAGGGTACATGGAGAGCAATTGACGAACGCAGAGAACTTAAAGGCAGGAGAGAACAAGCATACAACAGAGGAACATATGCAGAGGATCTATGCGAAGACTATCGAAGGAAGGATAAGGAGGTAAAGAAGCGATGCAGAGAGGATAAGAAAGTGTGGACGGAGGATCGTCTGGAGGAGGCAAGATCACAAAGGAGTTAACGGGAGGGATGACGCAAAAGCTACCAATTAGAGATGCTGCAGGAAACACGCTTCGAACACACGAGGAACAGGCAGCAAGATGGAGACAACACTTTGACAAAATCCGGAATTGCCCAGAGCCAGAGATTATGCACGACTTCTCACAGGATCAGTGTTTACAAACTTTGGATGTGAACTTGGACGATATCACGGAGAAGGAGGTAGAGGATGCGATGAGAAGACTAAAGAATGGAAAATCTGCAGGAATTGATGGTATTCAACCAGAACTGCTAAAAAATGAAAGGAGAGAGATGAACAAGATCCTGGCTTACCTATGCAATATGATATGGAGGACCGGGGAGGTTCCAAGAGATTGGCGAGCTGGGATCATCATACCGCTACCGAAGAAAGGGAACCTTAGTGATTGCAACAATTGGAGAGGAATCACGTTGCTCTCTATACCGGGGCAGGTCTTGGCCAGCATAATTTTGAGAAGAAAACAGGGAGCGGTAGACAGCGTATTGAGACAACAGCAGGCGGACTTCAGAAAGGGCAGATCATGAAGCGAACAGATCTTTATACTGAGACAGATTGTCGAGAAGTGCGTAGAGGGAAATGTAAATGTACTTGTCAACTTCGTCGATTTGAAGAAGGCATTTGACAGCGTCCAAAGACCTGTGGTGTGGAATATCCTCGCACAATACGGTATACCAGAGAAGATTATAAACAGCATAAAAGGAATGTATACAGAAAGCAGGTGTGCAGTGAGAACGGAGGGGAAACTAGGAGAGTGGTTCCAGATTGTCACGGGCGTGCGTCAGGGCTACATTCTGTCACCATTGCTATTCCTGCTAACGATCGATTGGGTGATGAGACGAAGCACAAAAGAAGGGGAGTGTGGCCTGGAGTGGGAAGGAGAGGGAAAGCTGGCGGATCTAGACTTTGCAGATGACATAGCGCTACTGGAGGAATCTTGGGAAGGAATGAGAAAACTCACAGACAGTGTGGAGAGAGATGCGGGTCTGGTCGGACTGAGGATCAACACCACCAAAACAAAGATTATGAAAATAGGAAAATGGACAGTGACTGAAAACATCAAAGTTGGAGAGGATGTGCTGGAGGAGGTGGAGCACTTTGCTATCTGGGGAGTATGATTTCAAGCAATGGCAGCTGTGACAAGGAGATTGGAAGCAGATTGGGAAAAGCCAATGCCACATTTTGGAAGGTTGAACAATATATGGAAGAACAAAGGACTCAGTCTGACAACAAAGACAAGATTGTACAGAGCTTTGGTATTGACAGCGTTGCTGTATGGGGCAGAGACATGGTCTATGACAAAAGCCAATATGAAGAAACTGGAGGCGGCACATCATCGTTGGCTGAGAAGAATACTGAAGATCACTTGGAGGGATAAGGTCAGAAATGAGGAAGTAAGAAGGAGAACATCCATGGAGAAACTGGAAGACATGCTGAGGAAGACGCGGTTACGTTGGTTGGGGCACATACATAGATCGGGAGAGGAGAGAACGCTAAAGCAGGCACTGGATTGGACTCCGTCGGGATGGAGAAGAGGGCGGGGAAGACCCAGAAAGACTTGGAGAAGCACGATCACTCAGGATCTGGAGGGCGGCGGAATGACGTGGGACGATGCTATGCGGGCCGCGGAAGACAGGATAACGTGGAGAGGCTGTGTCGCCCGATGCGCTGCCAGCGCGAGGAAGGACTAAGGTCTAAGGTAAGGTAAGGGCCAGCGATTTGTTGGGGGAGGAACCTACTAGAACGTCCGAGTGAGGGGAACTGCGAGTGCGAAAGGCAAGAAGCTCCCAACGACTAGAGTACGGGGGAACGTCGTAAACTTAAGCTCCCCATCGACGCAATTTTGAGCATTTGGTACCAAATAGAGTGCATTTTCTGCTCTTGTTTACCTCAAAATTTTCAACAGTTGGGGGGGGGCGTCCGAACCTGTTCCAAAGTTGGAGTCCCATAGGGTGGTTCCGCCTATGGTTATAGCGGTAAAACCGTAGTTTAGGTTGGTAAATTATTTTATATCGTCAAATTAAAATGGAAGCTGGAATGATGAAAAAATGGTTTCACTAAATGAAAGTGAGATTGATGAAACCATTTATGTATTTAAATAGAAGTTGGATTGGTGGAAATAGTTTTTACCATAAATAGAAGTTTAATTTATGGTAAAAACTATTTCCACCATTATAGAAGCTGGATTGATGAAACTAAGTTTAAATGCAGTAGAAACTGGATTGAAGAAAATAATTGTTTCCGTAAGTAGAAGCTGGACCCATGAGAATAATTCTTTGCCTAAATAAAAGTTCCAATTTTTGGTTTATTAGAAGTTGGGTAATTTTTTCATTAAATGGAAGCTAGATTGATTTTTAAAATGTCTTCATGCAATGGAAGCAGGATTGATGATAGTTATCATGGACATAGGTAGACTGCTTACTTACCAACGTGAAGTACGGCATTGAAAATATTCAAATAATTTACCAACCTAAACTACGAGATAACCGGTTATAACTATAGTTAATGGATTTTTATTTTAGTTACTACTCAGTTACAGTTATTAAGACTATAAGCAAAATTGTGCGTATTAAGTAACTATTAACAGGCTGTTTCACAATTTGCTCAAAGATTTGAAAACCTTTGAAGCATGGGTGAATTCAGCTTCATGAATACATGACTTTACAAAGTAACTGACAAATTGCATAATTAAAATATCAATACTTAAAGTTACTGGAACTTGCTGACTAATGATGATACATGTGTCAATGTAGAAGAGAATTTCATATTACTGTTTTAACAAATAGGGGCCTACACAGCAGGAAAGAAGACTTCCCCTTATTAACACCTACTCACCAACACCGTTTAATAATGCTTCACGAACTTGAAAACACCGCTGACCAACTTTTCTTTGAGATCGATTCGTACTTAAACGACGATCCACAGAGCATTCCCACGCTTGCAGCTGTTCAAAATCTTCAGATACATTTTGACTACAGGATTAGGCCTACTGACTACTAATTTTGCGATATTGCGCTAGTGAACTTTGGTCGCAATTGCAATGAAATAGAAACGTTTACAAAACAAAAGCCAGAACCTCATTGACAGTGGCGTAAATCACGGGGAGGGGGCAGAGGGACTGCCCCGAAGTTTTTTACTGATGCCCATTTGTTCCCTCAATGCAAAAATCCGCCCTTCAAAAAACTATGTCCCTCTCAAAGTTATGTTGGCTACAGCTTTTCCCCTCTGTTCATAAGCTACAATTATATCCAATAGCATCGGCACAAACAGAAACTACACATCAGCCGCCTTTATGTCATCAGACGCTCACAAGCCGGGATATATTTTAAACGCACTATTAATAACACACAGAAAAACTTTTTTTTGGTAAACACCATTAAGCGGATATACTATTATATTTCCTAGTCTACTGTTAAAAAATGGCGAATTACGTCCAAACTATCGAGAAATGAGGTCCTAATTGGCTAGATGTTGTTGTATTAGGTAGGCCTAATAGTCTATCCCGCTTCTGATTAAGACTAAGCGATTTAAAATGGGAAGATTCGGATAGTGACACGGCGAACGGTCACAAATACGGGCATATAAAATGACTCTCATCTTCGTTTGATCTTAAGCCTACGGAACTAGTTTATAACGACTCTGCTATGCGGTTGGTACTTGTGAAATCACCCTAAGGAGGACGCGTACATATAGCTACAGTCGAGAGAACAATTTTTCATCATTACAAAATACTTAATAAATAAGGTTTTTAAATAGAATATATTTAATTAACCCCAGAGTGTTGACTAAAGCAGGGAGTCATCGTATCCGTTTACTTTGCCCTACGCCAACTCGATTTCAGAATCAGAAAATAACTTCCGGAAGGCGCACTTAAATTGAATCGATCATTCCGTATCTTCCATCTACTATTCCCTACATGGCAGAGTCTTTGAAATCAATGACATACAACGTTACCTTGAGAAGACCCGAAGAGTGAAGTGAATTCTCTCCGATGCTGGTCCAATTATGAAGTAGAACTAACCCTGGGATTTTCCGGACTATGTTCACAGAGATTTCAGATTCTATTATTAGAATGCGTTTCAGTGCAGTGCACCGTTTTGTGTTGCTTTCCTTCGCATTCTATTTTCTCCCATCGTGTTTCACTGCATTCTGTTATTATTATTATTTCAACTAGATCCTACCATTACTATTATTATGATTATTACAAGGCCAATTACTATTACACCATATCAACACTATAATCATCATCATCATTATCATCATCATCACCGTCGTCGTCGTCATCATCATTGTTGTTGTTGCAAAGCGTTTCGCTTTTCAATAATGGGTCACGGATATCTTCATATTTATACGCTGATTGATATAATCTTCAACTTCGTATTACCGATATAATGATTATTGTTGACTTTTAGGTAATTTCGAAAGTGAAACTTGCAGCCATAATCAGAGATTGGTTTCGATTCGACCATTATAAATATTTGTGTCTGTTCCATTTGAATTCGTTTCGTAAAGCAACTGTAAGACCAACCAAGAAAACGAATATAAATCGAATGGAATAACTATTTAAACTACTTCGTCAGCGGTTGAAAGCCATTTGTAGATAGGAAGCAACACTGAAGAATTTCGTGGCAAATATCATATCGACCAATCACATGCGACTTCTCAGAGCGACTATTTTAAGGCTAAAATTACCCCAAGTAATGACTTTACTGTATCAGGACGCAGTAATTATATCAGTAGACCTATGACCCTTCTCTCCAGTCCTTATTGAGATTCTTTATTGCATTTACAATTATATCTGACTGGATTATTTTCGGTAGATGTATATAACACTTGTATTTTCATATCATCTGTAACTGTTCTGGACTATGGATGGATCAATAAAAAATGATTTGATTGATGTCTAACCTGCTTCAATTTTGCCATCGATGATGAAAAAATTATTACTTTGATATTGCAGTGTATGATTGATTGAACATTTAGAAAGGCCAGGCAAAGCACTTTGCAAACCGTACTTGTGCTACCACTGCGGGGAAGTCGGCGGTTGTTCAACGAAGAAACGCCACCTGTCTCTCCCAATCATTAGCACCGTACTCTCAGCCGTCTCAGGTGTCGCTTTTCACACTGCAGCAAGAAGGATAACATCAACAATAATATGAGAGAGAGAGAGAGAGAGAGAGAGAGAGAGAGAGAGAGAGAGAGAGAGAGAGAGAGAGAGAGAGAGAGAGAGAGACAAAGAGAAAGAGACAGTGAGAAAGATACAGTGAGAGAGACAGAGAGACAGAGAGACAGAATGGAAGGGAGGGAGAGGGATCCACTCAGGCAGATCTCTGTTGAACTACCAACTGGTGGCTTCCCACAATATATCACAAATTAATTAATTAATGATTTTACAATCCGGCTCGACAACTTTGCCTTGAAACGGCGATTGTCTATTTCCTTATTAATCTTCCCCTCCTTTTTGGTACCCCACACATTTTGCAAAGCCATGACGGATCAGAATTGTCCACTTTAGTTCGGCATGCCATGGTTGTTCAGGCGGAGTGTATGGTCTCACCGTTCTCACGGTAAAGCGTTGCCGAGTGATAAACGTTGCTGCAAACCCAGAAGATAATGTTATCATACCTATAATACCCCTCGTTGACAGAGCACACGGAGATCCTCGAAACATAATGGGTCTTGTGCATGAGCGTGACAACAGCGACCTCTGTCGCATCGCTGTAAGGGCCGGAATGTTGACCGGGAAATACTCCCTTAATCAATTTGAATTGTGTTCCCACAAGCTACTAACTAACAATGATGGTTCGACAGAGCATGAAATACGACTCCGAAGTGTGAAAACAAAACTGATGTAGTCTTCGAAAACTGCACTTAAAACAAAATACCCTTTTGAAAGTACGGTTTGTGTGCATACTAAACTTCGATTATGCTCGTAATTTTCCTTTCAGGCAATCTGACAAATTTTCATCATCAGATTTCAGGCATTTTACAGAATCCCTGGTTTTACAAATTGCCTGTAACATATTGTTGCATTCTCTGTCTCTCTCTCTCTCTCTCTCTCTCTCTCTCTCTCTCTCTCTCTCTCTCTCTCTCTCACACGCACACACACACACACAACCGGTTGTGCTTGTGGCCTTATTGGAAAAAACAGGCATTGCTCCTTGAAAACCTTCTATTTCAACTGCTTGAGCAACGTTCTTACAATAACTCAAGTGTCTATCTTCGAAATCTTTAAAACAATTCTGAACTCAGAACCGGAACTGAACACTTAAGACTAGAACTTCTCATTCAGACCCAGAACTTTTTTTAACTAAACTGTCAGACTCTGGTATACTTCACGTCAACTTCGCCCAAAACGTCTCTCTATCACTATATCGTATCAGCACACTACACTAAGTTTGAAGGAGTCCTTCAGACTACTCTGGACAAATCTTTATCTGTTCCAATGTGGCACCATACGTTCCCTATTGATGAATCTTTACTATAATATCAAAAGGACACGTGAAGCTACAATATATACTCACACAATATAGCCTATGCATAAATACGTCTATACATGCATATAGATCAACAAGATATACATAGATTGTGGTGGCTGGACATGGACAGAACATGGCACATTTATGCATATGTTGTGCATACACCATCGTATAATATTCAACAGCCATTAATTACCTCTAAACGGTGTCACAGGCAAACTGTTCCCAACTTAATATTTTGGAAAAAGGAGGAGAAGGTGGAGGAGGAGGATAGGAAGACGAGGAGCGGTCCCTTAACCTAGCCCTGCGGCAGCCAAAGAGTGTCAAGTGTTGGCGACTTCATTTTCTTAGCCACGGCATATGATGGCGAATGGCCAGTCCTCTCCCTTGCCGTTTCATCTTCACATCGCCAGTGTATGGTCAATATGGTCACACTAGCTGAGTTTTCTAGGGGCACAGGCGTAGCAGAAATCTCGAACCACATTTCTGCCCTGACGGGATCCAAACCCAGACCTCTCCTTTGACAGCCCCGTACGCTAACCACTACACTATCGAACACCCCAATATTACTAGAGCACAAGCTGAATGTGGCGTCTCAAAGGTAACACGTCCTATACTTTTCAATAACATCATAGTAATTAGCCTGTAATCAGAAAGTCTGGCGTCTTGATCAAGCGAGAGATTATAAATTATCTGACTTGTAACTCAAGCCGAGGTCTACTGTCCAACGTTGGAGAGGTTTCTAAAGGCATGACCGAACTGGTCGGTCTGCATATGGTGCTGTAGATAATGAAGGGACTGAGCGTGTCATATATATCTATCTAGTGGGTCTGTATACCAGCTGGCGTTTACAAGCTATTCACCATATTTGCATATTTATTGACTTTAAAGTGTTCTTGGTGATTTGCAGTATATGGTGATTTGCAGTATATGAGACTTCAATGTAAATTATTTACATTGAAGTCTCGTATACTGCAAATCAGGTAGGCCTAGATTTTTAACATAAGTAAGTAGCACTTATAATATCAAACAAAGACTCCCAGTTAACAAAAGAGACAGTTGTTGTAAAAAGTGACTGTCGTTGGACCAGGCAGGGAAAGCTAAGCGGCTCTGACGTTCGCTTCACAAAGGTAAGCTATTCGAAGAAAGTTGAGCCAAATGATGCTAAAGGTAAGCTGTTCGAAGAGTACGTTCTTCCCAGACCAACGTCTTATTAAATCAGCATTTTTTCATATGTTGAAAGTTCTTACAAATTAAACGTCTTTAATTTGAAAAACATATTTTAATAGAGCAATATTTAATAGTATCAAAAATAAAGAACTCGTCAAATTCATTTCTGCAGTAAACGAGCAAAATGGACGACTGCGCAGGAAAACAGAAGAGAAACGATAACGAAAGTAATCGTAAACTCCAGAATCATGATTTGCGATTTTCTTCAAGTTGCAAAAAAGGTAAGTGGAAAGAAACAACTTTATTAATAACTCTAAAACAGAAAAGCATCAAGAGTCTTCTTGTTACGACTATCTCCGTGTGTAGGATGGCAATTTGGCACCGTAGAAACAATGACGTTTAACAAACGCTATGCACCTTCGATGACAGTTAAATGAGTGACCTTCCAACAGTGGGGGCGCCAGGATTTCAGGTTTGGGGTGGCTAAGCCCCAAGTTCTTCCCTTTCTCCCCTCTCTCTCTTTTCTTTATTTCCTCCCTTCCTCTACCTTCCTCCCTCACCCTCTTCCATACCACTCCCTTCTCTCCCCTTCATTGCGGACGCATTCCCAGATTAGGCCATGTCTCAGGTTATATGCTGGATGTGCTTCATTGGCTCCCCCTCCTGCAGCGAATCTCGTATCGGATCATTGCTTTGGTCTGGCGGTCCTTGCTTGGCCTCGCCCCCGCCTATCTACGCGACTGCTGCTGTCCTACCTTGGGTGCTTCGGGTCGTCGCTCTCCGCTCTACACGCCTTATCGGCCGTATATCAAACTTTGGCCATGTCTCTAGTTACATGCGTGACGTTTTCCACTGGCTCCCTCTGAGAAGCGGATTTCGTAGGATAGCTCCCCTAGTCTGACGCTGCTAACTAGGCCTCGCTCCTTCCTATCTTTGCGAGCTCTGTTGCCCTGCCCTTAGTGCTTGTTACGGTTTACGTTCAAAACCGCGATCACAAAACAGCGATCGTCAAAACCGCGATCACAAAACAGCGATGCACAAAACAGCGACTGCATAAAATAGCGATCATCAAAACAGCGATTTCACCGATTTATTACAGACAGTTTTAAATGTATCACGAAGTATACATAATTATAACAAAATGTGTAATGTTAAAGTTGATGACTTAAATTATGACCAATTCCACAAAGGTAGTCCAATATAGGACGTTGATTTTTATTTTGTCTGTAGTTTCACCTGTAGATTCTTCGAGATGAATTTGGTATTATTATGTCCTGCGCTGTACTTAACTCAAACAATTTAAGTTCAAAATAAGTTCGCAATCAGGACGAATCAACGCTGTCATTTCCGCTCTCACTCCAACAACTTCAAATGATTTGGTAAAATAATTAACGCTAATTAGGTTCGCAATCAGGACCAATCAACGCACATTAAATAAGTCAATCTTCGAATTTAATCGCTGTTTTGACGATCGCTATTTTACGCAGTCGCTGTTTTGTGCATCGCTATTTTGTGATCGCGGTTTTGACGATCGCGGTTTTGTGATCGCGGTTTTGAACGTAGACCCTTGTTACGAGCTCTCGATCCCTCCACTCATCTGAATAGGATATCACCCTTGTCCCTTTTTCAATTACCTCCACTAGACAGAACCGCGCTTTCTCGGTGGTGGTCCCTCAACCTGGTGCTCGACCTCTTTCCCAGGACCATGTAATAATAGACAGTAAAGAAATAAATAAAGTTACAGAAAAAACTATGAAAAAACAGAAAAGAACGTGACGAAAAATAAAAAAACGGAAAAACACGGTTTTTTTGGACAAAACTAAAAAACCGAAAAAACCGGTTTTTACCACTATGGGTAAGAAAAATCACGTTTTTGGAACAAAAATAAAAAACGAAAAAGACGTTTTTACCACTATGGGTAAATTCACAAATCCAAGATCCAGGGCGAACATAATAATTAGTTATAGCACATTTTCACGCTCTCATGTTTGTCGATATTGCTCTTTTTCCTTTTTATGCATTAACGAAAATAACGATGAATTTTTTAGTGCTATTTTTGTGATAGTTATAGGTATAGGCTAGGGTGACCATACGTCCCGGTTTTATGTGGTGTGTCCCGGTGTCCCGACGACTTTTGCGAAAGTGCAAAATTGTCCCGGTTTCTGACACAACCAGTTGACACTGTTCACTGTTGGAGTTTTAAGCTTTGAAGGCGATAATGCAACAGTTCTGATAACAACTGAGGGGCTCAAACAACTTACACAGAAACTCAAACACGCAAAGATGACAAATTCTAGTCTGATTGTCATGTCAAACTTTAAACCGTAGTTTACGTTGCTAAAATAAATACGATGGTTTCAATCCCGCGAAAACAGAAGTAGGCCTACTGTTGGATTGATGGAAATAGTTTTTGTGTGTGAAACTATAGGACCTAGAAGTTGAATTGATTAAATAATACTTGCGTAAATAGTAGTTGGAATGATTTCAGTTATCATGGACACTGGCATCAAAATGTCATTATATTAAACGATTAGTTTATTTAGCTATAATGCGTAGCCTACATAATAAAGAACGCTAAAATGCTAAATTACCAATTTTTCGCAGAACAGAACTTCACTAAAGAAAATTTTCACTCTTCCGAGAAATAGCAGTAACTTTTAATTTAACCTCTTCAAGGTATTTGTGTAGTAGGCTATAAGTAACTTACTGTAACTATAGTAACTGCAGCTGACTATAGTATAGGGAGTAGGCCTATAGGGCTAGGCCCTCCTCTAGTCCTATACGTATGTAATTAGGCCTACAACTGTCAGTTTTCCTAAAAGTGTCCCGGTTTTTGATGGCCAGAAAATGGTCACCCTAGTTATAGGCCCTAGTTAATTATATTTTTTAGCTGTAAACTAGTTATCGTTAACGAAATCATTTTAGTTTCGTTAACGAACATTTTCGTTACCGTTATCGTTAACGAGAATCACACTGTTATGAAGTAAGCATTGGCAGAGATTTCCCACTTTTTGTTGGGGGGGGGGCTGAGCCGCAGTTAGGGTGGCTAAGCCCCCTATCCCCATGGGGCGGCCACTGCCTTCCAAGGAATACCAGATATATGTGCATTCTTTGTCCAGAAATTGGAAGGTCAAACCGTGACTGGTTTTTGCTTTCTGTATCCGTATAATAATGCACTTCTCGCATAGAATGGTTTCTAAATGGGACGTAGGGCCTAGATAAAGAATCCTTCCATTGACCTTCCAATATTCTTTTGAAGCCCATGGCTAATCGGATGTCAACATATTTATTAAGTATGTCTCCTGATTTGAGGGAACTTCGTTCTGCGTTCGTTCGTTCTTTAGTTTCAACAAGGACTGGAAAGCGCATGTCGGATATGGCTGCGAGAATTTGCTAGACCAGCTTCTGCATCGAATGTTTCATTATGAATTGTTCTAAACTGGTTGTGATCAAATCTCAGCCAACTTGGACACATCAGGCCGACCCTTGCATAAGATGACATCTTTTAGATTTCATAGACAGAAGCATCCCTTCATAAAATTTTAAGATGTGCAATATGTACGAGCATTTTGACTCATCAATAACAAAGCAGCTGAATGTAAATATATTTGTCTTTTGTGAGTATTTTTTGCTATGTTATGTTTTTTTGTTATGTGTTCGAATTTTGGCGTTTACTCGTCCGAATAAAATTATGGTAAAATTCTTAAATCTGATTACTCACAATTTACAATTAGTCGTCAGTGTTAGCATGTTTTCCTGTTTACTTTCCTTTTAAACACGAAACGTTGAGCGATATCGATTATTCATAGAGTTCGTCTTTTTCAACGACTATGAAACCAAACACGTGTCTGGAAAGGAAACTGAAGAATTGTACAACACATTTTAAGATGAAAACATGTAAATAATATCTTCTAAATGGTTTTATTTAAAGAAGTCTATAGAAGACAGAAGAATGAACCGTTTGAACAGAATGAAGCTCCGTCTAAAACAACGGTAAGATTGTTTACTTATTTATATAAAACACAGAGTAACATGATTAACAACATCATAGACTCTATGGTGATCTTACATGAAGCAGTCATCGACTGACGCTCTCTGCATTATGATAACGGCGCTGTGCAATACAGTATTAATGAAATACTGGTCAGAGAAAAACGGTGGTATCTCGTAGAAGAATCACAAAGAATAAGTAGAGTATATACTTGATTGAAGATCATGAGATTAACTCTCAGAATGATGGAACATGATTATGGGCGAGCTTAAAACCTTCAGTTAGCACCAACCAATGCCATAATACATGTAGAGTTACGTTATGTAAGAAACCGAGAGATTACTTAGATTAGAAATCACTCAATACATGATTTGCATTATTTGGACCATTAGGAATTACATATCGCTTTGTCAATGGAATCAACATATTCTAAAATGATGCCTTGAAGATTTGGCGACTAGGTACCAACTCTTGTGAAATGCAGTGTTTCAAACGTCTTCTGAACTGTTTAAATCCATGTTATGCCAATTTACTTATAGCATCCTAGATAAGCTAATCTTGATATCTAATATAGTTTTTTCATGTGCGAATCTGTATCTCTTTTCATTTTAGCTGTACGATCTTCTCTTAGGGATGTTGGACATTATTTTACACAAGTCCTACCTATATTGGATATTGAATTTATCAACAAAGCAAAGAGACGACGAAGTTATCAGGTCTCTCATATCAGTCGACGTTTACTTCTATCGAAGAATTACAAGAAAACGATTCAAGAAGACAATCTGGCGTCACCTGAAAAGTGAGATGTCTTTCAATTGTCATTCATTCATTCAGAGTATTTATATAGCGCCCCTTGAAGAAACTACTCAGGAGCGCTCCCGGCCCAGGAACGACTAAAGAAAAAAGACTTGTGGAACTTGTAGAACCCTGTCGGATGGCTCACAAGTAAAGAGCGGAGCTTAAGCTGGAGGTTATTCCAGATGAAAGGGTAGAAGAAACAAAATATCGGCGTACTACCTATACTTTTTTTAGTTTTCTCCGCGCTTCAGTCCAAAATTTCAGTTTTTTTCTAAATGTATCCCCAATTAGTTCAGCCTCTTACTCATTTTAAGTCGTAATGAATGAATGAATGAATGAATGAATGAATGAATGAATGAATATTGCTAGTGTCTGTAGTTATTAAGAATGGGCCGATAGGAACTAGTAATTAACAATAATAGTATCTCACAGTAAAACTCTTAATTAGTTACAGTTAAAAATAATATAATGCAAACCAAACGGAACCATCAACTGGAAATGAATTAATTAAAGACAGACACCTATTTTGATTTACGAAAAATAATATAAAAATCATTTTATTTACTGGATTATTTGGATTATGGATAATAATATAATATGCTCATATTTAGTAAACATTACAAAGAAACTAATTCCTTTTCTACAATTATGTTTGGTGTTTAACGTAGACTTCTCAGAGTAATGCCGCCCCTAACGCAGGTTTAGGGGCGGCACCGGAACCAAACCTACTTGAACAAAGTGACGGTTTCTTTCTTTCCTTCCTTCTTTTTCTACCTTCCTTTCTTTCTCTCATACTTTTCATTTCTTAAACAATATTCAATCCTTTCTTTGTTTTTCTTTAACCCTATTTTGCCGCCCCTGCACAAGTGCCACCCAGGAGGACTCGCCCCTCTGCCCCCCTTCGGTACGTCACTGAGTTAAATGAACGGTGGTAAAATTGTGTGATCAGGAAATGAACATCGACATGAGGCAGGAGTCGGATTCCAATTTAATAATCGAGCCAGAGACACCCTAATAGGGTATAAGCCTGTGAATGAAAGAACGATGGGGGCAAGATTCGAGGCAAGGCCTTTCAACATAACGATCATCCAGATATACTGCAGAGAGCTCAGATGAAGACATTTGAATGCTTCGACAGCAACTTGACAACAACGGTCAAGGAAGTACCTAAGTGAGATGTGCTAATCGTAGGAGGCGACTGGAACGCAAAGACAACTCTGAATGGGAGAAGGCCATGGAAAAATTAGGATACGGGAATAGAAACGAACGGACAATGAATTAATGATCAGCTGAAAGAATGCCGCAAATGGACAATAATTGGACATGGCGTTCCTGCGATGGCAGATCCAGAAACATCATAGATCTTAGATTAATTAGCGCCCGATTAACAACGTCAGTCCAACTATGTCGAACATTCCAAAGCGCAGACGTGGACTCGGATCATAGTTTGGTGATAGAAAACATCAAAATAAAACTCAAGGCAAGACAGAATCGCGGACAAGAAGGCATAATTATGTCAAGGTTGGTTGAAAGGCAAATACAGAATGCATGTCAAACAGCACTGGAGGCAAAGATCAAAGAATTTGGAAAAGAACAGAACATAGAGAAAGGGCAGAACGGTTAACCGCGGTGATACTAAAAGCAGTAGAGCAAACGATCCCAGAACAAAAAAAAATTCATTTCTTGAGTACTATATAAATGCATATTCTGAATAAATCACTCAAAATTAAATTAACGATATTCGGACAGGACAAGGTGACATACAAATGAACACATATATAAATATACAACTAACTAATGTAACAAGCTGCATTCTGTCAGCCTTGTGTTCGGAATAAACGAAATTGATTGATAGATTGATAAACAATAAATGGATCACGGCTGAAACTTTCAGACTGGCGCAGGAGAAGAGAGAACTAAAAACCAGAAGAAACGCTTAGAAACCACTATAATGCAGCGGAGGAACAATGCAAGGCAAAATGCAACGAATTACGGCAAGCAGCTAGATAAAGCCAAATGGCTCGAAGATCAATGCACAGAAATAAAAACCACGGAGAGTGCAAGACAAGTGAGGTGTTCATGTTGCAAGATGATTAGGAATATCAACATAAGATGGAAGCCAAAGCATACAGCAATCAAAGACGAAGAAGGCAAAGTACTGATGAACAGAAAGGACGTTGTAAACAGACGGACGGATTATTATAAATCAAGTAATCACAGAATTGAAAGAGATATCCCAGCCAAGAGAAGACGCTGAAAGTGACATCCGAGAAGCAGAATCCATAAGAGCTGGACAGCGACTGAAAAACAACAAAGTCCTGGTTACGACGGTATAACAGGCGAGATAATAAAATATAAAGGAGAAGCCGTAATAAAGGAGCTTCATAAGATATGCAACGCAGCGTGGAAGGAGGGGGAGATACCGGACAAAGGGAAGAAATCCATTATAGTAGTCCTCCACAAAAAGGTAATACAGAACAGATGTGTTGATAAGTCACCTTACCTTTGCAATGTAATAATGATGAAAGACTCACGGAAAGACTCAGAGACCAGACCGAGGAATACCTTGCAGATGAAGAGGCTGGATTCAGAAAGGTCGGAAGCAAGGTGCAGCAGATGCTAGCATTAAGGCTGATAGAAGAAAATGCAAGGACAAAAAACAAAAGAATCTACAATTGCTTCGTTGATTTCAAAAAGGTCTTCGATAGCATCGACCAGAACATAACATGGACTGTGTTATGTTTTATGGCGTTGATAGCAAACTGACTCGTTTGTAAAGAGAGATCAATGTCAGTAATGCAAAGACAGCAATCAAAGTATAGTCTACGATCAAAATATTTCGCATCTCGCTTAGGACTTTACATCCTCATACAAGGGAAACGAGGGGATATAGCCTAGGTAAGATGATTTAGGTTTTATACCTTGTCCACGTGTAGCGAGGGAGTCTTACAGGTCTCTTCCAACATTTCTGGGGGCTGAAAAATCTCTGTCATGTGTATCCAAAAAGCCAGATCCTTCTTTCTTGAATCTGAGTAGGTTCTTTGAAGGGGCGCTATACAAATTCTCGGGATGAATGAACGAATCATTTCCATCACTAGGATGTGCATCCTGTGGCGGTATATTTCCGCAATGGTGACATGCGTTGTATTGGGAATGCGCAGTATCTCCCTGAGGCACCACCGCTGGCAGGCATCGAGCTTCGTCTCGAGGTCCTTAGTACGCTTTCAGGTCTCTGCTCCGTACAGGAGAACATGTAGTATGCATGCCTTAAATAGGTGGAGTTTCGTGTCCAGCCCGAAGCTAGTGCTCCAAATTCCTCGTTGTAGGCTGCTCATGCAGATTTTTCATATTCCGGTGGTTGCTAATATTCCAGAATTCAAACGTACTTATACCCAACAATAGTTTGCCTATCTGTTTCACTTTCCACCAACAGTAGTTATAAAATAAATTCTCTAGGCCATTGAAAATATTGGAAATTCCCCACTGTGTCGAAAATCTCGTACACGCTGCTGGCACGACGTAATCGTTGGGGTCAATTCCCGCGGTATCGATCGTATGAGTCATAGGCGTAATCGTTGGGACAATACCGTGAGTTTATGGGTCGTTGTTGGTCTATATAAAATCGGTTGAAAACTGTTATCTCATTTTTTTGACTTAAAGAAAAATCTTCTGTATATAAAATGGAATACACAACGAAAACAGTAAAACAATTACGAAACATTGCCAAAGAGAATGGCTTGGTTAGATATTCGGGACTGCGAAAAGCGGATCTCGTGACATTAGTATCATCGAGACTTTTGCAAAGCGTTAAGACTGTACATGAAAGCAACCCTCTAGACGCTCCAGTTCCAGACATTAAGGTTCCAACGCTTGAACCAGGTAAGTATACACCTCCGTCTAATACTTGGAAATCTCGTTTTAATAATGTTTTGACTGAAGCGAAGAACAAGGCAAGGTCGAAAATTAATTCTTTTGCGGATTGGTTGATTAATTACGTAGCTCCTCGTGAAAAGAAACCCGTGAATGAAAAATTAGACTCGTTGAAGTCAAAGATTTCGAGTATTTTTAGCAAAATCAATAAAAAGAAGTTTGAAATACTAGAGACCGCGAATTCTATTAAGGGATTTACTAAACGATACACGATCGAAGGAACCGGCGGAATCGACGTCACATCTTTCCTAGCTGATGTAAGGCCGCAGGTAGTCAGTCTGCTAACGAAAAATCGAGAGGTTAAAGTTCAATTCAACCTTATGTGCGTGATGGAGAAAGTAGATATGAAATCTGGGGAAGTAGTCGAGGCTGAACCTAATTTTAAATCGAAGAATGAGATCATTTTAGACGCAACCGACGTGGGTGAAATATATAGCGGCGCTGTTGATAAAATTAAGGAGAGCATGGCGAGTTATCAGATGCAAGGTAGTAATTGGAGGTTTAAATCCGTTGTGAAGTTGGATATCGATACGGTGGAATATAAACCATTGAAAGGTAGTTCTTATATAAGGAAAACAAATGTCCTTTAACTCCGTCCCAAAAATAACAATAATAATAAATTAATCTTCATTATCATCGTCATGATCTTCTTCATCATCACCATTATCATCATAATCAATCATAATCTTCATAATAGTCAAAGTGAACTTTATCATCGTCGTAGGCCTACTAGTCATTGTAATCATAATCGTAAAAATCACCGTCATTATCAACATTGCTATAATCTGAAATTTTAGTCATTACCAATATCAAGTGTTAGCAGTCACTAATCACCTTCATCACACACATTTCGACCATTCATGTCTAGTAAACAACCTACTTTCAGCCTAGCATCTGTCCAATTGTGAATCGACGAATCAAAATCATCAATGTTGATAAGGAGTTCTAATCAGATTTGCGATTATTCTGCGACGCAATTTTTTACTGGCCAACGCCTTTTACACCGGCCAGCAAATTTATTTGTTATCTTTGCTTACAAAATAATATTATATTTTGCGAATTGGCTTCTCCAATATCAAATGTCAAATGACTAGATATCCAATTTCTGTTCTGTTCGCATTGAAAATTTCGTGGCGTCCGGGATGAGGTTCACACTTTTCGGTTAACTTATTTTCCGAAGACTGTCTTCGGTTTTAATAGGCCTTAGAGACCGAGACGTGTGGGCCAGAATAGGAGAAGATATCCGCGCGGGTCCCGGTTTGCCTTCATATGGTGGTTTATTTAGGAGATTTTATTCTCGGGAAGAATACAGGAAGACCTTAAATGGCGTGCTTGTAAATGAACCAAGTTTATAAAGCCTATGCAGGTGACATTCATCGTTGCAATCAATGCAAACTGAGTCTTCGTATAGTTTCCACGGTTTTCTACCCATCGACCAATTAACCCTCGAGGCTACCGAGGTTTTTTGTAACACTGGCTACCAAGGATTTCGTGTTTGGTTTCACATATCATAACTTGTAATATGGCAACGCATTCAGCATTCATTTCTGCACAGAATGGTATATTTAGTTGTACATTATGTGAATGCACCTCGAAATTACATAACTTTTAACAACGGAACCCCATAATTAGCGATATTTTATATTATTGCGTACATTTTGTACTTTTTGGATAAACAAATATAAGATTATGTGTGTTCTGAAACTGATCTATGTATCCAAGCACATTTTAAACATAATGATGCTTCATTTGTAACAATAACCTACAAACTACTCCATAGTCTGTATTAGGTACAGCGAAAGCTAAAGGCAACATGAAACAAGACTTCACGTTATTGTTCACGGCAGTCAAATATGTCGGTGGTCCTTGCAGTTATTGCAAATTACTCCCATTATTTTGTGCGAATGCTTCCTGTAAACTGGCTTCTCACTTCATCATCAGTATCTGTATCAGCTAATGTAAGTTCTAAATCTGTAGCTGTCGACAAACACTTATGTAGAAATAGTCTATCGGTTTACGTTGTGAACCATTTTCAGCCATTTTCAGACAGATAACGCGTATCAGTGGCGTAACCAGGGCTTCCAAAAAATTACGCAGTTTTGAAGAACTGTGAGGGGAGGGGTCTGGGGAGGGGGCTGTGTAATTTTTTTTCATTTAGAGGTTTGTAATGGTCCATTTTGGAGACCAACTTTTTGGTTCGAAGTAATAACATTTTACATCAGTTCTTAGGAAAATTATAATTATAATTTCATAATTTGATTTTTAAAATGGTCTCAGCTGCAAAGTCCCAGCAACCAACGTAGACTAGAAACAGACAGACTCATCAAAGCAATTAACTAAAGCATAAGAAAATAAATTTATTTATTGGTTTGTAATGATCCATTTTGGAGACAATCTTTTTGGTTAAAAGTAATAATATTTTACATCAGCTCTTTGGCAAATTATAATTCATTCATTCATTATAGAGATTTATATAGCGTCCCTTCAAGATTATCTACTTGCGCTCCCGACCCAACTCCGAAGTCCGAACAGTCTTGAAGTTAGAATAGAACGTGATCTGAAGGGCTGTCGGCATTAGGCGCAGTGCCAAAGGAAGCCCATTCCAGATTGCAGGCCAGCAACCGAGAAAAAGCACGGCGCTGCAGAATAGAAGTCCGCGACCGTGAGGCAAGAGTCTCAGCCTGCCTAGAAGAGTGAAGAGAACCACGGTGCTGGATGCTTAGGGTGGAGCTCCTGTAGGTAAACAGAGACCACATCTGCGAGACAGCACCAGACCACGGAAGAGATCCGGTAATCGATCCATTGTGGAAAAGGAAGCCAATGCAAGACATCCCACCTATATTCAGTAACATGGCCGAATCTTGGGATGCAACCAACATAGCGTGCCGTCGAGCGTAAGACCCGAACCAAGCACCAAACCCGATCCGCCGGAAAACCCACGTAGAGGGCGCTGCACTAATCAAGACTGGAAACAACAAAGAAGTGGGTAGCAGGCTGATATGCCGCGTGAACGTTAGTTCTTGGTCTAATGTGACACCAATGTCCAGACAGAGGATGAGAAAGTAAACTGCGGGAACTCCTGGGCAAGAGCCTTCAAATCAATTTTGGCGAGCTGCTGGCGCGTGCCAATCCAAATGAACTGGGTCTTAGATGAGTTTAACCGCAGGCGATTGGAGGACATCCTGGCCTCGAGAGCCTCCATTGCTCGGTTCATGGCCCGGGCTGCGGTAATGGCTGCTGATGCAGGACAGTGCAAATACGCCTGCAGGTCACCCGCATAAGATTGGCTCAGCACAGAGCAAGGCTCAGCAATTAAGAGGCCAGGAGAGGACCAGTATCAGCAGTATAAATAATTTAATCAGAGAAGAGGGCCCAGCACAGATACCTGGGGCAGGCAAAACGGGGCAGGAACCCACGGAGTCCTAGTAGACACGTAGACCACAGAGAGCGAATGGTGATGGAGGTAGGAAGCAAGCCAGTCAAGAAGGTTACCAGAAATGCTAAACGAGGCAGATAGGCGCCTAAGAATGATATCGTGATCGACGGTGTCAAACGCCGCGCTGACATCAAATAATGCTATGAGGGTGACCTGTGGCCTATCAATAGTCCCATAGATATCAGAGAGGAGGCGAACTATCAATAGCCCCAATGCCCCATAGATATCAGACAGGAGGCGAACTAACAGGGTCTCCGTGGAGTGGCCCTTACGAAAACCAGATTGAAAAGTCGGGAGCAAATTGTCCTTATAAAAATACCTTAACACAGGGGTGGCCAACCTGCGGGCCACATTTGGCCCACGGGCTGTTGATTGGCGGCCCGCACGACCCCTTTGTAAATAAATGTTTTGTCTTATTTTATGCCTACTTAGCCCTACACTGGGTCGAGATCTAGCCTACTACTACAACATTGCATAATAATGATGTCTAAAACACCAAAAAATTAGTGTTGTAGTTCTAATGACATAGTGTAGTGGTAGGCTGCCTGTTTTTGAACATTTTATAAATATGAAATAAACATTTGTATTTCTTTCGAGCCTGTGAGGACATACACTTGTGGCCCGCCACATGCTTACCAACAACTATGTGCCCGTAGGACAAAAAAGGTTGGCCACCCCTGCCTTAACATATGTATATAGGCCTATAGAAACTAACTTCATAAAGCTGCTGCTTAACGAGTGTCGCAATAGTTTAGCCACTGGTGTCAAGCGTTGGGATGGCAGTTATAAATTGTTCTTTTACCACATGCTGAGAACCGGGTTGTTCACGCCATCAACATATCGTATAAGCAGACCGATATCTGTTCTGTGCTCGCATCAAACAATAAAGTGTAGAATCTAGCCGCACGACATTCTGCCACAATAATGTCTCGAACTCACATGCCACACAGGTGGATCAGCTGGTTTTTGAATCAACGGACTTATGTACTGGGTTTTGCGTGGACCAGATGACATTGGCCTACGATGATTTAATCTATAGTGTCGGTCTGTGATCGAAATTTCAGAAGTGCCACGAAATTTGCAGAGTCTTCACTATGTCCGCGAAGGGATTATACAGTAATAAAGTCTGCACACTAGAAATTCAACGAATAATAGTAATCTAGAATATCAATAAGTAATCTAAACGGTTAAAAAATTTTGAGAGCTGCTAAAATCTTTACGCAGTTGCGTAATTGCGTAATGCTAGTTACGCGCCTGACGCGTATTATAAATTATTTTTATCATTTCCAGTTTTCAAAAAGACAAAAAGTAGCAAGCAAATGTAGCCCTGCATTTCCTCTACAGAATGGTATATTTGTTTCTCTTCCAGGAAGAAAATGAATACGCTATAGTCGAAAAACCAAGGGGGTGGTATCCACCCTCTGGTGCCTCGCGTATATCGGGTATAACTTTTGAACGGCGTAAGATACCACCATGATGTTTACCTCAAAATGTGCGCAAATGAATCTGCTACAGCTACCTAAAATGTAAAAATTATATTCCACATGAAAAAAATGTTATGCATAAAAACGTAGTGGGGGTTGGTAACCACCACCCCCCCTTGGTAGCCCGAGGGTTAAGAGGATAAGCTCACTTGATGCTCTTAACTCTAGGGTCAACATCATCTAACTTAGTTCACTGCCTCTAAAGCATCTTATCTTTATTGTTTCGTTTTCTGTTATTTACCCCATTCGGATTCACTGCTTTGTTCGATTTCAAATGGTGTCAGATCCTTCTAACGGCGGATCGATGTTTGCAATAGGCCTATTCATCCGAACCATCAGACCATGCAGGCCTTTCAAGACGCGTGTCAACTTAAGCATCAGTTCATCTGTCGTATCTTTAATCGCTCTTACGCATTTATATTCAGTCAAGTTCTTCGCTGTCTTACGCAGCATTCCTCAATACTTCCTCAGAAGATCAGCAAATTCCAAGATCGGCAATTTTAAGGACAGTTTTTTCAATTCAATTCAATTCATTTATTGATCCCGGTTAAACAAGACAAATTCACTTACAAATCAGTAAAGCAAAAGCATTTCCTGGAACCAAAAGTACAGGTAGGCTAAATCATAAACTTATATAAGCAGATTATTTGGGAACAAAAGGCGCACCTGAAGGGACGAGTCTCGCTAAATAGGGGCCTAATCATATTAGTGTGAGACTGGATAGATAAGTAGGCCTATGCATGTACTAGTGTAAGGACTGTGAGAAGAGGAGCACGGGATCATGTGGCAATATTTAGTATACATGTATGTACGAGTAAGTCTTTTGAAGTGAGATAGATTTGTAACACCTTGGATATCCCTAGGTAAATTGTTCCAAGTCAGGGGACCCAGGTACTGCATTGTGAATTTACGGGTGTTGGTTCTAGCATATGTAGATATATAAGTTCGCGGTTACTTCTAGTAGCTATAGATTTCGTAACAGGAGTAAAAAAGGATAGAAAAGCAGCAGGTAAGAGATTGTTGTCATACTGGTACATGAATTCACATGTTTGCGCATATTTAATTTGGTCAATATTTAAAATCTTAAGTTCATAGAAAAGTAATTTGGTATGAGAATTGAATGAGGATTTAGTTATAATTCGTATGGACACATTGCTTCAGAAGGACAGTACCCAAAGTCATTGACAGTGGCGTGAATCACGGGGGCAGAGGGGACTGACCCCCAAAGTTTTGACTGGGCCCATTTGTTTCCTCAATGCCAACATCCGTCCCCTCAAAAACTATGTTCCTCTCAAAGTTATGTACAGATTTTCGCCTCTGGTCATAGGCTACAATTACATCCAATAGCATCGGCACAAACAGAAACTGCATCTCAACCGTTTTTGAGCCGTCAGACGCCAGCAAGCCGGAATATTATTTTAAGTGCCATATTAATAGCACACAGAAAGACTTCCTTGATGGTAAAGACCATTGGCCTAAGCGGATATACTATTATATTTCCTAGTCTACCGTTAAAAATGGTGAATTACGTCCAAAAATCCAGAAATGAGGTCCAAATTGGATAGATGTTGTATTAGATAGACCTACAAAAGTTTATCCCGTTTATCCCGTTTACTAAGCGATTTAAAATGGGAAGATTTGGATAGTGAAATGGCGGATGGTCACAAATACGGGCATGCAAAATGACTATCATCTTCTTTGATCTTAGGTTTACCAAACTAGTTCGTAACGACTCTGTGGGTACTTGTGAATTCACCCTAAAGAGGACGCGTAGCTACAGTCGAGAGAGCAATTTTTCATCATTACAAAATACTTAATAAATAAGGTTTTTAAATAGAAAATATTTAATTAGCCTCCAGAGTGTCGACTATGCAGGGCGTCATCGTATCCGTGTACTTTGCCCTACGTCAACTGGATTTCAGAAACAGAAAATGACTTTCACAAGTCGCACTTAAATGGAATCGATAATTCTCTATCTACCATCTGCTATTACCTGGCAGGGTCTTGGAAATGAATGGCATAAAACGTTACCTTGAGAAGACCCGAAGAGCGAAGTCAATTCTCTCCGATGGTGGTCCAATTATGAAGTAGAACAAACCCTGGGATTTTCCTGACTATGTTCACAGAGATTTCAGATTCTATTATTAGAATGCGTTTCAGTGCAGTGCACCGTTTTGTGTTGCTTTCCTTCGCATTCTATTCTCTCCCATCGTGTTTCACTGCATTCCTTTATTATTACTATTTCTACTAGATTCTACCATTACTATTATTATGACTATTACAAGACCTATTACTATTACACAATATCAACACCATAATCATCATTTTCATCATCGTCGTCGTCGTCGTCATAGTCGTCATCATCATTGTTGTTGTTGCAAAGCGTTTCGCTTTTCTATATTGAGTGACGGATATCTTCATATTTATACGCTGGTTGAAATAATCTTCAACTTCGTGTTACCGATATAATAATAAGTATTGACTTTTCAGTAATTTCGAAAGTGAAACTAGCAGCTATATCTCAGAGTTGGTTTCGATTCGACCATTATAAATATTTGTGTCTGTTCCATTTGGAACCGTTTCGTAAAGCAACCATGAAAACCAATTTAGATCGAATGGAATTAAAACTACTTCGTCAGCGGTTGAAAGCCATTTGTTTGTTTGTTGTTTATGGCCTGAGATAGGAAGCAACACTGAAGAATTTCGTGGCAAATAACATACCGACCAATCACATGCGACTTCTCATAGCGACTATTTTAAGGCTAAAATTACCACAAGCAATGACTGCACTGTATCAATACGCAGTAATTATAATTTTATCAGTATGTCTAAACTGTTTTACTTTTGCCATCGATGATGTATAAAATTATTACTTTAATATTGCGGTGTATGATTGGTTGAACATTTATATCGTATTGTATAATTGTCCTGTATTGACCAGTTGATAGAGCAGCCATTGAAGAACAAACTGCTCAGGGATTCTTTCAGCATTAGAGAATGAAAATGGTGCATTTTAAAGGGGTGAAAATTGTGACTATAGGTCAAGCGTTTTGGTAAAAAACAGTCCATGTACTCGAGTCCATTATGAGCAGATACTCGACTATCCATCAGTCCGTCTCTGGGTAAGAAAACAATCATCCAACGGGCTTTGATTTTAGACCTAATTCAAAGCAATATTGGATCAGTCATCCTACTCAGGAGGCCATAGTATCTTTAATCGGCACACCGATTTCTATTGAGTCAGTGATAGAGATACACTAGTTGGTAAAGACCTGATACAACAGCTGTCTTTATATTTGTCTTTTGGCTGTTAAGTCGCTATGCAACAGGATAACGACATATGCACACCTGTTAAATGATTAATCAATTAGGCCTACTTCATTCAATCAATCAATCAATCATGTTTTCATTCATTCTTCATTCATGCATGGATACATGCATGCATAGGCCTACATACATGATATTCTCTTAATAATTACTCATTAGTTTATGGTTTAGTTCATTCAGTATCTGTTTATTCGTTAATTCGCTAATATTTTAATTAAGTAATTCATTCATTTTCTTGTTTATTAATCAGTTTATTACTATTTCCATTAATTCGCCCATCAGTCAAGCCATGCAGTTCGGACGAAGCCAGTTGGACGTTGGCTGTTGCAGTGGATGCGACAAACTCAGTGAGACAGGATCAAGTAGGCTACATTCCCAAATCCAAGCGGTGAACTTTTCTCGTCATTTAAGGCATCGAGTGAGCAATACTTCTATATGAAAAACCGCTTTACAAAGGCGTAATCAACTGCACAGAATCAGTCAAGGTCGATAAGCAACACGCTAGAGTCTAGCGGTTAGCATGCTGGACTGTCAACGGAGATGTCGTCGTTCAAATCTTGGGAGATTCTGACGGTTATATTATTGTCTCTTCTGAAAGTCAAGCAAGAGGCAGCTGAGGGTTGAGGAGAAGAACTTCGCTCGTCAGGATGTCAAGTGTCTGCTTTGGATGGGATTCGGTTGACCGTCGACTCCACGTAGGCTATGTGCGGACAAAAGCTTGGACAAACTGGGAAAGTCACCACTGGTGAATTACCAGTGGTGACTTTCCCAGTTTGCCAAGCTTTTTTTAGTAGGCCCTATGTGCGAAATTATTATCATTATAATGGCTGGGCTGGGTGTAGAGTGGTCACTAGGATGTAGCTCGACGCGCAGAGAGCAAGGGATAGAGAGACAGATAAAGACAGAGAGACATATAATATGTAACAGGCAATGTGTAAAATCAGGGATTTTGTAAAATGCTTGAAATTTTTAGGCAATTGTAAAATCCCCAATTCACTCAGGCAATTTACAAAATCCCTGAAAAACCAGGGATTTTGTAAAATCCCTGAAATCTGCTGATGAAAATTTGACAGATTGCCTGAAAGGAAAATGATGAACACAATCGACGTTTGACATCCACTGTTGCACTTGACTTACCCTTTGAAACATTTGCACCTGTTTATCTTGACACGTCCAGTGGACTTTGAAGTTGCAGAATAATTGAAGTTCTTAATACTGTAGCAAAATTGCTGGTCGTTAGGCGTTTCACTGTTTCATTGCGTCAGCAATGTTTGGGAAGCTGAGGAAACTATGGAGATCAGGCAACATCTCAACAAGAACAAAAACCAAACTATACGAAACACTGGTGATACCGGTCCTCACGTATGGAGCAGAGACTTGGTGCATGAAAAAGGAGGACGAGAGAAGACTCCTGGTGGCGGAGATTGGATGGCTACGAGGACTACTGAATAGATCACGAAGAGAAAAGATACGGAATGAAGTGACACGAGAAGAACTGGGACAGAAGGAAACGGTAGTGGAAAGAATAAAGAAACGAAGACTAACATGGTATGGACATGTGATCAGGATGGAGAACGGAAGAATGCCAGCAGATGCGCTGCACGGAGAGGTGGAGGGAACGAGGAGCAGAGGACGTCAGAAGAAGAGATGGATAGATAACGTACTGGAGGACATAGAAGACAGAGGATGGGACCTTAGAAGGGCAATAGAACTCGCAAGAGACCGACCGAAATGGAGAAGTTTTGTTAGAGCCTCATCGTCAGCGAATACTTGACGGAGGAGAAAGAAAGAAGAAAAAGAAGGCGTTTCACTATATCACTAGCCATATCCTCTTTGGCTATATTTCTAGTCATGTCCACCTTTGGCTGCGTGTCCGACATGTCCGCCGGCTATGTTTCAACTTGACTTTGAGACGGTTGGATGTCATCCACTCTGAAATGAGTTCGATGCACACCAGTACGCTCTGTTTCAGTTCAGCGGTTTGTGATGGTTCACAGCAGAGGTAAAGCTGTGTATCGTCTGCATAGCAGTGGTGGTGTAGGCCATGTACTTCTATAATTCTCTCTACGTCGGCCGTATAAAGAGGAGAGGACCGAGCACTGATCCTTGTGGAAGACCGCAAGTGACCAGCCTATATACTGCGTCTCCTCCCCTGCCAATTGGACAGATTGTGTGCACCCTACTGAGCGGGGCGTGCTCATGGTCCCTTTTGCCCACACAGCTACTAAGCAGAATCGAGCCTTCTCAGTGGTTGGTCCATCCCTCTGGAACGGGCTCCCTTTGATGCTGCGCTTGCATCCCAGAATCCACTCTGAATCTTTCTATACTTGCCTAAAAACTGTCCTTTTCAACCGTGCTGTGGTCGGGAGCGCTCCTGAGTAGTAACCTTGAAGGGGCGCTATATAAAACTTTGTAATGAATGAATGAATGAATGAATGAATGAATAATACTATTACAGGACTGTAGGCGCTCATGCACGGGATTTGGAACTTGGGTCCATTCTCAATTTACACTTTGTATCACAAAAATGAACAAATAGTCCGATTTGCATGAACTCTTTTTTGTTCTATTTGCCTCGAAGAGAGCTATAGTGGGGGAAAATATTGACGCTAAATTCTGGATAATTCAAGGTCATTTCAAGGTCAGAAAAAATGAAATCTAGCAAAATCAGAGAGAAAAAGGCCAGATCTCAGCCAATAATTCTAGAAATCAGCTAATTCTTTCTTGGTTTCTCTTCTAGATAAGGGCTACCTGGGAAAAGAAACAAGGCTATTAAATGTAAAAGGCGATCCAAGGTTATTTTAAGGTCAAAAAAAGTCAATTTGAGAGGAAAATCAGAGAAAATAGCATTAACTCAGACAAATATTGTTACATTTTAATTATTCTTTTACGAATTTGCTCATGCCGATAAGGGCAAGACGACAGTACCTAAAGGTTAAAATAATCCAAGGTCATTTCAAGGTCAGAAGGTCAAAATTAAAAGAAAATGACCATATCTAAGCCAAATGTTGTTTTTATTTGATTGATTCTTTCTCGGTTTACAAAGTTTTCGTCTGTTTCGAACTTTATCGGACCGTTATGTATATGCCTAACGTCGTCTACTCTGGTGACCTACTTTGGTCGTTACGCTCTGTGGCGTCTAGGATTACACGTGCTTCACATAAGGCACTGTTTAACGCGGGGGCTGGGGGCCCGACTCTCACCTCCTTCTCAACACATTGTTTGGTTGGACTCGACCTACTCAACCGCGACCGATTCAATGACGGCAGTTCCAACCGGGCGCCCCACCGAATTCCTCGTCGTCTCCTTCATCGTCTTCTGTTCCTGCTGCTGCGCCTTCTGCAGAGCGCTCTCTTCGTCTGGCTACACTGAATGCCAGATCTATAAAGGAGAAATACGTCGCAAACGTCGACACCATCATCTCACATGAGCTAGATGTTTTGGTGCTAACGGAATCTTGGCACCAAGCGTCGACAGATGTCTCGCTTCTCCGATCTACTCCTTCATTGATCACCCTCGTCCTCCGTCATCGTTGGACATTGCTTCTCAAGGCGGGGGAATTATTATCTACCATCGCGATCATCTACGCGTTAAGACGATCGCCCTCTCCTCTCCTCTCACTGTCAGAAGCCCTCGCTGTCTCTGTCTCATCCTCGTGTGGGCCGCACACTGTTCTGGCCATCTATCGCCCTGGATCCTCACCTCCGCCATCACTGTTCTTCGATGAACTCGGAACAGTTCTTGAACAGTTTGCCCTTCATAACACGCAATTGGCTATTATCGGCGATTTAAATCTCCATCTTGAGAATGCGGCATTGCCATCTTTCTTCATACATGTTTATAATTATCGTATCGTATCGTATCTATAGATTTATATAGCGCCTCTCTCAGAATAACTATTCAGAGGCGCTCTCAGCTCGAAAACCCAGGGGGAAAGAAACTTCTTTAAAGAACGAGAGATCAAAGAGAAAAAAAACAATAATTAGTTTAGCCCTTAGTGAGAAGGAAGGTCATTCCAAGTAGAGGGACCAACCACAGAAAATGCCCGGCGTTGAGCCAAGGCAGTCCTAGTCCTAGGAACAAAAAGATCAAGCCAATCAGCAGAGTGCAAGGACGCATATAGTCAGAAAGATATTTTGGGGCAATGTTCAGCTGCGCCTTGGAGACTAGAAAGAGGATCTTATAATGGATGCACGCGGTGATAGGAAGCCAGTGCAAGACATCAAGCATATAATTATGCAGAAATATAGCCCCTTCATTAAGTTTCTTTTCACGATGCAACAAGTGTGCGTCAACTGTATTCTCTTCAACAACCGGAACCTGCAAAAAGAAATAAATATCTTTACATTGATACCTGTTACTGGCATATTTTGAGCGATGAAGAGAGTGGCAGTTGATTCCATTCCATGGGGCAGAGGCATGGAATACACGCAAGCCCATAACTGTTCTGCATCGAGGCTTAGCTAAAAGACTGGTACCTGGTGAACAAAGGACTGTATGGCTCAGAAATTGTATTTCAAACGAAAATCTGCCATAATAACTTCCAATCGTATAAAATGGTGAGCGATTCAAGATGCAGAGTTAAATAATAATAATAATAATAATAATAATAATAATAATAATAATAATAATAATAATAATAACTTGGTCGCATTCAGAGGCACTTTTCCTGCAAACCCCGAAGACGAGGCCTGACCCTCCAGACAAATTTCCTGCTCCTAAAGCAATTTTTCATAAATCCTGAGGGATCCTTGATACCTCGGGTAAAAAAAAAAAAAAATAATAATAATAATAATAATAATACTAATATCTTTTCTTTATTAAGCGCCTGACAAACGCACTGCGCTGTACATTTACATGTTATGCAGTTTAAATCTTAACTACTAACAGAACAGACAGCTTGCAATACAACGGCGCTAATAGCAGCCTACAAAGCATATCCGCCCAACGGGGGCTCGAACTCGGTACCTCTCGGTCTCTGTGCCAGAAGTTATCCAATGCGCCACGCCCACCCCCCATATTCGTTTTTTATTGAGAAAATCAATCTGACAAAACGCAGAAATCCTGTCGTGAGTGATAAGTAGTCAATTAGAAAATTTTAAATAAACTATAAAATATTTCTATAATAAGGATCTATAAGAATAAATTGAGATTTATCTTTGGATGAGAGAGTATGTTTGTGTGCTCTAGGTCTTAATTGGTGAAATGAGAATTGCGTGCTCAGAAGAAATAGAAGGTGGCTTGAGAAAGTATATTCTGCCATCTATAACCATTAACCAGCCTTGAAATTAACAGACCAGTGAGCAATTTGTCAGAATGCAGACTCATCCTGACCTATTAACAACCCCCCTTATTAGAAATGAGCCCCAGTGCTTAAGATACAAAATCAGTCGTTATGCACTACTAATGTAAATTTAAAAAAGAATTATTTAGGGGCGGAGTTTCAAAGACGAATCGATCTCCATAATATGCTGGCTATAAGTGACTACGGCCATCAGATAGGCCTATCAAATGGAGCGGGTTCACATTCTAGATTTCCAACAATATTGTTCTTCATTCACAGACAATGAACCATATTAATGTCTGCTGTTTTGTCTGAAACTCACTCAGGTTTAGAGATCGCGATTGAATATGAATGAAGCGTTTTCAATCCGCTCAAGTAACTCGTTTGTAATATTCTAGTATTTTTTCCATGATTCAAGTGGGTCTAATTAAGTTAAACGACGCAACGGAGAATAACAATATGGCGCCACAGCCACAAAATGTAGGCTAATCGTGGGTAAAAGTGCATGTTAGCGTATTTTTTTTATTGATAATGGAGGTAAAGTTGCATTTTAGCGCATTTAATTATTTCAAAGATTTTCATGATAACTGCAAGGAATCCAGCTTCTATTTAAACAGGATTCTTTTCATCACTCTCACTTCCATTTAACCTTAAATTATTCTCATGAAATCCCACTTCTATTTAGCAAGAATTCTATTCGTCAATCCAACATGTATTTGACCAACGCTGAATCCCATGCAATGGCGAGTCATTTACGACGTTAAACTACACGTTTTTCATCAGCCCAGCTTCTATTTGAGCACATAACTAGTTTCATCAATCCAACTTCCATTTCGGCTAACAATTATTTTTTTTTATCAATACAGCTTCCATTTACGTAGACAGATAAGAGAAATATATAGAGGGGGTATATTTGGTGTCTTGCAGCCGGAGGGTTGCGGGTTCGAATCTACCTCAAGCCGCCGCGTAGGGACCCTGGGCAAGTCCTTCACTCGCAATTGCTCATGCGCTTCGGCGTGAAACTCCGATTCAGTGTCCGCGTTGTAGTCGGGAGCGCCTCTGAGTAGAAATCTTGAAGGGCGCTATATAAATATCTGAAATTAATGAAAATGAATGAAAATAATAAAATACGCTCAAATACTAGACATGCTCGAACGAATGTTGAAATATGTATCATGGCGATAAGTAAAATGTCCATAAAAAATTATTTAACTTGAATATACACAATTATAGGCCCTATAGACAGTTTTTGATACTAAGAACCACGAATCTCGCATGCAAACAGTGTTAGTCTAGTCACATTCACAAGCGGTACACACATGGATAGGTAGGGTACCTGTGTGCGCTGTGTGCAGCCTATTTACGTCAATATTTGCTTTCATGACGATCCAATAATAAGCATTAAGCAACAGACCAGCAGTATTGAACACCAGGCCTGTCGGCCACTAACCGTGACGATGAACACCAAGAAATGAGTTGGTGTTCATCGTCGACTATAGGCAAACCACGGCCCATTTTAAGCCATGTTTATTTAATCACTTGATTTCTTTTCCTAAATTCTAATCACTGTTAAATTGACTCTGTCTTTACTTCTAAAGAAGAGGCGCGCTGTTGTACGGGCCAATCGTTCTTCACGATAACTGACCTCTCTAGTTCACCGTAAAGTGGTCATTGGACAACAACGAAACGAACCAGAAGAATTGTTCATTATCAAATGAACAAGTGAACAAGTTGTATAGAAAATACCATAGGCTTCATTAGCTTACACGTTTTCCGAACTTTATTTAATGAGCCATTGCTTTTAAACAAGTGAGCAAGTTGTATAGAAATGTAATAAAATGGCATAGCTTTAACTTTATAGACTCACACTGCTGATTTGTTCTTTCATTAGCACCAAAAGCAAATTCATATTGATTATTATTTGCTCGTTTATATATGGCACATAACTATTCTAATAGCATCAATGCAGCCAAAAATAATTCGCTGAACCAAAGCACACGAGTACAAAAAAACCAATGAAATGGCGGAAAAATTGGTTACATATATTTTCACGAAATGTTAAATTAAATTTACTAATATTCGCACTGTTGAAACATCTCGTTTATTTTAGTTTAGTTTATTTGAAGAAGCCCCGTTTGGCTATGTGAAAATTCTGAATTCTTTGTTCGCAATGAGGACGAATAAACACGAGCTTTCAGCCTGACCCTTGAACATGAAAGCGGACGTAAACACTCGGTCACGACTGAATAACTCCATTGTTAGAAGCACGATTAGGAGTGTCAGTCTACACAATACCTGGCATGGTCGTGACAGAAAACATTTTCACGGCTTTTCCAAACAGACATTAAGACGCGTATTGGGTTCAAACATTAGATGGGTGGCCATTTCTAGGGTCATTTCTCTTCATCACTACACTACACATCTGAGTCGTCTAACAGAGACTATTAGCATTGGCAAACGAGATTGACCAACGTGATCGTCTCAGTAATTCTAGACTCCTTTATCCTTCGATGATTCCTGATGGTGCTAACCTTCATTCGCCGACTTTTCAAACACTACGAGGTCGACTCCAGCCAGTTGACATGACCAAGATGCAGCCGTATTTCATCTTTTTGTGATGACAGACGCGAATCAATCTTCTCTTTCAGCGTCTGTCCATCAGCAATCAATGTTATAACCTGGTAACCTTTAAAGGTGCTTTCTCTTCGAACCATGAAGACGAGGCCTGACCCTCCAGACATTTATCTCATGATAACAATCGTCCCTAAGTCCCTGAGGAATGAAGTACCTCAGGGAAAAATAATTAACAGAGCGGTCAAGATTTTATAGCTATGGGCCGCCAGTTTCTTCAAAGTACATTCTACCCTCATACCGCAAACCCTGACGTGAGACTTGAAATTACATTCAATCCATGGTTTCGCTTAAATGCTGGGCGTGGATGTCTCGTTCAGCTAGCCTATAGCTTTTTTTACAATAAGGACAATGAAGTTTTTTCACGGTTGTTGTTTTTACTCATTTCTTTGTTTTTTTGCCGATTTCACTCTTCAACAAAGATCCTCTTCTTAATTTTTCCCCGGACTAACCTTATTTGTTCTCATTTATAATTATGGGCAGTGAACTATGAACTCCTCTGAACGAAGCGTCATTGCAGGTCCGCTATGGCTCTGAAAACACGCATTCAGCACACATTCCTTTGTGTCCCCAAAGGCAGTGCAGCGTGACAAGTCAACGGCTTTTAGTTCAACAGAAACCGCCAGTCGCTTCACATAATGAGCCTCCCAACTGTTTTAAATCAAAATACTGCTCTGCACGGCCTTTGGTCATTTAATACAGGGTACACGCTCTTTTGGAAAACAGAAACTGGACTGTTTCTTATGTGTGAGTATAATTAACGGCAGCTGTTTAATTCAGGCGAGGTAAATCAACTAAGATTATTAATTAGTCGTCTTCTTCGCTGTAGCTTAATGGCAACTGCACATTCATGTAGCGCGTTTGGTTCACCTGAGTTCACCTGGCCTGTATCATCAGATACAGGCCAGCTGGAGACGAAGAATATAATTTTGTCGTTTATCCTGTAGTTGCCTTTGAAGAAGATTCTTCAAAAATTCCAATTCTCCTGTCGCTTAACTATAGCCATCCGTGGTTTCCGTGTGCAATACGATAATTTGTAAATTTGAATCATGTTATAACTTGCAATCTTCCGTTAGCCTAATACTAGACCTATGGCGGTTTTTTTTATCGTACTGCGTTGTGTAACCTTGAATTAATAATAAACACAAATATAATTGCGCTTCTGAGTAGTTACCTTGAAGGGGCGCTATATAAATTTTTGAATGAATGAATGATTGAATAATTATGTTATTTTCATCATAGTCATCGATGGCATGCCTTCTGAAGCGTTACCTTTTTCCATGAATCGTCACCAATTATTC
Source organism: Aporrectodea caliginosa (assembly GCA_020284085.1). Classification (NCBI taxonomy): domain Eukaryota; kingdom Metazoa; phylum Annelida; class Clitellata; order Crassiclitellata; family Lumbricidae; genus Aporrectodea; species Aporrectodea caliginosa. The sequence goes on from JACEVL010000351.1 coordinate 1,607,995, forward strand.
ATTCATTCATTCATTCATTCATTTCAGATATTTATATAGCGCCCCTTCAAGATTTCTACTCAGAGGCGCTCCCGACTCAGCGCGGACACTGAATCGGAGTTTCACGCCGAAGCGCATGAGCAATTGCGAGTGAAGGACTTGCCCAGGGTCCCTACGCGGCGGCTAGAGGTGGATTCGAACCCGCAACCCTCCAGCTGCAAGGCACCAAATATACATTTTGAGGTGGATTCGAACCCGCAACCCTCCGGCTGCAAGGCACCGAACAAACAATTACCCTGGTCTTAAGCTCGTCGTCAGACTGTGTTTAGTGCCGCCATTGAAGACTGGGTCTGTTGCGTGCGCTTGAAAACGTCTGCACTTATACGCACGGTATATGAAACATTTTCAGGCAACAATGCTAGAAAGCATCCAGCCTCTTTTCTAGGGCCATTGTGAGCGACTAAGATCTGAGCCTCATAAGAGCAGAAGAGGTTGTATATATGTAAGACGAAGTGGGCGATTTTCGGTGTCTTCAGCGGAATGTTTGTATTCAAAATTCCAAGGCTTAGGAAGCAGATGTCAGAGTCAACATCTCGTAGTTAGCAGGAGTCAACTCGAGTATTACCGACCTTTACCTATCGTCGTTCTCTGCCTTTTTGCACTGTGATCTGTCGACTAGCATGTCGCTTAGGTAACAATGATCCTCACTTGCGCCTGTTCACACAGCACTTCAATGCCATTGCATTGATGGGCACATTTAGAATCCTGTGTGATTCTCCTTACAGATTTTATTTTAGTTATAGTTACAGTTATAGTTAATGTTTTTTAAAATTTTTAGTCATAGTTATAGTAATAGTTAGTATTATTTTTTAGTTTTAGTTATAGCTATAGTTAATGGATTTTGTTTAGTCAATTTTAGATAGGCCTACTCCTTAGCTACAATAATTAAGGCTATAATAAAATTGTGCGTATTAACACGCTGTTTCACAATTTGCTTAGAGCTTTGAAAGCCTCTGAAGCATTCAGTTCATGAATACACGAGTTTCCAAAGTAACTGACAAATTAAATAATAAAAATATCGCATTTTTCGTTCTCACTTATGTTGAATCATCCATATTGCACTTTCTATTTTAATTCTTTTTATTGACGAAAATAAAGATGAATTTTCGTTATTGTTATTTTCGTTATAGTGATAGTTATAGTTAATTATATTTTTAGTTATAGTTGTAGTTATCGTTAGCGAAATCATTTTAGTTTCGTTAACGAACATTTTCGTTATCGTTATCGTTAACGAGAATCACACTGTTAGAATCTGCATTGGGAACGAGGATCTAATGGTAGTTACAGGTATTTTTTGGTTCCTACTCTAGTAGGATCATCTCTCTGTTTATACAATAATCTAGAAAACATATTCACAGCATTTGCAGCAATAACATTAAAAGATTCCTTTTTCTGTTGTAGACCAAAAATGGCGTTAAATAAATTGAGTGAAGGCTGCAGAAAATGTTCGTTAGAAATATCAACAACAGCTAACACCAAACGACTGAAATTTATCTTGATGTTAGCTCCGATAGTTTGCTTAATCTGTCTTCTTTTGCTGTCTTTTGAAATGCCATTGTCAGTTTTAAAACTTCTTTCAACGACAGCTCATGAATGCCATTTTGATGAAAGAGTCATACGTCGAGTAAAGTTTCCTTTCAGAGGGATAGCCATTGAGGTCTCCTGTCCATTTCTTGACCGCGTACGTGTGTTTAATGCAGCATTAGATCATCTGAGGTTGGCATACTTGAGAAGGAGACATTCGAGAGAATGGAAAAATATCTCAGATTCGGAAAGCATAAAGTTAATAGGTGTAGCTGATGACAACTTTCTTCGACAGTTAGAACATTTTTCGCAAATTGAAACAGTGTTTTTGCCATGGGCACATAACAAAGCAAGAATCTGGACTTCGTTGGAAGATACTTCAAATATTTTAGTAAACAAATATTTTGAATGGACAGCCGATAAAGAATTATGCCAATGGTTAAACAGTTCAGGTGTAAGCCGATATGCGCATTATATCAATCACAATGGAACGTGTGTCGCTGATATCCAGGAGACGGAGAAGCCGCAGTCTTTACGTCTCCTTGCGTTAAATTCTAAACCATTATGGCAAGCATTTAATTGGCCGAACAACGGAACAAGTTACCCTCCACATTTCTATCATGAAACGCCGGCTTTTGCCTTTTATCTGCATATAATTCAAGACTGCATTGTGACTCCTGACAGCGAAGTATGGAGTGGAAATATGTATCTGGTGCAACACACTTGTGGTTACAACCAGAACAAAAGACCTCCAAAAAATATAGACAAAATACCATTGTACGATGAAGTCATAGCTGTGTCTCAATTATGGGGGAACGTAATATTTCACAGAATGATTGAAGTCATTCCAAGGCTTTCGATTTATATTAACTTTCTCAGGCGCAATCCACAAATCAAAATACTTGCAACTGAAAATCACGGTCGAACGGTAGAACTGTTAGAGATATTGGGTCTCAGCAAGAATAGAATTATCACTGGGATCTGCAGAGCAAAACTGCTTTATCTTCCAAGACCGACGATGTGCCTTCAAGCCAATATTCAGGAGAGTCAAGTTCTTTCAATGCTTTATAGAAATTATATGAACGAAAAGTTTAAAGCTGAACCACGCGATAAAATCATTCTAATACGTCGATCAGGAGGTATAAAATTTACAGACCACGAGTCCATTGAACGCATGGTAAAGGAAACGGCTGCAAAGCACAACTTGAGCTTTGCATTGTATCCTGATAATCCAGTTCCTTCCCTAAACAAAACGATGAATTATGGTAATTGCACCACACGGAGCTGGGCTTTCAAATGTTGTTTTCTCGCAGCCAGGAACGTACGTTATTGAAGGCGTTTGTAACCCACCGTATGTTAACTTGTGCTTCCAACGTTTATCTAATATAGGGCCTACTTGGCCATCACTGGCATGGCATTAGTTCACAAGGAGGTTGTATGCCTGTCGTAAATATATCCGTAAGTACAATGAAGGCTGCCGTAGAGAAACATCTTTCAAGGCGGTTTGTTGATAAAAGTCAACGTTTAGAAGAGTAGGCCTAGAGGGCGGCACGCTACGGTGGAGTAAAAACACGAAAATTAGAAATTGTCGAAATTTAAAAATAATAATATCTTCCGCCCTCCCCCCTTTTCCCACCAGGGGGAAAGTTACGAAAATAGAGGTTTTTGGGAAAATTGCAGTTTTTTTTAAATATTGCAATTGAAAACTAATTTACTGGCATTCAATATAGGCCTACCGTTGGAAAGACTTATAAAAAACTGAATAAAATTATATATTAATTGTCAGAATATGCCCATATTTGTAGAAGTTATTAACGTTTTACCATTTCCCATGGTTGGCGACATGTCGCTAAGCCTGAAAACGGTCAAACACAACATTTATTTTATCCTTCGAGCTATTTCAACCCAAAAGTATTCGTTCAATCTCTGGACCGCCTTTCTAACGGCACATCGTGATCAATGAGAATTGATTAACAGTACGCATTTGTTTTATATTTTTACAGTTTTAGTATAGTTTCGTTTGCAATCTTTCACTGAATCAGCTTTCATTTAAGCTGAATGCTTACTCTGTTCGACGAATTAAGCGCTACAATAATAATTCTATTGTGATCATGAATAATTGCGAAATTTCGAAGCATAAAAATAGAACGCCTATAGTCGTTCTACGACATACTTTTCATTGTTCGGACATGGACAGGAACTACGGCAGACTGTTCTACCAACATATGAGAAATGTGTCTCTGTTCAACTAGTCTACTACCTTGACCTTCACTCTCCAATGTGCACTTTTCTTTCTCTTGGATTCATTCTCGATCCTGTCCTCTCTCTCGTGTTTCTACTACTTGCGATAGCTCCATGTCATCCGCCAATCACTTCCTCAGCTACTTGCGATAGCTCCATGTCATCCGCCAATCACTTCCTCAACTACTTGCGACAGCTCTCTCTTTCTTTCTTTCTCTCTGTCTCTGTCTCTGTCTGATCATGTCAATGGTGTCTTCCGCTCGTGTTTCTACTACTTGCGATAGCTCCATGCCATCCGCCAATCACTTCCTCAACTACTTGCGATAGCTCCATGTCATCCGCCAATCACTTCCTCAACTACTTGCGATAGCTCCATGTCATCCGCCAATCACTTCCTCAACTACTTGCGACAGCTCTCTCTTTCTTTCTTTCTCTCTGTCTCTGTCTCTGTCTGATCATGTCAATGGTGTCTTCCGCTCGTGTTTCTACTACTTGCGATAGCTCCATGCCATCCGCCAATCACTTCCTAAGCATCACTGGTTTTCAACCGGGACTGTTCCGCGGAATCCAAGAGTTCCGCTGGCGTTGGTCAAAGGTTCCGCCGCAGTTCTATATAAAATGTAATAAACATCAATGGAATTCACAAAAAGATTAGCAATGAACGAATTCCTATTGTGCGATCCTCCAACTCTGCTGCCCGTTTGAATGGACGTCACGACATGTAGGCCTATAAGGTCTTTAATTGTGTGCGCACCTTGTTTGCTCGAGATTTAGATCTCTGATACCACCAGGAGGTGGACCGCGAATCGCTCGCTCTCTAACAAAGAAGCTCATCGGAAGCAGGCAATGTAGCGGTCAAGTGGTGTGACTAAAGATTGACATTTAGTCCTTTGTGACTCTTTTAATTGTGGTTAGACTGAGGGACCTCGACTAATTTGAAATAATTATGTGTAAATTGGTTGGGCATGTTTAAATTGCCTACTTCGGAAACCATGAGCACCCAAGTGGTAGATTTCTTTTTGCTTTCTTTGGACAGGAGGCCAGTACAATGATTGAAATCACTTTTGTACTTTATATAAAGGAAGATATTAAATTTGATTTTTTTTTATTAGTTTTTACCCCATTTAAATAAGACTGCACATCAATCCATGTTAAGTCTAAGCGAGAAAGACGAATAATGTGGTATTTAATATAAGGTGGAAGTCAGTTTTCAACAAAGCCTGCTTATTCGACTACAAAATGAGCAGTAAGCACTTATTCTAAACCAAGTTAGTGATTACACCTCTTATGAACCACATTTGTCCATTGAACTGTTATATTATATTACATTTATGTAATGCAATTTGAGACAATTCGCTGTAAACATTCAATCGCCAGATGTCCGTAATTATGAGTAGGGCCTACTTTATTACGCCCGAAGGCAGAAAGAAACAAACCAATCATCACAGCAAACATGCCCAATACTTTACGCGTGTAATATTCCTCCTCGACTTATGAACAACCTTGGAGAAGCCACTTGTCATGTACTTTCTACGTTTGGGAAATATTTTTTGTTGGAATAAAGTACCGGTATTTTGCCTGTTTCTTAGTAGACACTGACTACACAGAGCTTACCGTACTTTCTCATTTTGGTGCAATTATAATTATAATTTCCAGAATCAAGGATTGCTAATGCTTCAATATCTTTTCTCAAACTCTTGCATAGGTCAAATCTCAGGATGTTACACATTAATTTCAATGATGGTTTCGTTTGTGTCCACCACCAGTAACCACACATGTTCTGAGTCTCTTTGTAAAGTTCTTGATGGCCTTGTTGATGGGTTCCAGAGGTAAATCTTCCATATCAACTCCAATGCAACCTTCAATTCTCATCGTTTTTGGCTTTGGTTGCAGATTGTGGCATTTCTCCAGCATAGCTCTCCACACGTGATAATCCATCGGGTTCAAATCCTGAGAATTTGGGGTCCATTGTTCTTTTCAATTAAACCATGCAGGGCAATTGACATTGAGCCAATCTTGCACGAGACGAGCAGTTGCGCCGCCCCGGTGCGTCGTCTTGCTGACAGATGAATCCAGCTGGCAGCAAACGATTGCAATCTGAAACTAATTCTTCGCCTTTTGATCAACAAAATGCAGTCGATCTTTGCCACCAAAACAAACACCAGCCGATACAAATAACATCATTGCATGATGTTGCTATAGCAACCACTGTTGCACACCTAATGTATGCCTTCCCTTCCTGGTGGGGGTATGCCAGTGAGACTGATAGGAATAAATTACAGAGTATGCTAAATAGGATATGTCCCAAGCTGCTAATTCTGGCTTTTTCGGGCTATTTGTGGGGAACCATGTCATGTTCTCCGAGGAATCTTCCCGCCTACACAGCAAATCAAATATAACTTACGACCCTGAATTCATAATTCAGCACCTCTTACGAAATCGATGTTTGGCGTCTGAACTGGCTTATTAAAAAGTCGGTTCTGGGGATTAACAGGGTGAAGGTTAAATGTTCCTCCCACCATGAAATCCGTTGGCCCAAGACTGCCACAGCACAGTATCGTGCCTATGCCTCTGTTGGACCTTTGCTGTGGAATGACCCGCCTGCTTTAACTCGTGCTGTGATGTTATCTGGGGGTACCACTGTTTCTGCTCGTTCTCTTAAAACTTTTCTTTTTCGAGGGGCCCTTCGCACTGGAAGCGCCTCTGATTAGGTTGTACTGCGAGAGGCGCTTTATAAGTTCCTAAATATAATAGAATAGAATACAGACATACATACCCTCATACATATACATACATACCTTCATACATATACAATACATACATACATACAGTCATACATGCATGCATGCATGTATACACGACAGAAGGAAAAGAGAGTCTGATTGACAGGTAAGTCATGCAGACATATATACACACATACATACATACATACATTTATACATACATATATACATGCCTGCATATTGAGAGCTGAGAGAGTAGCACGGTAGAGGCCAGGCGCTTACTGTAGAAAAACCTGTACCGTTTTTTTTTATAAGTCTATGCATTGACGTCAGTTGGGTATTTGGATATACATGTATGTAGCGAGATAAGTCGTTCGTGAATAGCAACCAGACACCTATGGAACTTCGTTTAAGGTATAAGCAACGAAGAAGACATTAATCAGTCACCTTATCGACCCATATCGTCGTCGTATAGGTCGTCGAACTACAGTCATGTTAACTGGCCTCTGACTCTCTTCATAATAAGCAGTTGGCTGTCGTCTGCTGCGTTGTAGCAGCTGATTACGTGTAGTACGATCATCTGATAATACTGAGGTTAAATCTAAACATTTTATCCCCTTAATTACTGATTGACAGGTAAATCAGTTCAAAGGTTTCTTCAACTTCGTTCAATAATCGCAGCACTTTAATTAATCTGTTATGATTAGTTTTAAACTTTTAACATTGACCGAGATAAGCTGCAATGGCAGACATCCTCCTTCATCTGGGAAACGGTGTCCCACACAAACAAAAGCTTAGTCGTTATCGTAAGTGCACATCTTAGTGTGCTTTATATAGCGCCACTTCACGGAAACTCCTAAGCCCGTGGTCCCCGACCAAACAGCACAAGAAACCAGTGTGAAGCAGAGTGATCTTCAACCGCTTGAGAAAAAGACGTGCATTAATCCTCAATGTAAGGGTCATTCCACGGAAACTTTGCTCGTCCGCCTCCTCTCTTACATTTACGGGGCCATTGACAAATTCCAGGTCACCCTCCTTGCGCTGTTTGACGTAAGCGCTGCATTTAACACTGTCCATCACGACATTCTCTTGCAGCGCTTATCCATTTCCTTTGGTCTTTCTGGCAACGTCCTTGATTGTTTTCAGAGATCATGGCATGTCTACTTACGCGCTGCATGATGTTGCTATGGCTACCACTGTGGCACACCTAATGTCTGCCTCCTCTGCCTGGTGGGGGTATGCCAGTGAGACTGATAGGAATAAATTACAGAGTATGCTAAATAGGATGAAACGTAGAGGCTTCCTCTTATCTACTACCTCTAGCGTTGTAGATATGTCCCAAGCTGCTAATTCTGGCTTTTTCGGGCTATTTGTGGGGAACCATGTCATGTTCTCCGAGGAATCTTCCCGCCTACACAGCAAATCAAATATAACTTACGACCCTGAATTCATAATTCAGCACCTCTTACGAAATCGATGTTTGGCGTCTGAACTGGCTTATTAAAAAGTCGGTTCTGGGGATTAACAGGGTGAAGGTTAAATGTTCCTCCCACCATGAAATCCGTTGGCCCAAGACTGATCCCTGGATGACGCTGGGGTTGATAGTTGTGGCTGCAGATGTAACTCCTTTGAAGTGAGTTGTGTGTTTCCTACAGTGTAGGTATATACAATAAGGGATGTCCAAAACTCAAAACTGCTAGTATGATGGTTATCTCAGAGTGTTTGATGGAATAATCCATCGTTACTTTTAAGCCGTGAAACCCGTGATTTTCAACATGTTCCTAGATTAACGCTGTGAGTTTCCCAAATGCCGTGAACTGCCGTGATTTTTAGCAAATATTGTGACATTTGCGTCACAGATTCACAGAGGAGAACTTGGCGCTGCATGTTGTGGTGGTCTACAGTTGCAGAAACTGACTGCTGCTGTAGGCCCTATAGGCTATGTGCGGAACTTTGACTCTGAGCCTTTGCGTGACATTAGACAGTGAGAGAGCATCGCTGCTTTGATCCATGTGATTGATACATGATTATAATTGATTAGGTCTTAGAAAATAGAAGTGTGTTTTGATGCAGGACCTGTATATAGGCCTACTGAGATTTCTATAGAGCTAACGCTTCATCGTTATTGTTTCTTTCTTATTTCAGTTATTGTTTCGTTGGATCTTAGCAAATAAAAGCGTCATTTCATGCACTGAATAATATGACGTGATTTTCGTCCATTCTTACAAATGCTACCGTTAATTTTGAACTTTTTCGCCATGAATTTCTACTAAGCCTTTCGATGACCCACCAAACCCAGGCCATAACCATAATCATCATGTTGGCATTTCGACTACTTTAAGGAAATGCATAGCCTATTATTGAAGTGGCGATCCACAAAAATATTGAATGGAAAGAAACGCCGTGAACCCATTGTCTTCCCTCTGCCTCCATCCGCGGAGTTTAAAAAATGACAACTATTTCACAGCCTATGTAGCCTAAGCCTATGAATCACCAGTCTGGTAGGGCTACACTAATTTCGGAGATAGACGCAGATTGGAATAAAATAATAGGCCTACCTAAAATTAAACGTACGGGTAGAATTGGTCAGAAGGCTCCTACTAGAGAGTAACACGGTAATGAAGAAAGCGGTAATACCGCGGTAAAATCCGCGGTAATGGTGTCAGAAGAGGCGGTATTACCGTTGGGATGGAAATACAAGCGCGGTAGGCTATTTACCGCGGTAACGGCGAAGGTGCAGTGAGTGTCACTCGAAATCTGGACGGACGGTGTTAATGAACTTGCAAATAGTGTAGACTTATACAGTAGTTTGAGTTGATTTTCGTTTATTTAAGTTGAGTGTAGTCATTGAATTAAACAGTGGAAACATTTCAAGAAGAAATTTCCGTAATTAAACGCTGGATCTATGAGAATATTTCTTTGCTTAAATAAAAGTTCCATTGGTGAAAAATATTTCTTTTGTTAAATAGATACAGTGCTTTTTTTCAGCCGGAACGGTCCGGAACGGCGTTCCGGTACCTTTTTTCAGCCATTAAAAAATAATTTAATTAAATTTAAATTTTTAATAAAAAATTATATGAAATTATTTAGATACTTTAATTTAATGTAAGTACTTTCAGTGTTTATTGATACTTACATAATTATATGAAACAGAAATATTAGCATAAAATATGTCCCTATGATTGTTCTGAATTTGTTGAGTTCCGGAACCTTTTTTTCTAGAAAAAAAGCACTGAATAGATAAAAGTAATTTTTTCAATTAAATGGAAGTTAGATTGCTGAAAAACTTTCTTTATGAAAAGGAAGCTGGATTGATGATAGTTATTATGCACATAGGTAGACTGCTTAATTACCAACGTCAAGTACGGCATTAGAGATATTAGAATAATTTAGCAACGTAAAATACGGTTTTACCATTTCTCTTATGTGTCTGCGTAAATGGAAGCAGCATTGATGACAAAATTTCAGAAATCGTGTAATTTAACGTCGTAAATGACTCGCCACTGCTTGGGTTTCTGCGTTGGTCGAATACAAGTTGGTTTGACGAATAGTTAAAAGTCGGATTGATGAAAATAATTTTAGCTAAATAGAAGTTGGAATGATGAAAACAAATCTTGCTTAAATAGAAGCTTTATTCATTAGACTAAAGTTATCAGGAAAATTATTGAAATAATAAATACGCTAAAATACAACTCTACCTACACTATCAATAAAATAAGCTAAAACCGACTATTCCCATAAATCTCACAAAATGAATGTAGGCTACAGCTAAGTGCTCTGTTAAATATTTAGTCCCCAAGAAATATTTCTGAAACTAAATTTAATATCTAACAACAAAGTTGTCAATCAGTGGAAACCAGAACAAATTTTTCCAATGCTTTGCTGCGTCTTTAGTAGCAATGGCATAACATGTCTTTTTGATGAATTGCAGCAATTTTACAGTCTTACAGTTATGTGAGGAGAAGACAATGCCTTAGATATGTGGTACCTATAAGCAGGAACTTCTCTTTCCAGTTAAAGTCGTTTAGCATAGCTCTGTCTCCTCTGCAAACCGGTCCGTTGAGTCCTCTTGCCTTCACTTTCTATCGGCAGAGTGGCAAATCCAGTTCGTAAGGTGTCGTGCCTGGCCTTTCTGAATGTCGAACTAAGTAGGCGCTCCAATATTAAAATAATTTTATTCGTCGCCGATTGTAAACATTTAAAAATGTAATTGTTCTGATAATTATTATAAGTACTGCGTATTAGTACTGCGCCCGTGAGTAGATATCCTGAAGGGGCGCTATATCAAGTTTCATGGATTGATTGATCTCCAGTCAACAGTTGTGCTAATTTAGGCATTAAACTATGCTATCTCATCTGAGTTTCTATAAAAACTACAGATCTTCTTTAATATTTCGAGCTGCCTTATTTATCTTCGTTATTATTAACGAAATACAATTCAGATAAACTAATAAATATTAATTTTTGATTGTAATTATTTTTTATTCGTCAGTAATTAATAATTAATATAACGATGAGAGTAAAAATGTTTGTGGTCATACTTATATTTTTTAAATATAAAAATTTTATTAAATATTATTGAGAATAATATATTAATGAAATTAGTAGATTTATCTCATAACTCGGAAGATTTTAAAGGGTTTTTGGTTGTCAGAATCTGTTGATGAAAAGTGAGTTTAATTTTGACTCAAAGTGTAAACATTGGCTCCTTCTAAATATCGTCCGACGATGAGTTGTTTATTTTCTTCGTCGTAAAACAATCTCTCTGGCCTTTCGATATTCGTTCCTTCTTCTGCTTTTGTTGGAGAAAAAATTGGATTCCATTTAAGATCGGAATCCAGGAGAATAACTCTTTGATGGTCAGCCACAAACAATCGATCGTCTGAATCGAGTGAGAGATAACGAGGTTGATTCAGTTGTTGTGTTTCATTTGAAGGAATAAAACGACGGCTGATCATTTGTCCATCTCCGGTAAATTCACATATGGTCCACTTCATTACCTTCTCTCTCCCACTTGGCTCTCTCTCGCTCTTATCCTCTCTTTCTTTCTCTTCTATCCAACTGCGAAGAATGATGAAATTCCCGATTGGTGTTTCCACTGCATGAATTAGGCTCTCAATATCTCTTGGTAACTGAATGAATCGCAGAAGTTCTGCATCTGATCCGTAGATCCTCAGAATGGACGACAAATAACTGACCACCAACAGCCGACCATCACTGGACATTGACAGAGTCAATGGCCTATAATCAGTGGTCAACCATTTGATGATTTTGTGTTCGTCTTCTGTTTCTTTTGTAATCTTCCAGACGCTTTGCCCTTTATAATCAGACACATAAAGGCAATTTTCCATCTCACTGGATCGAATGTCCCAGGGATCTACAATCTGTTTGATATCGATTTTCTTCCTCAGAAGACGAAATGGATTTCGATCCTCAAAAATACGAATTACATTTGCCAGAGAAATTGTTCGATAGAGGACGAAGATTCTACTTCGCAGTCTAGTCACTCCAAACACATCTTCTTTTTCTCGTATCTCAATTCTTTGAGTGAAGTTGATGGAAATCGGACGCACGACTAAAATTATAAACAAAACATGGACCAAGACGCAAATAATTGACTGGTAAAATATTTCTTAGATGAATGTAGTGACTAAGACAAAGATGGTTAAAAAAATCAGCAAAATTGCTAATAAGGACGAGAAAAGGCCGTTAATTTATGCGAATAGAAAATAGAGACCCAGAAAGAGTCTGAACAAATATATTTGTTACAGAGAGACAAACTTTATCTGCCAGAGACGATTTTAGAAGGTGCCATATTGTCGTATATAGCTATCTAAATTTTGTTTATGTAGTCTACTTTGAGTGAAAGTATGTAAAAAGACAAGAAGTGAGTTTAAAAAAGCGCTATATTAAGTGTCCTGATGCATACATACACTCATACATGTATACATACATACATACATTAATTTGAAAATGCAATTCTTACAAACTTCAGAAGTGTACATTGAAGCCGGGCAAACATTAAGAGCCAAATGTAGACTGGAGGAGGTAAGTTTTCACTTTAGAGTGAAGGAGAGTCTCGATAGGAGAGTTGCGAAACGAAATTTACAAAGGTTTGTTAAGGTTTGTTACGTGTGTTCGGAATGTGAGCTCAATGTCCCCGATTACCCCAAAGTGTTTCGACAGTATAGCTAGCCTACATGTATGGCTATTTCCTCTGAATTGGACCTTTTTGACTTTAAAACAACCATGGACCGCCTTACATTTTAACAGTCACTTCATTCATAATTATAAGCCCTATACTTTTATTACACATTTGAAGTTTTCTTTATGATGAGTGCATTCAGCGGAACTTGCCAACAATTTCCTTGAATCGATTCCCGTCAATGTTGATCGTCTTTAAACTAGAAGGTTGAATAATTTCAAAGAAAGCATCTCTCAGTTGATTCGATTCAAACAGTCTCTGACAATTTTCAAGGGCTGTTTGTGAATGACACCAGATCCAAAGGACCACAATCTGTTTGTCCAAATGAGAGTTCAGGATTTCTAAGCCTTCCTTCCTAAGTTGACTGATGAGTTTGTCAGTTTGATGTGTCCTTGGTTTGGTTCTGTTTAGAAGATCTTCGATTTTTTGATGAAGTGGTTTTGTTTCCATTGACGTTGTAGACTTTGAATCACTTTGCACTTCGACTTTTATTACACCTAAAAGCAGAGACGCATTGCTCAGACGTAGTGTTGATAACAGCAATTGAATAAGAAATATTGTGTAGGAAGAAGACTAAAATACGTGACCAATACGGAGTTTCGTCTAATTTAAGCGAAATACGCATCTGGACATTTTCATAAAGAAAACGATCATGCTTCTCAAATAAAATGTCATCATTGCTCATTTATTGTTACATGTATTTATTAAGCGCAAATTCATGAAATCACGTAAAAACGCAAAAACTCGGATAGATCAATGATTACAAGTGCTCACAGTCAGCGAAAAAGTTGTGACAAAGTGTAGGGAGCAGCAAAACCAGAGATAGTGGATTAAATAGCGTGTAGGCTACTGTGTGCGAAAAAATGACAAAAAACTTAATAGTTTCTTTGGATGTTTTGGCAATTTGAGGATGGTGACAATTTTCACCTGGCATCATAAAGTATGAATAGAAGCACAAGTCAGCAAAAGGATTTGTTGCTATAGACCTACCATGAATTGGAGCAGTACGACCAGTTTCAAGTTTAGCATAATTTTAGTTAATTCTGAAATTATTTAAAGGCGTAGAGATGCAACTAAACAGAATAATTTAGTCGAAGCCTATTATATTTGCTTCAACCTCCACCAAGGCTCTTCGGAGGAAATGATCATAGAAATAAATCAAGGTCTCAGAACTATTTTGACGCAAGTCGATATAAATGCAGACCTGCCATTATTGTTATTGTTGTTGTTATTATTATTATTTATTTTTTCCCCGAGGTACATAAAAATTATGATCCCTCAGGATTACAAAAATTAGGGGGGGCGCGTTGTTCTGGAATGGCTAATCTTCACAGATGGATTGGTTGGTTACAAAAGTGCTAGAAAAAGCAACTGCATTGAAGCGCTGAATAGTCATTGATAAGCGCTGAAAAAGAAAAGTTGTCTCTCTATTGTCACCTGAAGTTTGAGCAAGTCGATAGCCGAGAAGGTTGATCAAAGCAAGGCTTTCTTGGTTTATTGGACCCAGCGTTTCAAAGGCCAAGGGCACAAAGCAGTAAGATGGCAAAATGGCCGTGTATTTGGTTGTTTTTCTGTCTGCGATCTAAGCAGCAGCACCAGCAACCTCAGCTGATCTGGTGCGGTATGACACTGACAGGGTGTCGATGACAGTGGCATCCCAGGCAAGGCTTTTTGGAATGAGTGTCACACCATCTGGACGTCTCCCATCAGACCTAGCAAGTCCAGTAGGCTGCTTTGTAGCCGGGAAGCCAGCTTTGGTGAGGCCACGCCAAATGATGTCATTTAGTGAGGTGTGTCTGGCAGTACGCCCTGGCCCAAGGCTGCATGACATGCCATGTGAGCCGTCCTCTTGAACTGTCGCTCCACAAGGGCACTCGTGAGGAGCACATAAATCGGCCCCGAGGCGCAGGCCTGTTGCAATACGGACTGCCTCGTCACTTAGCCTCAATCCACAAGCGCTTATGGGGAGTGCTAGGAGCCAATCACCCGCATGTGGTGAGGCGACTGCTCTCAACCTGGCCCTGTGGTAATCGGTTGCTACTGAAGCCTCTAAAGCTGCTAGGTCGTTCAAAATGAGAGGGTGGTCCCAGTAACACTGCTTATGGGAGAGAGTTTCTTCAGGGAGTGGAGCACCCGAATCAATCAACCATTGTTCTTGGGCCATTGCAAGGGAGCAATCCTGGGGCACATCACAGTTGGACAAGATGGAGACCTGCAAAGAAGCGGTGCCTGCGGCGGAAGCCAAAAAGGCGGGTAATGCCAGCGAGGACACGCGACGGATGCCAAGACCTCCACTTCCAACAGGTAGAGTGGCTTGAACCCAATTGCTATCAGCAATGGCTAGATTGAGTATGTTCACAAGGCCTGTGCGCATTATCTGGTCAAACTGGAATAGGATTGGGTGTCCCATACATGGAAAACAGCGAAGGGTGTGGAGAAGAATAGGTGAACTGAGAGAGCTGCGAAACAAAATGAGGGCATCATGCTTGGCTACAGAAGCCAGTCGAGAAATGCCAAGTGAAAGCTCTGTACAGCGCATCTCCAGGGTATCATGGAGAGCTCTATCAGCCGAGAGAGGTGCCCCGAGGAGGAATGCATCACAAAAGGATGTAACGGTAAAGCTGTCCAGGGGAGGTGGCAGGTTGACTTCGTGGGGGCTTATGATCTCACATTTTGCAAAGTTAAGTGCCAGACCCATTTTAGCTGCCTCTCTGATAATAGTCTGGACATCTGTAGCCACTGTGGATGCACTCCCACCCAAAGTCAAGTCATCGAGATAGCCAATACGAAGTGAAGACTGGAGGCTGGACAAGATGGGTTGAATAGGCAGACAGAATAGAAGGGGACCAAGAGGGTCGCCTTGTTGTAGGCCAGACTGTGACTGAAGAGAGAATTCACCATACTTGAGATTAGAAGATTTACTGTAAGCCAGGTGGCAGTACGAGTACAGCTCAGGCATGTGCTCAGAAACAGCTGCCAGGATACTTGTGCAACTAAGACTATTGAAAGCATTTGTAAAGTCCAGTTTGACCAAGACTGCGCCAGATGGTAGATCTGCCAGGAAGCGCCTGGCAGCATGTGTGGCAGCCTCACAGCCCCCCGACGTACCCACACCAAGCTGCAAAGGTGCAAAATAGTCAGGTAGACGCGAGAGAGCAAAGGCATTTGCACACTTTGAAGCCAAACGACGCCAGCAGTAGCCAACTGCAATGGGGCGGAGACCCCCCGATTTCTTCCTTAAAGCAAACAAGGTGCCCCCAAACAAGAGAGGTGTAATGCTTTCTGGACAGGTGCCTGCCAACAAGATGTTTATTAAGGCAGTGAGTGATGTGAGCAAAACATTCCCAACCTCTTTGCAGTTTATCAGATCGAGTATATGTTGGGGGCGAATCCCGTCGGGCCCCCCGGCCGACCCAGATGGGAAAGAGCGAATTGCGCGCATCACTTCGCCCTCTGTTGTCTGAGAGGCGAGTGAATCTGATGGTGGACTTGGTGGGTTGGGCAAGTTCTCAGCAGGAGGATGCTTTTTGCGCAATTCCTCCAAGGACTCTGAATCAGCCTGGATTGGGCGATCGCCCGAGCACAGAATCCTAACTGCAGCGCGGATGTTGCCATCCTCCAGCTTTGATGAAACTGCCCGTGCGATGCTGTCAGTATCTGACTACCTCGTGTGGTGTTTGTAAGATAGCCCAGACCCAGTTGGTGGACTTGAAAAAGGGATCCCTGCTGCTAGTTCCAATCGAAAGGTCTCCACCCTCTTTTTTATGATTTGGGCAACATTGTGCCTTTTGCCTCCTCTGCTTGGTGTTATTAATATGTGGCCCCCAAAAGTCAACAGTGCAACCCAGGCTTCCTCCTTTAGCGGGTCCTGAGTGATCTTATTTATGATGTTGACCATCAAATTGGCCAACGCAGGCCTAGCTCCTCTAGGAATGTGCTTGATTAGGCAGCCATTGTGGGATGGATGGGTGATTTGGGAAATAGGAAGGGGAAAAGTAACTGAATCCTGACTGGAGCATGAACCCGCGGATGATTCGCATGCAGAAGTTTGAGCTACGGGAGCCGAGTTAGAGGGTGTATGCGGTTTATAGACAGTGAGGGGTGGCCTGTTCGAACCTGGGCAAGAGTTGTCCCTGGGTCCATGCTTGTGAACTAAGCCGTCGCCTAGATGTAATTGTCGGACAGAATGATACACGCTACATGTGCCCTTGACCTTATTTACAGTTTTAGAGAGAGGCCATGATTGAGAAGAAAGTGAATCAGCCATGCGCGCCGCCGGGCGATAATGCCGGAACGGTTCGGCGCGTCACATGGCCCACAAAGAACCACGATTAAATGTGCAAACAGTGCGGCAAAAAGAGTTCAAAATGAGCCTGACTTTGAAATAAGTGAGCTTACCAAGTGAATTACAGAACGCAAGAGCGAAAGTCGCTTAAATGCACAAAGTTAAAATCAAATTAGGCATAGATAGAAAACATGCCGCCATCTTAGCGAAGGGCCATTCCAGAATTATTAGCCTATTATTATTATTATTATTATTATTATTATTATTATTATTATTATTATTATTATTATTATTATTATTATTATTATTATTATTATTATTATTATTATTATTATTAAAGGAAATTATGTCATATTTTAAGCTTTAGACAAAGTTTGTATTTAAACCTCCTCCGTTTTCTATGATCCTTGCCACTGTCTTCTGATTGGTTTGTCGAAGGCATTTGACCAAATTAGAAAACTTTGTCTCGTCGAAGGATCTCATGAAGTTCAAAAGTTCTACGTTCTTAGATCGGTTGGAACGTTGTCGTTGAATGAAGTGACTTTGTTCTTCCGTTATACAATTTAGAGACAACAGTGAAGTAATTAACTCGTCGCTTGGTTGAATATTTTCTAAGAGATAATTTCTGTTGTTTCTAATTATTGCAGATCTTTTCTTGGTTTTTCCATGTAAATCTAAAAGACACAAATTTACACTACTTTTGATTGGCATCAGCTTTGTTACATCACGACATAATTTATAATCAGCAGCGAAAATCTGTTGCGAAGTAGGCCCTAAATAGAAACCTCGGCTGACTTTGGTTCAGACAGAAGTGATAAAATTGATTCCACTCGAAAAGCGCATTCAAGCCAAGATATCTGACTTGTCTAAAAGCAAATACCTCATCCATTTTCCACGCACTGTGACTCATAAGAAGCGAATTTAAAGTGTGTACCGGAGCATTTATAATGCGCCTGATGAAACTATCTTTCGTTGTCTCATTACAGAATACACTGAACATTCTAATCAGTGATTGCTGGAAAGTGAAACAAATAGGCAAACTATTCTTGGGTATGTGTACGTTTGAAATCTGCAATAATTTCAACCACTGAATCGGGAAAAACCTACAACAGTTGCAGTCTACAACGAAGAATTTGGATCACTAACTTTAAGCTGGAATCGAAATTTCGACTGTTTAAAACACACATACTGCTGTTTCTCCGTATGGAATAGAAACCTAAGTGCGTACGAAGGATCTGGAGACACATGTTGGATGCCTGCCAGCGGTGGTGCATCAGAAAGATACTACGCATTCCCAATACACAGCATGTCACCAATGAGGAAATATACCGCCACAGGATGCAAATCGTTGTGTCGAAGATGTTTCAAGAAAGGAAGCTACGGCTGATCACTGTGAAGGTGATCAAGACCACGCCAAGACCTTGTGTGGAAAGATTGTTGGCCTCAGAGATGTTGAGAAAAACCTGTTGGACGCCCTCGCAATACATGAACAAGAACGGTGGAAGCCAAGTTTAATAGCCGACCTGTGGCCCATAACTTTGGGTGGTACACTGCCTGCAAACAAGTCCTGAATAGACACGGCAATGCTCCTCAGAATTGCAAGCCTCAGATGAGGATGATGAGGATGATATCGAGGGGGCCCGATAGCGCATTGGATAACATCTGGGGTAGAGAGCGAGAGGTACCGAGTTCGAGTCCCGTAGGGCGGATATGCTTTGTAGGCTGCTATTAGCGCCGTTGTATTGCAGGCTGTCTGTTCTGTTAGTAGTTAAGATTTAAATTGCATAACATGTAAAATTGTAAATGTGCAGCGCAGTGCGTTTGTCAGGCGCTTAATAAAGAAAAGATTATTATTATTATTATTATTGTTATTATTCTTATTATTATTATTATTATTCTTATTATTATTATTATTATTATTATTATTATTATTATTATTATTATTATTATTATTATTATTATTATTATAATTATTATTATTATTATTATGATGATGATGATGACGATGATGATGATGATGACGACGACGACGAGACTACGACGATGATGATGAAGCGATCGACCCTGCTTATTTTCAATGAGATTATCGAATGATTATCGTTAATTGATAATAAGAAAAAAGACGAGGCAGACTTGACAACTGCAACTCTATTAATGCTGGTATCAGTGAAGGAGATCTACACAAAAACAAATGATTGAAAGTTCTATGACTAAAGCTATAACTAAGTTCCGACTGATCTGTGCCATGCACATATATATAAATGTTATCTATTTGGTCAGTTTGTCTCTTTCTGTGGCTATAGACTAAGACTTATAAAAATGATAAGTTCGCCAATTGCTGACCATCAGGAAAGAATCCAGTTTAAAATCTCTCTCACAGGTAACATCTGCAAAAGTATAACACTTAAAATTTAAGTGTTATACTTTTATTACAATTACTATTTAATGGAAGGAGCTGATTCCATAGGGCAGGGTCAATGAAGGCAAAAGCTTGGAAGTACGTGTAGGGCTATTAATCTGGCCACAGCAGTTAGAACCGACTGAAGAGAGGAGATAACAGACTTTTGGGAGGCCAACAAGAGAGAGTGACAGTAATCAACTCGGAATCAAATGAACTAATGAAGGCATCAACAACAGGGGTAAAAACGGAGGAGGAGAGGTGCGTCGGCTTGCTCTGAGCCGTCAGAGTTGCAAGTAGGAA
Organism: Aporrectodea caliginosa; assembly: GCA_020284085.1. NCBI lineage: Eukaryota > Metazoa > Annelida > Clitellata > Crassiclitellata > Lumbricidae > Aporrectodea > Aporrectodea caliginosa. The sequence continues at coordinate 1,627,713 of JACEVL010000351.1, forward strand.
GATGGCTTACGATTAGCGATGCGTTTAATAAAGGTAAGCGTGGTGTCGAGGACTACTGTACACTAAGATCTCGATCGCTGGAGTGGAAAGCAGCGGACAGGAATCTCTCAGCAAGAAGAAGGTAGTCAAGCTCAAAGAGTTGCTGGCGAGTGCCAAACCCAATGAGCTGCATCCAGAGGTGAAGGTCGAGAGAGACACAGAGACAGAAACAGAGAGACAGAGGCAGTGCATGCAACTGGTTTACTATCATTTGGTCGAAAGTCATTTGGTCGAAATCATTTGGTCGAAATCATTTGGTCGACGATGAAAAAATCGAACGATCAAAAAGTCGAATGATCGTTTGGTCGACAATCAAAAAATCGAACGATCAAAAGATCGACAATCAAAAGGTCGAAAATCAAAAGATCGACAATCAAAAGGTCGAAAATCAAAAGATCTACATTCAAAATGAAGCATGTTTAAGAGAATTCCGACGATTTTACTACAAGTGCGCACACTCAAACATACATACACACAGTCCGACACACACTCACATACACACTTGAACCCCGATCAGTCTGTGAGAGAGGGAGGTTGTGAACTACAGAAAGTGAAATGAAAACAAAATTAATTAGCCAATAAATCAAGGAGATTGTATAGGCCTAACGGACTGTAAGACGAAAGGTGCGAAATTTGTCAATGCATCAGAACGATGAAAAGGTCGAAGTCCATAGACCGAAACTGAACAGGTCAAAAGGAATGTGTGAGGAAGGTGCGAAATTTTACAAAGCGTGGAACAACATTTCCAACGGCCCAAATCCCAGAGGGGAAAGGCAAACAAGGTAGGCTTACAGGTTTATAAAGGTCAGTTTCCCAGTTGTTGAACGCATTTTAAAGTGAAGTCTTGTCTAAGCATTATACTGGTTTAATAAAATAAAGATAATAATGACTTTAGAATTCGTCAAAAGCAACCATGGTGCGGATATGTTGGTTCAGGACGGTTGCTGGGTATGGAAAGCGCCGGAATATGGACTATTTGAGGGGAATTGTTCACAACCTTGAGTTGCAAGCATAGGCTAATAGTGACATTTTATATTGACGCTATAGATGTATATAACTAGCCTTAGCATTGAATTAGCATACAAATGATAAAACTTGTAGTAAAATCGTCGGAATTCTCTTAAACATGCTTCATTTTGAATGTCGATCTTTTGATTTTCGACCTTTTGATTGTCGATCTGTTGATTGTTCGACTTTTTGATTGTCGACCAAACGATCATTCGACTTTTTGATCGTTCGATGTTTTCATCGTCGACCAAATGATTTCGACCAAATGATTTCGACCAAATGACTTTCGACCAAATGATAGGATACCCATGCAACTAGTATGAGGAAGCTGAACAAAGGAGGCCGTGAACCGATTCCTGTGGTATCCGGACTTTACCCCCGGCCCATTACCCCCTGCCATTACCCCCCGACCATTACCCCCGTAGGACATTACCCCCCCTGCCATTACCCCCCGTATGTGTACATTTGATTGAGCTGCAAATCTCAGATTTCGCGCGGAACTAGTGTTAATTAATTGGCACTTAGCGCCTATTGACACTCTCAGATTTCGCGCGGAACTAGTGTTAATTAATTGGCACTTAGCGCTTATTGACACTTAGAACCAGTAATATAATTATTATATATATTATTATATAATAATTATTGTAATTAATCAATAACAATATAATTAATTATTATAAAATTATATAATAATAAATATATTATTATTAATATAATTATATAAATACCTATGTACATGTGTATATATTATATTATATATATATAATTTAAATAATTATATATTATATAATAATAATATAATTATAACAATTAATATGATATATTAATATTATATATTATACATATAATTATAATAAATAATTAATATATTTATTAGTGATATTAATTATTATTACATATTATATATTATTTTAATAATTATATTAATACTATATTAATTTATAAATATTATTATAATGCATTATATTATAGTTATAATTAATAATTATAATTAACAATTATAATTATTAATTATAATATTATATATTAATAATTATAATTATAATTATGATATATTATTATACGGGATGGGGGGTAATGGCGGGGGGTAATGTCCTACGGGGGTAATGGTCGGGGGTAATGGCAGGGGGTAATGGCAGGGGGGTAATGGGCCGGGGGTAAAGTCCTAGACCCGATTCCTGTATGTCATCTGCATAAAGGTGACCCGTTGACGAGTGTGTTTAGAAATATGGCAGGAATGTCGGCCGTGTATAGGAAGTAAAGGCGAATGATGAGCCCTGAAACTTTGTTGTCATCAAATTTGACCATAAGTCCAGTTCTCAAGACTTTAAGTTTGGGTTTTCTCAATTCGCAGGACCAAGATTTTCTACTATAGACTGCTTTCTTCCGACGGTGGAGAGCACGAAATTGAGTGATCCAAGCAAGTCGGTTAGCAGGATCTCTAGTCCAATGGATCGAGTCAGACGGCCTGAGGTCGGCAGCGAGTCCTCACTCCCCGAAGCGGTAGCATGGTGTCGATGGAGGTCGTAAAGCTGGTCAGCGTTTAAGGCATCGAGCGTCGATGGCGGGGGAGAGAGCTCACATCTACGAAGTGCGTCCCCGGGCATCCGACAGTCAAGGGATCCCCGACTATAGGACATGTGAATGGCATGGAGAGGCTGAGAATGATGATGGGGCGGCAAGACTAGACGTGTATTTCATGACTTCGCCACCGCTCGACATAACTCAGAATCATCCAGATCAAGCAAAATTTGGCCTAGCTATTGGCAATTTTCTCTTAATTTTGATATTTTGACCTTGAAATGACCTTGTATTATGTTTGCCTTTTAGTTCTATGTCCCCTCTGATGCAGCCCTTATTGGTCCGATCAAATAGGTAAAAGAATCACCAAAATAAAATAATATTTAGCTGACTTGTGGCCTTTTCCCTTGAGTTTGACCTTTTGACCTTGATTTTTTGTGTTTTACATAAGAATGCTTATTAAATTTCATAGAGCTCCTACTTTGACATTAATTAGTAGACCCTAACGGATCTTCGTGCCAAATTTGGTGCTTTTATCCGCCGGGTAACGATATTTTCACTAAGCCACCTCACCTTGCAGCTGGAGGGTTGCGGGTTCGAATCCACTTCAAAAAGTCGCCGCGTGGGGACCCTGGGCAAGTCCTTCACTCGCAATTGCTCATGCGCTTCGGCGTGAAACTCCGATTCAGCGTTCGCGCAGTAGTCGGGAGCGCCTCTGAATGGGAAATCTTGTAGGGGCGCTATAACAAGTGTTCAAATACAATACAATACAAAAAACAATATTTAATTCAAGAAAAATTAATGCATTAGATGCACGTTTCCCACAGACTTTATAGTATAAACTTTCCTCGCCGGTAGAGGGCAGAAGACAAAAGGCAAAATCAAAAATATTTTGGACACTACTTACTCTAACATACTGACAACTTTCCATCACTATTAGAAAACGTTTGCTTAAAAAAACATTTTTTTCTAGACTTTCACTCCACCCTAATGCACATACCCAAATCCAAACACGTACAACTTATTTATAAATATATGTTACAGTAAAACTAGGAGTTGGACGAGCGATGAAAACATGGTAATAGCCAGTGGTGTAGTGGGGGGGAACGTGGGGGAACGCCGTTCCCCCACTTTTTTTCTCACACTATGCTAAATTCTTGCAAGATTGCACTTTTTGCTTACTTCAATATCCAGGCGTTCCCCCACTTCATTTTTTAGGACTACACTACTGGTAATAGCCGAATGCCAAATTATTGCAGTAAAACTAGAAGTTGGATAGTTGGATGAGCGATCATAATGTTTATATTAGAAGTAGAAGCTGGATGAAGGCTAAAAATATGTCATAGTAGAAGTTGGATGAAGGCTAAAAATATGTCATAGTAGAAGTTGGATGAGCGATGAAAACATGGCTAAAATATGTTTTTATTAATGATTTTACGATGCTGTAAGTGTTGGGATTTGGGTATAAGCTATGCGACACGGATTCCTCAACAGCAGCTGCTGTTCAGGCCTTACAGTAAGGCTTACACGGTAAACCAAAGTCTCAACTCTTCCAGAATTCCCACCCAGTTTCATTTTCTGCGTTCAAGAACCCATGTGCACCAGTCCAGGGACTCTGACCACTGCGACAACCGTTAACTCTCGATGGTTCTTATTCGGTAGGGCATATCCTGAGTTCAAGGACTTTTGGTTATAATAAAGCAGCCTAGACTAATTAAAGATATGGATTATGTTCATATCTATACTGGATAATGTATTGTTAATGTATTGGATTGTTTAACACTATATGGAATGTACGACCACACAGGGCAGCTAGAAAGTGTTTTTGTGCAGCATGCGCGGTAGAAAGTTCTTGCTGTCCTTTGCTGGAATGACGAAAGGATGGACCTAGGTTGGAGGTCATATCGACTTATCGGTCGCTCCTGGCACATTCGACGTAGAACATGCTTGGGATCATTTATGATGGCGTTGAACAGCACGCCATCAGCTCGGCTGGCCAGGCCATCGACTGTCGGGGAATCACCCGGCAGAAACCCCGCTCTCCTAAGTCGCTGAGTGAAACGTTCCAGTGTGCTGTAATCTAACTAAGATTTTTGTGAGCGCATATTTAAAATGCACTGTGTCATATGTCTGAATAACAAGCTAACCATATGCATGACGATAATGACATTCTGTGGTTTCATGTTATATTAGAATATTTTATCCAAGTAATCGTTGGTGGTTGAGGTAAATACGTTTGACAGTAATACATGGAAGAAATCTTACCTTTGAGGTAACGCCAGATTGTCTTCTTGAACCGTTGTCTGGTAATTCTTCGATTGAAGCAAACGTCGACTGATATGAGAGATCTGATAACTTCTTCGTCTCTCTGCTTTGTTGGTGAATTCAATATCCAATGTAAATAGGACTTTTGTAAGATTATGTCCAACATCTCCAGGAGAAGATCGTACATCTCAAATGCAAATAGATGCAAATTAACGCTGGAAAACTATTTTGGATATTACAATTAGTTTATCTAGTATTTATTAGGTGGATCAAGTTCATTGATAAGCATAACATAGATTTCAAGCGGTTCAGATGACTGCAAATTACAAGGGTTAGTCTACATTTTCGCCAATTTTAAAACATGTAGAATCCATTGAAAAAAACTATATAACTTATAATTCCTAATAGTTGAAATATTTGCAACTCATGTAGCCTACTGAGTGATTGTAATTGGAATTTGCTTATTTTATAGCTCAATTTCAACAGAGCGACTCATTATAAGCGTTTACCGACCTAGCACAATGAAACCACGATCGGACAATAATGGACTTCAAGCGCTTGAAGACAAGAGGGAAATATAGGCTGAGGAGTTCACCACGCAGGTTGTTAGGCAACTTATTCGAGGAGGAAGGAGGACCGACTAAACGGAAACGGTTGTACAATATCCACCAAGCGCCTCCGAAGTCTGAAGCATTTTCCCCATGAAGGAAAAAGTCTCTTTAGCTGGGCCACGGACATAATTAGGCCTATGCCTGCGTCTTATCAGCACACTAATGATACGCCACCTCCAGAGAAAAAAAGAATTTCGTCTAAATCAGCAATCTAGAAGGGGGCCTAAAACGGAACCTAGAGATAGACTAAATGTGATTATGGCCTTGGTTGGTGCAAACCGAAAGTTCTACGTTCTCCCGTATTCATGCTCCCATCTCAGAGGTAATATTTTGAGATTCAGTCAAGGCTATACTTATTCTTCATATGATTTACGTGACACTGCCGTTTTTCTCTGATCATAATCAACTCAAATTATATTTGGTTACTCATCAATCCATGATCTGTAGTTTTTCTGTTACTGCTCAATGCTCATTGCATGATTGATGTTTCTTTGTATCGGGATATTCTACTGAAGCTGATGCCTGCCCACTTGAGCATGTTCGCTGATTAATGAGTAACCTCATCAACATGTGTATTAAAGTCACACATACAAAACAATTCAGAAAGGAATGAAATCAGTCACTCCAATATTATTGTAATCTCCGTTGACATAGTGCTGTCAGAGAATGACCGATAGGGAGCATAGAAAGACAGACAAGGAGATACAAAAAGATACATTCCAGCGTTTGAACAAAATTTGGATACCAAGACTTAAAGTGACTTCGGTCTGAAGGTGGGTGAAAGTAAATGAGCACAATGACAAACAAAACTTGATGAAATAATTCATTTTCAAACAGAAGTCGGATTGATGAAAAGATTCTCCCATAAATAGAAGTGGTATTGATTAAAAATAATTCTTGTTTAAATAGAAGTTGGATTGATAAAATAAATTGTTCCTTAAATAGAAGCTGCATAGATTAACGAATTCGTACATAAATAGAAGCTGAATTGATTAAAAAACTTCTTGCTTAAACAGAAGTTGGATTGGTGAAAAATATAAAATATGTTTTCTGGCGCCGAATTGTCCGGTCAGACAATTCGGCGCCAGACAATTCGTCTATATACGCATCAACAAAAAACTCATATAAAGAAGAATTTGTAGGCAAACTTCACAAGCATTTGGAATGTTGAACAGAATAGGAGAAGCTGAGAATTAACAAGAAAACAGAGATAAGAATATGCGAGACGATGATGCAACTGATTTTCTTATTAGGATCGGAATGTCGGACAAAGTCAAATGAGAAAAGAATTCTTACAGCTGCAGAAATGAGTTGGCCACAGAGGTTTCAAAATTTCAAGGCTTATATTTTGTACGGAGGCGTTATATTTCATATAAATAATTTGTTAGCTGAGACAGTTTCTCAACCTTACCGTTGTCCTCGAAGGCTGATGATCAGTTTCTGTTAAAAAACACAAGCACGTTGAGATACATTTTAAAAACAGTGTTTGTATTAAGAATTTATAATGATATTCTACAGATTTCAGGTGATAGCGAACTGAAACTTTTTTGTGATGACTTATGATGCCTGAGCTGATTTTATTCGACAAGATAAACCAAATAGCAATAACCAACAACAATCCGAACTCGGCGTTTATGTCAAAACATCCTCCGTCCAAGAAATATCATTAAGTTTCCGATATGTGGGTGGCAGCGTCACTTTTGCGACTTACCCATTACAACGCGATTTCTTTGTACGAATCCGATCTTTCTACTGTTCAAATGCCTCACTATCAACCACCCGTCCGTGTCACTGCAAATACCAATAAATTTAATTATTATTGCTAATTAACAACCTGTGTTTAATATAAAAGGAGCCAACCGATGCAAGACCATAAGCTAGGTCGACAAGACTCGACATCCAGAAGATCAGTCCGCCAGAGACACAGCCAATTGACATGACAAAAACTAATGCATGGAACGAACAGAATCTTAATATCTGGGTCCAGCAATCGAAGAAATCGGTCAGTACTAAGTTTTTGTTACAGTCATGACCAGAGAAAGGCAATCAAATGAACTCGCTGAGTGATTAGACTGAGGAATGAAGACTGATTTTGTAGAAAAGTGCAATATAATTATTATAACCCATAAGTCCCAATTAGCCGAACTGAAAGCCGATGGAAGGGATTAGGTACAATATTACATAGTCATATTTGATGTGTTAACTATCAGTCTTGCCAAAGAATTCTTAATTCTCTTAAGCGTCTGCATATTTTCACTTTTTAACCAGTAAGAAACGTGTTACATATAAGCTAAAGTTTTTGTATGATTATCTGTTCGTCTTCCTTTTCTAATAATTATATTCCAAACTGATTTTTTTCTTATAGGCTTGGTCTTGGGTTTGAAAATTTCAGTTTTAGCTATAATACAACGTCATCAAACCATCTGACCTCACAGCCTTTTCGAAAGGTCAAATGTTTTACATTGAGTTTGTAATTGCGAATTACGCACCAGGATTAGAATCACGGCACAGAAATTATAAGCTAACGTCTTACTAATCTCGCCATTGTAAGTAAGAATTTTTGACGCTTAGAGTAAACTCTAAATACCATTGTATATTTTTATCAATTTCGGATTAAAATAAAATTGCAAGTGTCTACTGTATAATAATTAGAGTGACCTGATATTCTCAGAAGGAATAGTCTCCATTATGTCTCCTCTTTTAAATGGAAGCACCACTGCATGAAGATCCACTTCGTCGTCTGAGTCGTAACCTTCATCCGCATGATACGACGCTGATTCACAATCAGATTCTGATGCTCGTGGATTCATCTCTTTCGCATTAGAACGGTCATCAAAGTGATTCGAATGTTGCAGATCTTTTTGATCCGTTGTGAATTCTTTTCTCTCTTTGACCGTTTTCATCTCTTCAGTTTTAGTCGTTTCTTCTTGATCTTCAATGTCAGATGTTTCTTCTCGTCTGCTGTAAACTTTGACTAATAATGCCCTTAATTCATCATCCGGATTAATTTGTTTGTCCTGTCTTGATAGACCAAATTCGTTCAAGTAATCAGATACCTCTTTGTCATATTCTATGCCACCATGCTTTCTCATGTTATACTTTTTAAATCGATGCCGATGCTTTTCATTTTGACCTGGCATATAACGCTGTTCATGGTCTATTTGCTCTGCTAATTTTATTCTTTCTAAAATAACGTTGAGTTCTCTTTTTCCTCTTTTATTCGTCTGTTTCGGATCAAAGTCATGAATTGCGCGCAGTTTAATTTTGTCTGGAAGAAATAAAGGCACAACAAAGTTACTTGAAATTAAACACATTCCTGACTATTATGACCTTTCGTGGAGTTTCGACAAACTACAACGTAGGCTATACTTAAACTGTATTAAACTGGTGCGTTCCTCTATTTGAAGGAAATCCTTTGCTGATAAGCAAATCTACAAATTAAGTTGTATCCTCTGAATGTAGGCCTAATCATGAGAAGGCTATTCACAGTTACCTGTTGTTGATGCCATCAGTTCCTTCTTTGGCAAATTCCCAGTCAATTCACTGTCTTTAGAGCGCATTGTTTTCAAACCCAGTCGACTGATTTCTTCTTCTGAATGCAGTAACAGACAATCATTATTTGAACATAAATATGTGAAACCCATGTCGCAATAATTGCAAGAGATGCATTGCTTCTCACAGTGGTAAGAATTTAACAACCATGTATCTTTGCACCAAAATTGTAAGGTTAGCTAATAGTGCTAACCAGTTGCACATTATAAGTCATTTATTCATTTGTCGTGCCAGCATCATCTAATTATTGCAGTCTGAGAAGCACTGGGATCTGACTTGCAACTCAGAGAGTATGCATTCGAGCCTTCCACAAGCGCTCGCAATCTATGGACACTGAACAGATCCTTCATTCATAATTGCTTAGCGTCATCGATGTTCTGTATAGTCGTGTGTGCATTTCCACACTTATATATATATATATAGGAGGGCAATATCAAATGCCATTGTATAGAATAGGGCTGATGCTCATCGAGTATTCTGAGTGAACGAAAGACATTGACAGAGCAGAAGTTCATACAATGGAGATCCACTGGTTAATAGGATGGACACTTTCTATGACCACTGAAGATAAAATTAACAACAATTAAGACGAATACGCAATAGTAAAAAGTAACCTAAGTTAGTGAATCGATTGCAGTTATTTGAAGACCTGAGGAAGGCTGAGTCAGATAGTCAAACGCAGTTAGCAAAATGTGTTTCGAGCTTATTACAGAGCTATACTGATTCTAAGCTCTTTCGATGGAACTGTATGTATTTTAGTGTATAAGCTGATACTTGAAGAACGATGCCATGCAAGCGTAGCATAATGATATTATTTGGATTACCCTCAGCCTCTGAGGTTTCTTGCGTCGTCATGGCTTTCATCATCTACGAAAACATAAATAAAAATGTTGATAGCCTGAAATTAAATTCGCTGTTTAAGTACCATTGACCGTAAATGATTGATTAATAATTTTTTTATTTTTCTTTGTCTCTGGAGCGATTCGTTGTTGTAAGCTGTCTATTTCTTCCGGTTCTGTGTCCTGAGACAGGTTCAAACGTCCGATGATGCCACTCCTTTTGTTTAAACTTACTGTATCCATCCGTCATCATCCAGTCTAGCAGCATTTGTGCTGGTCTTCCTCTTGTCGTCCTCTTCCGACAACACTCTGCCCTCAAAGACGGCTCTGAAGAGCAAAGTCCCTTCTTAGGATATGACCAATCCATTTTCTATGTCGCTCCCTTGTTGTATACATCATAGATCGTTCTTTCCTTTTCAGCCCCTCCTTGTTTTTTATGTGTTCCATCTAATTAATTTTTGAACCCTCCACCAAATCTACATTTGGACGGCCTCCAATCGCTTGATGTTCTCTTTTTTCATGGTCCACGTTTCGGATCCATATAACACCACCAAGCTGTAGCAGTTCCAACTGATGGATAAAGTCCACAGCGTGTCATTCTATATAGTGTGGTAGCGCTTTTAGAGGATATTGAAATACCGTAAAGAAAATAATGTCTTTGTGCATGAGATTACTCTACAAGTGTAGTCCATAATAAAAAAATCAGGTCATTAAATTTTATTGCAATTAATGACGGAAGTGTGCGTCTGATTTACGCAAACTATTTCAAACTTTAAACTTTAGTTGATCGACTGCGATCACGCAGCGAATTTAAATTTCTATTTTGATTGCCTCTTGTGAGATAAAAACAAGCAGTTTTTAGTCTGAATAATTATTCATTCATTCATTCATTTCAGGTATTTATATAGCGCCCCTTCAAGATTTCCCATTCAGAGGCGCTCCCGACTACAGCGCGGACACTGAATCGGAGTTTCACGCCGAAGCGCATGAGCAATTGCGAGTGAAGGACTTGCCCAGGGTCCCTACGCGGTGGCTTGAGGTAGATTCGAACCCGCAACCCTCCGTCATTCTTCCTCATTGGTTAGGCTTCCTTCACGTTCTTCTCACATTGAGTGTAAGTTATGCGCTGTGGTTAACTCATAGTGTCTAGCGATACGCAGAACAGTTGAACGAACCGAACACATTTGAACTCGAACGGGCTAGGCATGGACCGCTGTCAGTATACCAGTCAACTGAGCCTGCCACAGAAGAAGTTCGATTCTTCATAGTTGCAGCACGAGAGAAAGGAACCAAGAGAACTCAATTTCCGCAGAGTGTAGGGCCCAATAGGGAGCGACGCCCTGGGATTCCCCAAGGCAAACAAAGCTCACGGAGATCAATTTGTACGAGGTCAATGACAAACCCGAGTCCGAAATACGAGATTATAGGCCAACAAGATCAGATGACACCTGGATGCCGAGGCCACCACCGTCTCAAGGTTGTTATTCGCGGCGCCAGCACGGTGGGGCCTAGCGTCAGCAGCTGATCGCAACAGACTTGAACGGTTTCTTGCAAGAGCTGCTCGCCTGGGTTACCTACCATCTGGAACCGCCACCATTGAAGAGCGAGTCTCGTCAGATGAGGACCGCCTCCTCCAATCCATCATCTGGAATGAGACGTACGTCCTACGACGCTTCTTCCCGCCACCTGTGCTGCGACCCTACGCTCTCCGTCCTCGTGCACATGACTTCGTACTTCAGTCAAAAGACTCTAAGAACTCTGTATCAAGAGTTCTATAGGCCTACAAGAATGTTCTCAAGTCATCACGTTGACCCCAAATCTTAATAATTCTAGCATTATTCTCTTTCTCCCTTAATAGTAGCTTTGTGTGATGTAAGTTGTGAAGCGGTGTGTCTTCCTGCCTGATGCATATAAATGAATAATAATATCATCATCATCATCATCATCATCATCATCATCATCATCATCATCATCATCATCATCATCATCATCATCATCATCATCATCATCATCATCATCATCATCATCCTCATCATCATCATCATCATCATCATCATCATCATCATAGTTGTAAAAAACGGTTTTTTGTTTTTTATTCTTCTCCAAAAACGTCGTTTTTTTCGTTTTTTATTTCCCGTCTCGTTTTTTTTCGTTTTTTATATTTTGTATGTAACTTTATTTATTAATTTACTGTCTGTTACTATTTGTTTAATTTAATTTTTGTCAGAAATCCCTTACTTTGTCTCCGTCCTTTCAAGGATTCATCTAACACACGTCACTATACGTCAGTACTGATGGAAAACATAATAATAATTGTTGTAGATTAGGCCTACTGTTAGGCTACTTGGTGTTTACTAATAAAGTTATATTATTTGCTGAAGAAAATTAAATTGTGTAAACACGGTTTTTAATTTTAAAATGCAGTAAAAGATGTAGCAAAGTCAAATTATTTTCGTTTCCGTTTTTTTCTCGTTTTTTCCGTTTTTTATTATTTTCAATAAAACGACGTTTTTTCCGTTTTTATTTTGATTTTACCGTTTTTAACAACTATGATCATCATCATCATCATCATCATCATCATCATCATCATCATCATCATCATCAGCTCCTCGAATATTGTTACTGAGGCATTGTATTAGAAAAAAAATTTGTTAGATGAAAAAGTTTCACAAACTTACCACTTTATTGGAAAGTTGGTGCTCATGTTCTGTTTAAAATACAATTATTATTATTATTATTATTATTATTATTATTATTATTATTATTATTATTATTATTATTATTATTATTATTATTATTATTATTATTATTATTATTATAATCATCATCATCATCATCATCATCATCATCATCATCATCATCATCATCATCATCATCATCATCATCATCATCATCATCATCATCATCATCATCATCAAACAGCCATTTTAAACGCGAACAATTAGCACCACCTCAGAGAGGCGCATTCTGTGGAGATACATCTTCCTTCTGAAAGTCTTTTCAATAAAACTATTTTGCCCTCCAAAGCCAAAACGCAGTAACTCGAAAAAATTTTTTTCTCACTTTTTCATATTTTTGCACTTAAGATGTGACTATCTTCATGTTAAAAAATTGTCGAAACTGTATTATCACTGGTTTCCGAGATTTTGTGTTGCCAAAGCGCAGTAAGTCGGATATTTTTCACTGGATGCAGAGCCAAAACATAGTACTGCGTTATAACCACAGTATTCTGCTGCTCTTACAAACGAATACCAAGCCAAAACACAGTGCTGCGTTGTGGCTTAGTAATATGTCGTCGTTTAGGCATTCTGTTTCCGGTTTTGTTTACAATTAATGAGCGTGAAACAAATTTATCAATTCGAATTAAGCTGAAGTAAGTTATATAAAGCGTTTTTAATTGTAAAACGTTTTTTATTGTTGCAGTCGTGAATTATAATTAGGCCTACATAATGTAAAACAGTCTGTTAATTAATATTTTCTATATTTTTACACGACGCTTGTATCACGGTAACTTGGGATTGACTAATACACGGATGGGACAGATGGTCACTGAATTATTAGGTTTTTCTTTTACATGAAGTTTTAAGATATTATTACTCTAGTCTAAGTATAGCCTAAGTCGAATTGTAGGCATGTTACAGACGCCCTGTTTTAAGTCATCTACCCAAAAATTCAGAGACCAATATCGCTTCATCAATTTAAAATTTAGGTATCCATGTCGAACTTCACATGTAGGCCCTATTAATTATACAACGATCATTAAGGCACTCTTCTCCAAGAACCTTTGGTTTAAACTCCATGCTTGTGTTTCAATAACTGAATGAGAGATTTCTCTAAGAGATTTATGGTATGGAAGTTGTTACGAAGAGCTTTTTAAATTAGGCCTATTACCCTATACCATTTGAACTAGACAACATGTTTGAAAAATGTCTTACATAATATTTTTGCTCAAATTTATTGCAGCCTTCAATGGTTTTTATTATAAAGGATAGATTGTAACAGTGCTCAGAGCTGCCAAAATGTTGAGTCTGGTTTTAGAAAAGTGTGGGGCAAAGGCAAGGCCAGAAAGCAGGAAAAAAGCTCTCACACCCTTAAAAACAGAAAAATAGTTCTACCACAAACTACCCTCGTCAACGTTCAAAGTGAAAAAGTACCAAGAGTTTTTAAGACACCTAACTTTTAAGATCTATCATGGAAGTCAATACTCAGCCACTTCTGATTTGGTTGACAATTTTGAATAGTTGTGGCACTCAGTCAACAGCCAATAAGTTACATATCTGTTACTGTATTGGGGTAGTTTGGGGAGTTAAGTTGTAACCTAAAGTAACCTCTAATTGTGGAATGTTCAATTGTTTGTTTCAAATTAAAATTTTTCAATGAATTTGTTAAACATTATGTTTGAAAACATTGTATTCTATCTGTAAATATATGTAAAGCAACAGTGAATGACTATTATAATAATTTCAATGACAAAATCTAGTTAGAGTTCAATTTCTATAGCTTTCAATATTATTTTTTACAATAATATTTTACTAATTGATGTTCAAATTGAAATTGTTATTTAAGTTCAAGTTGTTCAAGTTAAAATAAAGGCAGTTAATAACAATAGGCCTATTAGTTATAAAGTTCAATCCTTATTACCATTTCATGCTGAATAAAATTGATAAGCCCACACGCAGTAATGTGTTTTTGCTAGTTCAATTCCCATGAAAATGGGAATTTCATGCCAAGCCAAAACACAGTACAAACGATTTTTGAGTATTTTGATCGAAAATCACTAATATTATAAAAAATTTATTTCAGCAATAGAATACACACAATTTAATACATTTTATGGTGTAAATAGTTTTTGGATTGAATAGATAAATTCCGAGATTTTTCTAATAAACTTTCAAATCAACTTTGTGCAAAATATTGGTTTTCCGAGTTACTTTGTTTTGGCTTTTGAGGGCAGTTTTATCGTCTGTTAATGCAGGCCTACAGGACTGTACAATGCACATGCATGTAGAGTTTAGCCGTTTATTAATTGTTTAATTCCCAAAACGTGTTGATCAACATGCCACTGTTCTTGTCTATCCATTTCCGATCTGCAGCTCCACCTATCGTTCACAACCCTTTACAGCGCCTTTTCCAATATCCTTAAACATTACACATGCGTATCCTTGAATTCTTTGTTTATGAAACTCCAAAGATTAATAGGAGATACTGACAAATATATTGGTGTCTGATGTCTGAACATCACCAACTAACAACGGCCTACAAGCAACAGTTGTGGTCTTAGTTCAGAGTAATTTCAAGTTCAACACCATCGATCCCAATTTCAATTTTTAGAGCTCACGATATTGTCTTAAAAATATTTTCTGCAACCTACCAGTGCCGGAATCTCCAATGCCCTTCCACTTTCATATTGCGCCGTTCAAAGAATATTCTGAATTTGAAATCTGTAGCAGCGAGACCCTTGGCACTCACCTATTACAACGCGATTTCTTGGTATCAATCCGATCTTTCCACTGTCCAAATGCCTCGCAATGCACCATCCGTCCGTGTAACTGAAATCCAGTAGATATAGTGAATTTTCTAATCTAGTCAAATTGCAACTTGGTTTTTAATACACAGGGACTCAACCGACGCAACTTCATAACCCAGCCGCTATTACGTCAACGTCTAGAAGATCAGTCCGCCAGATAGATGCATGTGACTTAATAGGACGTATATTTAGGTCTACATAGAGAAAACTCAGCCATTATTAGGTAGAATTATTGTTGGCAATTAGATGAGCCTTTCAAATTTGTCTTCCGTGATTCTAGCCAATGGCTGATCGAAATAAAACTGTCAATATTATTGTCTTATATTGTCTTATTATGTAATGTATAGTCACCCAGTGTCTTCAGGAGAAAATGTTTCCATTTCGTCTCCTCTGTTGAATGGAAGCGCCAATGCATAAGGACTGAATTCATCTTCTGAGACGTCACTTTCATTCGAATCACACGGCGTCGACTCCCAATACGATTCCGATTCCGTTGTTCGTGGTTTCAATTTTTCTGAATCAGAACTCTCATCAAGGTGAACCGAATTTTGCAAATCTTCTTTGTCCGAGACCAATTCTTTTTGCCTCATGACCGTTTTCAGCTCTTCCAGTTTGACCGCTTCTTTCTGATCTTGAATATCGAACATTTCTTCTATAATGCGGTAAACTTCAAATGCGTTAAATTCATCCTCCGCATTGAGAAGGTTGTTCTGCCTGGAAAGACCACATTGTTGCGTTATGCTTACATCGTCTTCGTAATTGAATACCTCACATCTTCATTTTATACTCTAACTGTGTCTATATTCTTATTAATATCTTTGAAAGAAATTAAATGTGGATTGAATTACGTTGGTTCGTGAAGCTAGATGATGTATACATTTCTAAACGATACCGGGTCGATAACATGTGAAGCCTTAAGACCATCAAAAGGGGAGTTTAGATTCGGTATTAAATGCTGATCGCAGTCAGACAGATGACCTAAATGTAAAAACGACTGTTGAATATATAAAGTGAACTGGCTCTATATATATCTGATGTATATTAGATCCATTTAATGGTTGAATCTGTCTCACATTCCGTATTATTAAAGACTTTCTATCTCAAATCTGAGTATCTTCAAAAGCCAACATAATGTACATGTATGTAGTCTGTGGTGATATTGCCATTACGAGATCTTAAAACTAGCCTACTTGTAACCAGTTTATGACAACATAATTTGTTGAATGAAAAGAATATTGATTGACTCAGAGGCATAAGATCCAATGCAAATCATTACTTTCGCGTTTTCTCATCTCATACCTTTCAAATCGATGCTGATCCATTCGAACAAGATTTAACGTCAGACGTTGCATAACCACAATGAATCCTCTTTTTTCTATTTTATTCATCAGTTTGATATCAAAGTCTTCAATTGCGCTCAATTTGATTTTTTCCTAAAACAAACGGTCGTAACACAAAATTTCTTCACACATGTCAAACACAATCCTAACTTTTGCGAGATTTCATAGAATTGCACAAATTTAAAGCTAAGCGACAAAACAACTGTAACGCATACTTACACTGTTAATTGAAGGTTGGATGTATTAAAAGAAAAATGCCTGTAAAATAATGTTACACTATTACCCCAGAAGTTGGAACCTTGTAATTGGAATTAATAACTTCTATAGCGCCAGTGTATAATCAGCGGATGGGATGATCAAAACCAAGTCTTAATGAAGACGATATTCAGAAGATAGAAGACAAGTCCGCTTAGACAGTCTCTGGTGTATGAATAATTTCACAGAGGCAAGTCTTAAGTTGAAAACAAAATGGCATAAGCGACTGAGAAGAACGAGTAGATACAGAGAGGTAGTTCCAAAATCTCTGTCCGGCAACTGAAAACGGCGTTCATCAGGAACAATGCAAGTCCAGGTATTCGAATATTGAAAGACTAATCAGAGGACCTCGTTGGATAATGATAATTCTGACTAACTCTAGTAACTGCAGGTGACCATCATTCACTGTTTGTTTAAATTATCAGCCCAATTGAAAAAACTTCTTTGCTGAACAGGAAGACAAGGCAAAGATTTAAACAGAGGGATTACTACTGACGATCATCGTCAATGCATAGTAAATGAATGATGCCATTCAATAGATCTAAGTGTTCTCCTGATTATCTGCATCTGCATTTTACATCGTAACGAAAAGCTATTACAGAGAATGGCAAATCTACAGATTAAGTTTTATCCTCTGACACAGGAAATAACTGCACGTATCCACAGGAATACGGATAATTATTACCTTTTTTGATGCCATCAGTTCTTTCTGTTGCTAATTCTCAGCCACTGCAGTGTCATAAGAATGCTTGCTTTTTAAGTCCCATCATCTGATTTCTTCTCCTGAATGTTAAAAAGGTCTTATTATTTGAATATAAAACATATATGAGACCAATGTTGCCATACATTAAGATGCATCGATGATACGACATATTTTAGAACCACTCATTTACACACAGCTATGTGGCGTCGCATGGAAATGTAATATTCCTTTAAGACAAAGCTTCACTGATCAAGTTTGCACAGTTTGCCAGTTGCACATCAACTGTACAGTCCAGTTGTTTATGTGTTTCACGTGTAACCTAAATAGGAATTGTTCTCTTCGAGTGACAGAAGAGCAGCGAAACAAAAGAAGCCTATACATATTTTTCAGAACCTCCTCCTCCTCTTCTTCCTCCTCCTCCTCCTCCTCATCATCATCAATTTTCGTTTATTGAGAAAATCTGACACGTACGCAACTTTTAGCCAACATTGTCACAGGAGATGTTTAAAGGTTATGGCAATGTTAAAAGATTAAATTAAGGAAATCATAACTGTATACATACTAGGCCATTACGGGATGGAATCAATATATGGATTGATATAATACTCTAGATATGAAATTGCAGTCATCTTTATTATGGAGGGAAGCACCGTGGGAAAGAGGACAAAATGAATAACACGCGGGACGAATAGGAGGGAACATTGGGTAAAAAGTACATGCTGTTGGTTGGAAGAAATGGCTTCAAGCAACCGTCTGTCCGTCTCTGGCACCAGAGCTGACGCACTCTTTGTCTGACGGTGCAGAATCCTCTCGACTCACCAGATGCTGGATCCGGTCCAGTTCTTCAGTTTTTATACAGCCAAAACCCGCTTCGTCGCGACGTCGTTACTTTTTCGTTCATAATGAAAATACTTTAACAAAAGATATTAGCTCCTAAGTAACAATCATAAATAAAGTGTTGAATAAACCGTGGAATCGAATTTTAATTGTTGCAATAGTTGTGATGAGCTGACTTTCCAACATGGCGGTCAATTTGGACAAAATTAATATGGTTTATAAAACACAGAAATATGCATCATCAGCTCAAGAATAAGCTGGAATAACGAAAGTGTCGAATTTAATATTTTCAAGGTCAAGGAATCGACTTATCGTAGTGGCAAAAGTGTATGTTACCAACCAAGATGGTGGCCAATGTGGCCGCCAAAACACAAAAATACGTATATCTCAGATCATACTTTTATTTTGTCGGCCATATTGGCAATCTTCTTCGACATTAACATTGCCACACTATTGCCACTACGAGAAATGAATACCTTGACCTTGAAAACATTAAGTTCGAAACTTCATTTCTCACTGTAGCTTTTCTATGAACTGAGATAAATAGGCCTAAGTATTTCTGTTTTGGCGGACATAATTATAGCCGCCATCTTGGATCGTCGTATTCCCACACTATTGACACTACTATAAGTCTATACCTTGACCTTGGAAGTATTAAAAAACAACATTTCATTTGTCATTGCAGTTTACCTCTTAGCTGAAATGTTACAAAATTTCTATGGGGATAAACATTACCCCTCTCCGACCTCAACGTATCGTTAAATGTCTTCGTCCTACGAAGGTTAATGGTAAATCCATAAGCTTGCAACAGATGTCTCAAATTATCTTTTGTTCATCGACAGATGTTCAAAACATCGACCCAGATACATGCAATAATATCATCCGCTTATCAGCTATTATCATGAATTAGGCCTACTTGCTTAGTAGCAAAACAGAACATTATGTAAGCTGACTATGTGAGAAGGATCGAATACGGAGATATTGCTATTTAATTAGCCTACCATTAACTATGCGCTTTACCGTGTATCCCCTTGTATATTACAGTAAGTTACCCCACCCTTTTTCTACACGGCAGAAAGAATAACATGATCCTAATGGCTACATTTTCAGAGATGGTCATGAGAGAGGCACTGAGAGGATACAAAGGAGGCATTCAAGTTGGAGGAAGAAGGATAACAAATCTGCGATATGCAGATGACCTAGTGTTAATGGCAAGCACAGAAATGGAACTACAGTATTTGGTGACTCGATTGGACAGGGAAGGGCGAAAAAAGGGCTTAGATATCAACATAGGTAAAACAAAGTGTATGGCACTAAATGGGAATCAATGCAACATCAAAGTACAAGACAGTATTATAGAACAAGTGGAAACCTTCGTGTACTTAGGATCACTCATAGCAGAAGACGTGGATTGCAGCAAGAAGATAAGAATAAGAACTGCAAGAGGACTTGGAATAGGAGTAGATCTGATGAAACTGTGGAAAAGCCATAACATAAAAATGAACACAAAGATTAAATTAATGAGGACACTTATATGGCCAGTGATGATGTATGGCTGCGAGAGCTGGACAATCAAAAAGAGGGATGAGGAGAGAATAAAAGCATTTGAAATGAAATGCATACGAAAAATACTGGGTATATCATGGATAGAGAAAAAAAACAAATGAATGGGTGTTTGAGACGGCGGGAGTGGAAAGGAATTTACTGGAATCAATAAAAAGAAGAAAGATGTCTTACTTTGGGCATACAATGAGGAAACAAGGTGAATGTCTAGAGAAAGAAATTATGCAAGGAACGGTACCGGGAGCAAGAGCAGCCTACAAAGCATGTCTCCTCTACGGAAGAGGTAGATGGACAATGTGGACGAATGGTTGGGATTGTCAACGGAAAGGTTGCTGCGAGAAACTGAGGACAGGAGAGGATGGAGAAGAATCGTCTACAATGCGACCAATCCTCGTATCGACGACGGTTGAAAAGAGAGAGAGAGAGAGAGAGAAGAGAGGTTTTATGTCCGAATATGACTGTTTGTTCCGTTATGGTTAGTTGGTGACACAACAGCTCTTCTTTCCTAGTCATCTCTACAACATATCGGTCCTCTTCTCTTACGTTCCCCCTCCATGGAAAACTAGTATTGTCACACCAGTTCCAAAAGTCAACCACCCGACAGAGGCCGCTGATTATCGCCCCATATTGGTCATACCTATCTTATGCCGCATACTTGAAAAATTCATCTTACATCGGTTTTTTCATCATATTCTATTTGAACCCCAGCTAATCTAAGACTTCATAGCCCAGTTCGCCTTCCGACCGACCGACAGGATCCACTACAGCAGCACTAACAGCACTAACCACCAACCTATTGGAGCTACTAGAAGCAAATCAGTATGTTCATCTCATTGCCTTGGACTTTAGCACAGCCTTTGATACGGTGCTGAATTCGTACCTGGCTGAGCAACTGGTGGGTATGCAAACACCCGATTGCATCTACAATTGGATCGTGGCCTTCCTGGAGGATCGGGGCCATGTAACTAAATTCAACGGCGTCACATCTCCCCTCATAAATATCAACTCTGGTTTTGTACAAGGTTCGGGCTCTGGCCCTAACAATTTTATAATTACAATATCAAAGCTCAGGACGGTTCACATTGGAAATATGATACTAAAGTATGCTGATGATAGCTAATAACTGATACCCTCTTCTAAAAATGCCACTGTTTCAGCCGAGCTAGAATAGGTGAAAAATTGGGAAAAAGCATGCAACCTAAAACTAAACCATAAAAAGACGCAAGAATTGATTGTAAGAAGCATCGGGAGGAGAGGGGGTGTCAGCCCCTGCCGCCACCCCCGGGAGTCACCAGAGTACATAGCATGAAGGTACTGGGGTTATGCTCTCTGAAACTCTAAATGTTGAGTTGCACAATGCCCAAATATGCTGCAGGGCTAGGTAGTCCATGAATGCCCTGCGCATACTTATTGCCCTTGGTCTATATGGCCATGGGCTTTACGATGTGACGAGGGCGACAACGGTGGCACGCTTGTTGTATGCTTCTCTAGCGTGATGGGCTTTGCCAGCCACAGGGAGAAGGGAATGCTCCGGTGTGCAATGAACATATTCATCCGTCAGCGATACCTCTCAAGTGATAGCCAAACCTTTGAACAATTATGTCTTATTAAAGCCGACACCTGCCTATTTTCGGCGGTCCTGGGAAACCCTGGACATGTTCTCCATAGGTTTCTCTCCTCCAAAAAAGCAATTGGCCAATTCCCTTCGACCCCGATCACATGACCGTGTTTTACCTTTAGCTGAACATAACATGAAATAGTTAGAATGCTTTATTCATATTGACCCTATTGATTGTTTATCATATACACCAGAATGAGGTACACCAGAATGCGGGTTGCAGCTGGTTCAATAAACAATATACTTACTTAGTTTTTGATTTGGCTTCAGGATAAAAAAATATGACATTTGAGTCAAATCGTAAGATAAATTATGGGTCAGGTGACGGTTTTTCGTGTTCAACAATAGGGTCAAGTCATGAGATAATATGTTGAGTTGCACAATGCCCAAATATGCTGCAGGGCTAGGTAGTCCATGAATGCCCTGCGCATACTTATTGCCCTTGGTCTATATGGCCATGGGCTTTACGACTAACTAAAACAAATAGACCAGGTCCCTACATGATTCATAGCCGGTGTCACGATATAAAGTCTCACCCCCGAAACAGAGTCGCCCCCTTGCCGTAACAGAGTCTCCGGGGGAGACTTAATTTGTATCGGAACAAAGTCTCTCCCATTGAAATAGAATCTCCCCTATCTACGATACAAAGTCTTCCCCTAACTAAAATCGCCCCCTCTGTTTTCATTTGCTTTTCTATATTATTTAACATAGGATTTAATATGTGAATTTCTTAAATAAATTACTTTCCAGTTTATTAGTTGAATTTGACATGAAACAACTATGGAATTAAATGCGAAAATTGTGAAATAAATGTTTTATAGTAGTAAATGCATCATGCAAATAGGATGTCGGACGCGCTTATGTAATTAAACGCAGTGGAGAGACTGTTATATAGGCTATAACTAAGAAAATAGCTCACACAACAAGTAGACTTTAACTTGTGCTAGTTGACACTGTTTGCTGAAAAGCTGCTGAGCATTACCAGTCACTAATTGATACTTATTCATTATGCCAAGTATAGAGCTAATTAGCTTCAAGCTTCTATGGTTAGACCTACCACTGAAATTATGTTGGATATTAGTCGTTGATCAATATTATTAGCGTCAGATGTATCGGGCCAGCTTATTAGCTATACAAGTAGTCTGAAACAAAGCCTGCGAGTAATTATAACTGTACTGGCTTCCTAAGACGAGCTAGCACTGGCTTCTATGCGATTATTGATACGAATTAGGCCTACCCTTCAACTGGTATCAGTCAACTGATAAGACTTTGCGCTTGATTTTCTGTGATTCATCTGGTTAGCCTAATTATGTTTGCTTGTTATTGTTTGCTGGTGTCAGGTTATTACCTAGAACAGGAAAGTCCTAACCAGTGATTGTATATGAAGTACTGGCTTTCGGATATGAGCTTGCCCTTGCTGTTCTGGCATTCATGGATATAGATTAGGCATTCACAAAATTATTGGCAATAGGACTACCCATTAAATAATCGCAGCTAAACCAAACCTATTTAGTATCGATAGGCCAATAAGCAAAAAAATAAAGCATTGCAGTCCATGAAGCCAGTACAGTCTAGTCTTGAGATTAAGCCTACTAGGCATTTGTTGATCAACGGAATTATTCGGCTTAGAATGGAATCTTGCACACAGGGGTAATAAAAGCTAGAACAAAGTTGATTGGTTGACCATAAAAGGCAGACCGCCATAAATTAATTATTCGTAGCTCAAGTTTATTTCTGCATAGGCTTCAATGATCTTACAGGATTCAATATTAGTCAGCAGACCTATATCTATTGGGTATAAGTTGCATTAATGAGTACTACTTAGTGAAAGAATTCAAAATTATTTTCATGGATAAGTCTGAATGTGAAGCTTTGCTTAATTACATTACCAAAAATGAAGAGGATCATGCAGCAGAATATTCTAAAGATGAGGAACGTCATCTATGAGAGAAATCTGTTTCATTCTGTGTCAGTTTTGCTGATGGATGAAGTTACCGATTATATAACTTCCATTTATCAAGCAGGTGAGTGAGGTGGCAAGGAAGGCCCAAAAAGGATGAAAATCCTGCTTACAGGGTCAACTTTGCTAATAATTAACTTAACAGTATAACAGAACGGTTAAATATGCAACAAATATGAAACCATTAAGCGAAAAGAGACACACAGAAGGGAAAGGACGACTTAACCAGCAGATTAGCAGTAATTAGTAAGGCTAATTAATAATGAGTCTTAATGACATCATATACCAAGTGAATGTATAACATTTTTAAACCATTAAAGATTGGCCGCCTGTTGGATGAAGAGAGGAATCTTATTCCAAACACTCAAGCTTTTGTTAAACCAATGAAGCAAAAATAAAGTTGATTGGTCAGCTATAATAAGTGTAATGTAACTGAACATTAATAATTATAGCACTTCTTCAAGATTTCTACTCAAAGGCGCTCTCTGCGCTAGTCTCTGAGCAGGGCTGTCCATATGATGTTAACTGTCATTACAAACGAATATATTACATCAGTTAGCAAAACAATGTAATAAATATGATGTTAGTGTAGGCTATCTTGTGTTGAAATAAAGTCTCCCCGGGGGAGAGTTTATTTCGACGGGGGATGAAATATTCTCTCCCCCCGGAGACTATATTCTGAAACAAAGTCTCCGGGGAGAATTTATTCTGAAACAGATCCGCCGGGGGAGAATCTATTTCGAAATAGAGTCTCCGGGGGAGACTTTTAGGGGGAGACTCTGTCACGCGACACCGGCTTAGCATTAATTTACCTTGTATCATCCAGTATTACCTTATAATCCTATCTTCCTGAAACGGCTTTTGTGTGGCGCTGACAAATTTATGAATATTTCATTTACATTAAATCAGGTCAATGCCTCGACACTGCAGCTGGCCTAGGATTATTATTATTATTATTGTTGTTGTTGTTGTTGTTGTCGTCGTTGTTGTTGTAATTATTATTATTATTATTATTATAATGTTTTTATTTTATTTATTTATTATTGTTATTATTATTATTATTATTATTATTATTATTATTATTATTATTATTATTATTATTATTATCATCATCATCATCATCATCATCATCATCATCATCATCATCATCATCATCATCATCATCATCATCATCATCATCATCATCATCATCATATTTATTATTATTATAATCATAGAGAAGATGTAGAAACCTACATTTAATATGTAGGCCTATTTTTTGTATCTTCTCTTCCATTAAACATTAGACCTACTAAAATGGCATAATTCAACCAAGGCCAGTGATTAAAAAAATGGACGAAGATGGATTCAATGTCAGCTATGCAAGAAGAGGTTGAGGGATGTAAGGAGGTACTGCTTGGTGTCTGGGGTTTGTGTGTTGCGAGCCTTATCGTCTGTCGTCGTTCCTCGTCTTCTATGGTATGTGATCCAGAAACTCTTAACCTGACGTTTTCTACCAACAGTGAATCAGAATCCTCTTACGTGTCTGCGGGAGCCCTCCTATAGTCATCTGAGCTGGGCTGTTCATCGATTAACTTGATGTTGTTTATGATTCATCATTTAGGCTCATGCAGCGGTTTGTGGTACTTAAAAGAGGCAATGATGCTATATATACTACTGTTGAATAGAAGAGGATAAAGAGGTATCTTAAAATAAATGTATATAATTCTCAACGTATGAAACAGTAAACATATAATACCTTGTCACACAAATAGACAGTTTCTGCAGCACGTGTCCACTTTCTGCTGAAGCGACCGTAATGATTTGAGCCATTACAATGTACGTATACTCACACAACGATGTTGAACTATACGACTGACAGCGTAATAATAATAATAATATTGTGATGCTAGGGCGCAGTTTGAGTCATCCAGCGTGCTGCCAGGATTATCGATCGGTGGTCGGTGCAAGGCTTTTCGTCGCATGTTAACATGGCAACGGTATTTTCACGATTGAATAATAATTATATACAGCGCTCGTGAATAGACTGGTACCTGCAACTAGCTTTAAACTGGCGCTTTAGAGATATGGAGATTGCGACTGCGATTAAGTAAGTAAGTATATACTTTACTAGACAATGGCACAATAGCTTACAAAACGTGTCGATGATAGCAACAATTTAAACAAAGTCGTTAAACATTAGCATAATAAATGTTCTTTTGGCAAAGGCATCAACTCTAGGTAGGGTCAGGTCATGTGGCCTGGATCTCATGTTGTATGGGGTGACTTCAAGGGTTGGAGGAGGTCGTGACGGATCTGACATGGGACTGAGCGGAAAAGCGGAAAAGAACCAGGAATCGGTTTCTCGTAGTGACATTAGTGTGCAAGTGTTACTTTATAAGATGGCGCCCAATATGGCCGCAAAAGTACAAAGATATGCATATCTCAGCTCATATTTTTCTATTGGCTCATATTTCTCTGTTGGCAAAAACCTTAAGCGAATCCAACAGTTTTCCGGTAAATCACCTAAACAGGGTTTAACCATTTCGATTGGATTTTTGCCATTTTTAGCCAGAAATACCGAACGCAAGGTAGGCTACTTGATTTTCTATTTAGATGCAATCTGTTGCATTTCGTTTTGTATCTCGTGCAACTGTTTTATCTACATTGAGCTAGACGGGATTGGATTAGGGAAATATCAGCAATTACAGACACTCTCGAACCTTACTTTTTACCACGGGTTATAGAGGCATTTGTAATTGGGATGGTATTGTATTATATTTATTAATTCATATAGCTCCGCTCGCAGCAGTGGCCATTCGGTATCATCATCATCATCATCATCATCATCATCACATATTCGTTTATTTCAAGAAAAATCAAGTTGACACAACCGCAACTTCAGCAAGCAATAGTGCATTATGCGGCATATTCTGAGGCGGCTAGCCAGCGTGGCCGAATAGTCAGACCTGCCATGGGCTTCACAATACTGTCAGTATATGTTCTTATACAGCATTGTGGGAATAAAATTCATATCATCCTCTGGAGGCAGTTTGTAGCGCTCCCAAATGCCAGAACCCTAGAGAGAAGATGGTCGTTTAGCGAGTCACCGCATTTACCATGCTGCCCGTGATGTTACCCTTTCGCTCATCCACCCCGACAATAACAATTCAGTCCTTTGCTTTAGTACTCATTGACTCTATGACTCAGAACTGAAAATTCATCTGTCAATCGAAGTTTGTTGCCACTTTCCTTATCGACGAAGTTAGGGATCGAATCTCAATTGCAGAGGTGAAAAGCAAACTGATCTTTCTGCCGACGTGTAGCTTTCATTTATTCTCATGACTCTGCTGCAGTTGGTGCTTGACATCGTGCAGTTGTGTACTGTAATTTTAAATTCATAGTGAGGACAGAGATAGCGATTGTTTTCCTACCAACATGACTTGACAATTGACAGTAAAATGCTTTCGTCGTAATTTGAGCTTATCCATAAACGTCGGACAACTGCTAACTAAATGACGATGCACATGTGTCGAGACATTTATGGCCTATTAATCAAATGTGTGTTCTTATTAGTACACAGGACTCTTATGGTTCGAGTAGCTAAGAGTCTGCATGAATTATTCGAGAGATCTTCAGCATTAATCTTGAGACTCTTCAAAAGGAGAACAAAGTATGAATAAGAATGCTTAATAAAGTGATCCGTTTAACCTAAGAATACTGTACAAAGAGTAAGACACAGGCTAACACGTTTAATCTGATCAGATTTAAGAAGCCGAAAGGACTATTAGGACAGAAATTCTTCAGTGCTAGAGTAACTGTTGTAGACCTTGGGTGATAGTCATGTTAGTCATGTTAGGGTGATAGTACTATAATGGCGCTATAGAAGAGTTACATGGAGATACTAGTTTGCCACCCACATAAATGCCTTTCTCCCTAGGTATTAGCGACAGTGTGTGTTATATCAGATAAAGTTATCATCACCATATCCGGTGAGGCGATCTATCTTCCCGACAGGTCCCTGGCCCATGTGCCCGGAGTGGGGACCATTTTCGGTCGGTTCTGCCAGATTAGTTTGCACCCGAGATTTGAACCCGGATGTACCACGTGACCAACCCAAGCCCCAGAAATCTATATAAGCCCGCGCAACCCTGATCACGTCATTCTTGTGGGTGCCATGGCCTACAGGAATCATTGTGTGGTTGATGATCGTTTTCTCTGAATTCCGGTATGAGAGTGAATTCTTATTCTTATGTTCATTATGACTTCATTGTTTTATTTTTATTATCTTGATTTCATTTATCTATCGCTAGAATTCAGTGCTTACATTAAATTACTTTTATATATGATCGAGTATATAAAATATATTTCCTTCCTTTAAGTCTAAGAGTTAGGCTAGTTCCCCAGGTTAAGTCCAATAAGTCTTCAGACTTATTCACGTATAATTATGAATCTTAATGATCATCATGAAGTAGGTCATTATAGATGTCATAGTTAATAATAATTATAATAAGTCCCCATTATAGTACTGTCTCAGTGGACACTGTCACAGCGTTTTCGAGGAAGCTAAGAAAATTGGGCTATTAAGTGTTCCAGGATAATTTGCAGTGGTTCTAACAGCTTCAGTTAGAACCCTTAAAAACTACTCTAAACCTTTGTCATGTTATGTTAGACCATAACCACTTAGAAACAATCAACAGATTGTTCTCAAACTCTGTAAGATTCGTATTTAAATGCGAATGATATAATCTACTGATTCTAAAGCTTCTTTATCACAATTTACAAGGCATTAAAATCGATGACCATTTCCAGTTGATTCAGTGTCGTAGTGAGAGAAGCCATGGGAGATCTGATATGTCAGGGAAACCGGAAGTCAAGCTATGGACGGTAAACGAACTGGAACAGATTAGTTTTAGGTTTAGTTCTGAATGACATCAGGAACTGACAGAACGCAGAAACTAGGCAGTGAATTGCACAACTTCGGACCAGCCAACAACAACGCCCGACAGCAAGAACAAGGTCTTCCTTGTAGTCAGCAATGACAGTGCTAAGAATCTCGCGTTTTTGTTTTTAGTCAAATGGTCTCTAAAATGTGTGCAAGACATACATGTAAGTCCTCATAAAATATTCGGTTGCTTAGTGAGAAAGTGAGTGAGTGAGTGATTGGGTGAGTGTGAGTGAGTGGGTGAGTGAGTGAGTGGGTGAGTGAGTGAGTGGGTGAGTGAGTGAGTGAGCGATTGAGTAATCTGTGAGGCAGTAAAAATTTATGTGGAGTCGATTTATATTGCGACTCTCTAGGTTGAATTGAAAGTCTGTCGTTCACGATTACATGCGGTTAAATCTGTGCAAGGTTCATGGATGAACATGGGTTCACCTGTTGATTAGAACCTTGGTTGCATGTGTCAAGCATATGGCTAAACAATGTTACACCCTTTCGAATGCAGTTAATGTTATGTTATTCAACCTTTATTCATTATCTGACTCTGGCGTATTTTAAAAATATTATGACACAACTTCGATCAAATATTTACGTTGTGGTCTGAGCTTACCTCTGAAAACCCTGTCAGCTGTTCAGCAGTGATGATGCCTTTTCAGAATTTAAGCTAAATCGTACGAAACTTTGCAACCTGCTTTTAAGATAGACTAACAATTTGCACATCTCTCTCTACATTTTCATGTCTGTATTATTGCATCGCAAATTAATAGTTAATAATTATTGTCGTTGCTCCAGGGGCTAAAGTGAAAGTAAATTTAACGTGAATACTCTTTACCTGAAGTTCACAGGACATCAAACATTGTGTAACTCTTCAGTTCAACTTGAGAATATTGGACAGGGACAGAGTTTAAGTGCTTAATGAGCTGAGCGAAACCACTCATAAATAACTCTGTTGTTATTGCCAACGGACTCATGCATTTGAAACCGATTACACGCGACATAGAGACGTTCGATTGAGACAAACAATACGTGCCTAGAATAGAGACGGATAAGCTTAAGTGTCGTTGAAAGGCAACGCTTCATACAGATTCAGCCACTCGTGTTTTATTGTCGTTGTTGTTAATGATGATGATCATGATAAAGATTTTAATTGTGATGACGATGAAGATGATGTTCGCCCGACCCGTAGTCTTGAAATAAAATCGTTCATCGACAACTAGTGAATTATGATTAACCATTGGCAATTATAGAATGGTAAAATACTTTGGACAGTTCATAAGAACCCCGATACATTCAAATACGCATTACAGTCTAATAATTATACATGATCCTGGTATCTATTTCACTCAAAATATAAGTGACAGCTTATGCGGGACGAGGTGGTGGTTGAACGTAATACACAGGCATAAAGAATAGAAGGACGCGGGTTCGATACACGCAAACCCATAAATGTTGACTCAGCCTCCATTCTCTAGGAGCTAGAGGAAATGTACAGTAGTAGAACAAATTGGTGCCTACGAGGCTACCATACATTTATAAAATCGACTCTCGCTTTACTTGTTATCTTGTCTAGGAAGGCAGGTGAGAGGGCTAGTAAATCAAAGCGAAGAGACTGGGGAAGAGAGTTCCAAGCTGATGGGCCAACACGGGCCAACAAGGGCAAAGCACCTAGAGTGAGCCGCAGCAGAACGCATGCGATGGACAACCATAAGGCCACGAGTCGAAGATCGCAAAGAGGCCCTCGCAGGTAAGAAGGAGACTAAGGTGCAAAAGGACCTCAGGTAGGATGGGCCACCCCATTAAGGCAGTTACGCATGAGGGAAAGGATTTTGAATTGTACTCGCTGTTGAATAGGGAGCCAGTGAAGGGTATCCCGAATATAGCCTGAGCTATTATAAGCAAACTTTGGAATATCGTCAAATCACTGGTTAGGCCACAGTTGGAATAATGCATCCAGGTATGGAGCCCCTACCTGAAACAGGACATGGAAAAGCTGGAGAAGGTGCAAAGAAGAGCTAAAAATATGATTTGGGGCTACAAGGAGTTGGGATATGAGGAAAGGTTGAAAAGGTGTGGACTAACAACATTGGAGAGAAGGAGGAGCAGAGGAGACCTAATTGAAGCCTACAAGATTATTTCTGGAAAAGAGGCAGTGCAGAAGGAGAAGTTTTTTGAATTAGCACCAAACAAGGCAACTCGGGGACATAGGTATAAATTATTTAAGAAACCAAAAGGGACATTAGGGCAGAAATTCTTCAGTGCAAGAGTTGTAGATTTTTGGAATAGTTTGGATGATAGTAGGCCTACTGTCTCAGTGGACACTATCGCAGCTTTTAGGAAGAAGCTAGGAAGATTGGGCTATTAATCATGTTCCAGGTTAATTATATACCCCTCCCAACATGGATTTCAACAGGGGCACTCCACTTGTATGGCATTAGTCAATATGCAAGATATGATTACTAGGGCCATTGATAATAACGAATACTCGGTGGGGTCTTCTTTGATTTAGCAAAGGCTTTTGATACGGTCGATCATGGTATCCTACTAAAGAAATTAGAATACTATGGAATCAGAGGTACCCAACTAAACTGGTTTGCAAGTTATCTTGATAAACGTTCTCAAAGGGTCCTCTGCAATGGTGTATGGTCAGAACTTAATTGGATTAAATATGGTGTCCCTCAAGGATCCAACCTTGGGCCATTACTATTCCTTCTTTACATAATGACTTAGCTAAAACTTCGCCTACCTTGTACTTCATATTATTTGAAGATGAAACTAATGTCTTTTACTCTCATGGATCTTGGATGGAGCTGGTGCGCCTTGTCAATGTGGAACTTGCTAAAATAAATGAATGGTTTGCGGCGAATAAACTTTCATTGAATCTTGATAAAACCAATTACATCTTATTCAAGTCTCATAGAAAAACACCACCTAGTGAGAATTTGGGTATAACAATAAAAGATGCTCCTCTTACGCAGGTTGAATCCACTAGATTCCTGGGGTACATATCGATCAACATCTGACATGGAAAGTGCACATTAATGAGATTTCTAATAAGATTGCTAAGAATGTTGGAATTTTGAGTCGTATTGCTTATCTGTTGCCTCAATCTGTTAAGTTAAATCTATATTATGCACTCATCTATCCATATCTTAGCTACTGTAATTTGATTTGGGCAATGACCTATCCCTCTAGGTTGATAAGATTGGTAATTATACAAAAAAGGGCTGTTCGATTAATTGCTGGTGTTCGAAAATGGGTACATACTGCCCCACTGTTTAGAGAATTGAAAATACTGAAAATCGACCAAATTCGGGATGTTCAAGTTGGGGAGTTCTTTTTTCGATTGGAGCACGGACTTCTCCCACCGATATTCAAAGATTTCTTGCCCCACGCTTATGATATACACTCCCACTATACTAGAAATGCCTCCACTTTCCGTTCTGTTAAGGTTCATTCCAACGCTCGGCTCCATACAATCAAGTCTCAGGTGACACTGATATGGAATGCAATCCCTTCCTATATACTCCTGTCTAATAATTTGTTCATCTTTAAAAAAAGATTACGTACACACCTTCTTTTATCTGCATAGCATCTTCACATTACCGTGAATGGCACAAAGCCGCATTTAGTTAAGTTCTTAGTTAAGATTATAATTAAGTTTTTCTTTTAAATTATGCAATGATTTGATTTAATTAGGCCCTTACCATTATATATCTCTTTCTTTCACAGGCCAATGATGAATTTAGGTTACAGAATACAAAGGCACGGGGACCCTACTTAAGCGGGATCATATCCCTTCTGGGTTTTCCTTTTGCTACCCTGGTTTCTTTTTCTCTTTATGTCGTTATTTGATATATATTGTTGTTATGTTTATTTTTCTGAGTTGCAATTAGATATATATTTCTGTTATGTTTTTGGGTTGCAATAAATTGATTTGATTTGATTTGAATTGCAGTGGTTCTAACACAGACTAAACGTCTTCTGAACCACTTAAAACCCCTGTTATGTTATGTTATGTTATGTTAAGCCGAGCAGATGCATTAAGAATAGACTGGAGTTTGTGGGTATTAGACGCAGAAGACCAAAGTCGACCCGACAGCAGATCAAGGCGTGGGTCATAGTAGTAATGGCATGCAGTGAATGAGAGCTGCGAATGACACGTAGTTGGCGCAAATGTAGAAGCAAGATCTGGAAACCGAATTGAACTGGTCAGTAAAAGAAAGGGAAGGATCCAAGACAATTTCCAGGTCATGAACAGAAGAGGAGAAGTGAATGCTGGGAAACCTGAGATGAAGGGAATCAGTATCAATCTTATTAAGCTGGAGGCGGCCACCAAGCCATATGAATTTTGTCTTGTCAGGATTGAGCCGCAGGCGGTTAGAGGAGAGCCATGCGTCTATGGCAGAGGAAGCCTCTAACAAACGCTCTCCCATTTGAACAGCAGAGGAC
Source organism: Aporrectodea caliginosa (assembly GCA_020284085.1). Taxonomy (NCBI): domain Eukaryota; kingdom Metazoa; phylum Annelida; class Clitellata; order Crassiclitellata; family Lumbricidae; genus Aporrectodea; species Aporrectodea caliginosa. The sequence goes on from JACEVL010000351.1 coordinate 1,660,718, forward strand.
GCTGGGCCATGTAAAAGGGCCTGGGTATCGTCGGGAAATTGATGGGAAGAGACCCCAAACAATTATGATTGCGACATTAAATTCAAACCCAGGATCCGCCATTATCTACTGCAATCGAATGAGTCCTTTAACTACAAGATAAATAAATAATTTAAATTTTATCTAGCAGATTTATTTTGGCTGCAGAAGCGTCAAAACTAGGCAGGGGGTCTTAGAATCCGGTTTTATGGCAAACAAAAAGTCTGAGGCAAGTTTGCCTTTGAAATGTATGCACGAGGACAATAGGCTAGGCTAATCTGATTGTAAATAGTCATTATGACCCTAGCTGCATTGCAATTAAAAGCATATGCTATTTTAAATAAATCTAATTGCTATTCATTTTGGAAAGTGTACAATACACTTTTGAACATCTGCTGAATTAATTCTAAATTTTCGCACTATAGGCTGTAAATTTGGAAATACAGAGAAAACTCACACGTCAGAGTTAAGTTATCTTTCCCTATTGAAGCTATGCAATACTACGTTACTACAGGTCCAACCGAAGACCTCACTATTTTAGATTGAGAAAAAATGCTACAACCACAAGAACTGATGGCTTCTTTATCAGCGCTTTAGACCATAAGACAATAAATTCCTTCTTACTGTGAACTTTATATTTTTAGAAATTTAACTCGAATTTCTTGCAATTTCATCAGACTCCAAGTTATAACAAGTATTAACTTCCGCAATTAAGAATTATATTTATTTAAATTAAGCCAAAAATGTTGGGTAAATAAATATTAAATACTTATGAAAAAGTGTTAAGCTGTTTTTGTTTCATTCATTCATTCATTCCAAAGATTTATATAGCGCCCCTTCAAGGTTACTACTCAGGAGCGCTCCCGACCCAACCAAGACTGAAAAGGATGGTTTCAGACGTAAGGCTTACGAAATCTAGATAAAGAAAGACTGTGGCTCTTATGTCGTAAGAATGCTATGCAACCAATTCAGAAAGTTTAACCAACCACAGTGGAAATTCCATCAGAGTGACCAGGTTCTGAATTCTTTGAAAAGGAATGTTTCGAGCTTTGAATGAGAGACCTATGCACGAATTCATCTAAGTGTTCACATAATTATAGATTTATTTATGCATCTGAATGGAGGAAGCCCTGATTGAAATTCTCACGCAGGCAAATGAAACTTCCTTTGACTCAAAGAGCTACGCAGTGCAGCGCAGGTGAGCTAATTAAGTCAGGTAGCTGATGTAATTCGGGTGGCAGTTGGTCCCAAAGTGGTTAACTACCTTCACTATGAATCGATGGAAAACAAGCGGGTTGAGTAAAGTGGTTGCATTGTAGCTAACCGTGGGGCGCGGTGGTGTAGAGGTATGTTCGGTGCCTTGCAACCGAAGGGTTGCGGGTTCGAATCTACCTCAAGCCGCCGCGTAGGGACCCTGGGCAAGTCCTTCACTCGCAATTGCTCATGCGCTTCGGCGTGAAACTCCGATTCAGTGTCCGCGCTGTAGTCGGGAGCGCCTCTGAGTAGAAATCTTGAAGGGGCGCTATATAAATATCTGAAATAAATGAATGAATGAACCGACAAAGGCGGTCCGGTTGATATGATTGTTGGGTAAACGGTTAAACTATGCCTAGCCTTGTTACAACGTTTCAACAAGAGGTAGAAATACCATAACACTGTGGAAAATTGATAGATGTCCAAACATACGAAAAAGGAAAGGATATTCATAAGACTGCACAACTTACATTAGCCTACAGAGCATCCCAGGAAGAGTTGTCACCAAAATAATACGGAACAGAATGACGCAGTATGTTGAAAAAGCACTTGAAGAAGAACAAGCCAGCTTCAGCCCGACAAGAAGTAAAAATTGATTAACAATGTTGAAAAAAGCATAGAACACAACCAAAAAGTTATGTGACTGCATTAGGTCCATCCTTCTTATGTGTACGGTCGCCTTTAGCCGACTGTTTTCGTCTCGGTGGAGGGCGACCGACGCGAATCATTGTAGTGACCTCGACCGTTATAGTCACCGGTGGCTCCTCAATCTACTGCAATTTAAATGCACGATAAGATAATGCATGCCATTTCCTGCCAGTCTCGATACATAGAACGACCTTAGAACGACTGGTTTCCATGCAGCTTCTCCCTTATCTTGAACATTTAGGACTCCTCCCTCCCATCAGTCTGGTTACAGGGCTTATCACTCCACAGAAACAGCCCTTCTCTCTACTTTCTTATATCTATTCAGCTGTTGACAGGTCTCAGCTCACTCTTCTTGCTCTTTTTGATGTTTCTTCAGCCTTCGACATGGTCGACCATGAAATTCTACTCCAACGTCTTGAGACCTCCTGTGGACTCAAAGGTTCCCCACTTCTTTGGCTTCGGTCTAACTTGTCTGATCGCACTCAAGTGATCATTTCTGGTGACTCCAGAACTCCGTGGGTCCCTGTTAAATTGGGTGTTCCTCAGGATTCTGTCATTGGACCCCTCTTATTTATTTTATACACGGCTGGTATTCCTTCCCTTTTCCCAAATCATTCGGCTATTGGCCATCTTTTTGCTGATGATGTCCAGGCATATGTTTGTGGGCCCCCTTCTGCTCAACTCCTTCTTGCTAGTCACATTGACGCTCTTTCCCAGGATCTCCATCTGTGGATGTCCTCTAATCGCCTCTCTTTAAATTCCTCCAAAACCCAACTTATTTGGTTTGGTACACCACAGCAACTCCTGAAACTCGACTATACCTTGCTCTGGTAAAAGTTTCCGCATTTCACATTCTCATCTAGTGTCCGTGACTTGGGTGTCACCCTAGATGGCTCTCTCTTATACCATCACTGAACACATATCCAATCTTACCCGCTCTTCTTACTTCCAACTTAGGCGTCTTAGAGCTATTCGCAGATCTGTTTCGTCCTCTACCTTCACCTCAATTGTCCATGCTTTTGTCTGTTCTCGAATTAACTATTGTAATTCTCTCCTTGTTGGCTTATCCAAGGTTCGTCTATCTCCTCTTCAATCTGTACTGAATGCTGCTGCCAGACTTATAGCTCGCCTCCCTCGATTCTCTCACATCTCTGAATTTATGGCTGAACAACTTCATTGGCTTCCTCTCTTTGTGCGCATCCAATTCAAAGTTTTCATTCTCATGCTCAAATCTCAACTGGGTCTTGCTCCAAAATATCTTTGTCACCAAATTCTCCGCCCCTCTCTGCCACGTCAAAGCGTCCTCTCAGATCCTCTGACCGGCTTGACCTTTTTGTTCCCCGTGTTAGAACCACAATGGCTCAATCCAGGTCCTTTGTGTGCATAGGTCCCTCTCTATGGAATCGACTTCCTCCTTCTCTACGCTCTACAATCCTCTCTAGTAGCATCTCTACCTCTTTCTCTCACCTAAAAACCTTCCTTTTTCCTCGGAGTACCTCACACTGGTAGCGCTTCTGAAAGGCTTATGCTATGAGAAGCGCTTTATAAATGATCAAATACAATACAATACAATACATATTACCCGGCATTTTGAGTGCTACAATCTACTGATGGGGATATGAAAATGACTATCAAAAATTTAACTTCCTTTAGTGTAAGAGATGCAGTTCAATGGCTGATACATTCGACTGGACGAAATTACAGGCAGCGGATGTCTTGAAGAAACCCTTATACAGCCGAACATTACACTTTTCACAAGCAAAGACTCTTGCACACAACAAGAGGACTGAGAACAACTCGCTATTGTGGTGCCAAATGGTGGCATGAACTTCCAAGCCATATTAGAAATATAGCTTCAATTAGACATTTTAAACATATGCTAAAGTTGCACCTGATTAACTCCTTGTGCCTGTAGATGTTATAGGGTATATGAGTTTTGTATCGTGAGGTTTCAGTTCAGTGCATTGTATAGTAATAGGATAGTCACAATTGTGGCTTGTTTAAAGTCTTTAAAGCTTTAAAGTACTCCTAAGTTGTATGTGTTTGCTTCCCAGTTAGAAAAAAATTGATTATTAACAATTGTCATGAGACTGGTTTGTTAAATGGTACCAGTATTTTGTACTTGCTTTTTTAAACGTGTATTACGCCAGCATTATTAGGGTGACTGGCGAGATGAGTCCTATGTGACTTCACCGGTAGCCCACCACTCTGTTTGTAAAATTTGTGTATTGTCATTTTGCTTTATTTTGTGGTGAATAAACTACTTACTTACTTACTTACAGCAACGCATCGTTGTATGATCAAGTGGCCAGCAGCATTGGTGCGGTCTTTGTGGCCGAAACAACGACAGAAAGGTGGCTAATACCACATTTCCAGCAATGTTGTATCATGTAGCAGGGCATCATCATCATCATCATCATCATATTCGTTTATTGAACACAAAACTGTCGACAAAACGCAACAGAATACATGAGTTATTGAGAGAGGCAGTTTTTCATCTAGTAGACGTTTTTGAATAGCATTCGTGATACGAAGATCTTATTATTCTTAGATGCAAGTTCAAAGGGATGAGGCCTGGATCGTAGGTTATAGTTACTAACAGACCGAGTAGTTGGCGGATATCATTTTTTGTTTCTGTGCCATGGAAAATTTTATCGCGTTTTTGGAGTGGGTCAATTCCGACATTATGTTGAAGCAGCCGTAACAACCTTGCTGTCAGTCCAGAGATGCACTGGTCTAATACCAAGTCATTAGAACCATGAGGCAATAAATCTTCGTATCTTGGTTCTTTATAAAGGAGGTCCTTTATAAAGGAGCTTCTTCGGTGCCATTGAGATGGACAGTGCCCGTTGCAGACATTCTTTATCCAGCAGTAGGCACAACAGTTTTTTTCTGGAATGACACATATTCAAAGGTATCAACCGACTACGCTTGCACAATAATTGTTGCAAACATCACGAACAAATAAATTTTTTTATTCTGCATGCATAATCACACTAGGCTATAGCCACTCAGTTGCGCCTAAAACAGCTAAGAATAAAAATATATGTGATGATCCTGCTTATAATCCGCCGATTAATATGGTTCTTTAAAACTGACGTTAGCCGCATATTTAAATATAAAATATAGCGTAAGTACAGTTGACTATTTACAACTTGATAAGATCCTCGTGCTGCAATTTTAAAAGCAAATAATTATTGCTCATAAATTTTATTTACCCATGAAAACGAATTTCATAAACTGTTTCTAAACTTTTGTCATTTAAAAGTCAAAATAATGTATACACACAATTTTTTAGGCGGATTATGACAACTAGCAATTCGCATTCAATTTCAGTAGATGTTGGCCGAACACAAGGCGGTCATGGTTATGGTAGTGATGATCATGAATGATCTTAAAACGATGTTGATTGTGGCGGTACCATCATGATAATGTTCTTTAGTCTCTGGTTGGTTTCACTTAGATCACTGGTTTTCGCTAGATGGCACACTGATATGTCTAATTCTAATTGGTCTCTCAAAAGGATTCACTCCTTAGTTGCAGAGCTTGATTAAACATCTCCGTGCATTGGCAGATAGGTGCAGTTTTGAAGTTTTGCCCTTCATTTTTAGCTCACTTCATGGGTTTTGGACATCGTTATCAAACGAACCACTATGGTCAATGAGTACATTTAATAGATATCGACAACTGCCATACACGAAGGATTATTCAGTCAAACGAATCCCGGCAATTGAGCCTGATGCGAATTCGTTGGTTGGTCTTACTTTTGTGCGAGAGACTAAGCAAGGCTGAAGCTACATAAAACCCTTCATACACATACACATATTACGTATATGTAGCCTATACAAACATACATAATTATACATCAGTACGTATGAGCATTCCGTAATACGATGGCTGGCTGATTTGATTCGAGCTTAATCTTCCCCGGAGGAAGATAATGGCGTCCAAAGAATACAGAGATAAAAGTAATAACAGAAGTTTATCATGATCACGACTACTAGGCCTACACGGAGTGATTATCATTATGATGCTAGTTTGTCGCCTGGTTGAAGCAATGGACGACATCGTGTCGGAATTCATCGCTCGTACATAATTATCGAATACTTCCACAGTCAAACACTGAAGTTTTTGATTCCATAGATTTAGAAGGTTCTTTCTATTTCGATCATGATGGAGTTAGAATTGCATGTGACAGTTGAGCTGAGTTCTTCATTCAAACGCTTGTTTGCGAGGATAGGCTGAGCTTCAATGGTATCACTTGTTTGAATCTCCTGATGCCGTCTCACAAAGGACCTTACCCAATCTATGCCGACCAGTTATTACTCTTCTGAAAACGGGTGGTCAAGATTGTTGCCCTTCGCAAACTGGAAGACCAAGGATCGCAGATCATCTATTGTTACGCCATAAAAACTGTTCTGATAAATACAGTCTGGGTACTTAACTTGTGGCCTTGGATAACTTATGTGCTAAGTATCTGTCTCAAATTTGGTATGACAGCATGAACAGTGAATAGCCTACATTCATAAAATTGACAATCAGCCCCGGTACACTAATTGTGCATTGGCACGCTATTACTTTTACTTTGGTACCCTACGTGTGTTATAATCCATAAATAATCTAGCAACGTGAGCCCTAGGCCTATTTTGTTGCGAAATAAACTAATTTAGCTACGTAAGATAGCCTACGGTTTTGCCGATTTCTTTACCCCACAGTGATGGCATAGAGAAACAAATGCTATGCACTTTACCACATTTATTGGGGCCAAGATACGATAGATGCTCAGTTTTCTGTTTTCTTTTAATGTAGGTTATTACACTTGTCAGTTGGTATGCAGAAAACCAACGGATCATTTTGGCAGTTTTCTGGAAGTTCAATTTCCAAAGTTTCCTCTACAAATTTTATTGCTTTTTATCTCGCTTTATCTATAGAATATAATAGAATATTCTTTATTGTAAATCTAATTGCAAACTGCATTTTGACTAGCATGACAGTTTAAAGGATTGTTTTCTCTATTGGATTAGACTATTTGTACATTCTATAAGTTGTATGTTATAAATGTTATTTATATTTGATAAATCATTAATTAATAATATAGACGAAGAGAAATCTCTGCAACGAAGGCAACATTCCTGTGACGCATACTGGCATACCTCTACGAGCCCCTTGGCCAGCCGTGACAAAAGGATTACAGCAGGGGGTGGACGGAGGAAGGGGCTGACGGCTGAGACGGACGGTAGGTCAGCGAGCTCCGCCGTAGGCGGACGAGAACCATCCCTAGGGGCCACTTCTGCCACCCTGCCTCCCTCATTTCTTTCCTGCCTGTCTGCCTACTGCCTCGAAGACAATCGTCTATCTGTGTACAAATCCTTGTACATATAAGCTGTCATAAGAGATTCACATACCCTCATCAGTTAAATAAACGCAGTCTGTGATGTTAATTCGGTGTTGCTAACAAACAAGAAGATGCGTTCTGCATCGGCACCATTTGAGTGAGAAAAGGCCATTATGCAATGAACAACAACCTCCATTATCGCTCACGTCAAACATTTTATAAAATAACTTTATGAATATTTAAGATTAAGATGCGGATTTTACAAAAACAACACAACTTTACCTTTACCACACTTCTGTCATAAAACGGTGCTTGTTACAATTTTGTTCGGGTTTCGAAAAAATTGACTTTATTCTACTGCACTAATAGTTATTTCATCTGATAGGGCCTAAACAAAAGATGAGTTTTAAAGAGTTATTTGTTTGTAAGAATATGTTGATGAAAGTGAGTTTAATTTCGACTTAAATTGAAAACATTAACTCCATCTCCTATAAAATATCCTCCGACGATCAGTTGTTTCCTTTCTTCGTCGTAATACAATCTCCGTGGTTTAAATGGATTTTGGGTCTTCATTCCTTCTGATTCTTCTTTCGGTGGACAAAAAATTCGATTCCATTTAAGATCGGATTCCAAAAGAATCACCCTTCCACTCCTTGCGTCAGCAAAAAATACTCGATCGTCTGAATCGAGCGAGAGATAAGCAGGGTACCCCAGTTCTTGTGATTTATTTGAAGGAATAAAACGACTGATGACCATCTGTCCATCTCTGGTCAATTCACTTGCGACCCACTTTATTGCCCTCTCTCTCCCACTTGACCCACTCTCTCCCTTCTCCTCTTCTGTCCCTCTGTGAATGATGATAAAATTCCCAAAGGATGTTTCCACTGCATGATCTACTAACTTCATGTCTCTTGGTAACTCAATGGATCGAATAAGTTCTGCGTCTGATTCGTAGATCATCAGACTGGACGTCAGGCTGGACGATAAAACATTCACTACCAACAGCTGACAATCATTGGACACTGACATATTACCTGGCTCATAATCTGTGGTCAGCCATTTGATGATTTTTTGTTCGTCATCTGTTTCTCTTGTAATCTTCCAGACGCATTTTTCTTCAATGTCAGAGACGTAGAAACAATTTCCCTTGTCACTGGATAGAATGTCCCAGGCATATTTAATCTGTTTCACTTCGATTGTCTTCTGAAGACAAAAAGGAATTCGATCATCAAATACACGAATTACAAAAATAGCAGAAGGAGATTCACAGAGGACATAGATTTCATTTCGAAGTCTAGTCACTCCAAACACATCTTGGTCTCTTCCTATCTCGATTCTCTGAGTAAAGCTGATGGAAATCGGACACACGACTAACATAAAAAATAATCATTAAAAGGCAAATTATTGACTGTTAATAATATCTCACTCTTTTATTTAATAATGTTTATATTATAACTAGACGTTTCTACCCGGCTTCGCACGGTTTATCTCTACCTTTATGTATCGTTCCCGCTTGATTTGCTTAGTTAACTTTGGCTGCTTTGGTTGGTACTCACCAGGTAGGCCCGTGTATTTGAATCTGCTCTATCCTATATATCGTTCCGGTGAATTTGAAAATGTAAAATTTAAACGTTCGCTTTTTTTCTACAGCTACCGAATAATTATAGCCTGGACCCTGCTCATTTTTCACTGAATTGATCGGATGAATCCCAACCCTTCACCACCCCTCGCCCGTTTGAATGGACGCCACGCCGTTTAGTATCTCCGTGCAAGGACCGTGCTAGCCCAGCATTTAAATTTCTCAAGCCAGCTTCGGGAAGCGAACCGCGAACCTTACGCGCTCCATAATAGCACAGAGGCTCATAAGACGCAACATACGCAGCTCTTACCAATGTAGCTAGATGACGTCTTTGCCTCTTTGGCTTGTTGGAGAAGTCCCGAAATGCCTCGCGAATGCTTTATTTATGAGGCTGTGTGCCGTATGACGTTATGAGAAATCAGAAATGGCGGCGGCGTAATTTGCAATGGTAGCCACCACTTCGATTTGTTAAATGTCCATTTATCAGCATTTAAGGTAAATTGCGAGCTTAAAATAGTCGCGTTTACCTACAAATTGCCGTAAGGATGTTTAATAAAAAAATCAAAACGTTCAAGCGTTCGCTTTCGGATGCTTTATTGGGAAGGACAAACAAACAAACAAACATACAAACAAACAAACAAACGGAATGACAAACTTTTAGAAATATAATATAGGTGGACTAATAATTGTTAGTTTGTTTTCAATCATTGAATTCTTTGTGTATTATGTATTATTAATACTTTAATTTTAATTATTTAGCTGGAATTAAAGTGCATCTGGCAAATGTTTGGTCATTCTATGCAGATCTATTTTAGTTCTGAGTGCCTCTCACTCACAACTAAAATAAATCTGCATAATTAACATATTAATAACTAATTATTATTAATTCATTCTGCTTTATAATGCTATAGAAATTAGAATTGAGTGCTGATGGTTACGTAGATTATTGAATCTTTTACTGTAAATTTCCTTATATTATTATTATTTATTAATTTAACTTGTTGTTCACTGTCTCTTTCACTGTCCGTCATTCCGAGTTCGTCTTCTGCTGGGTTTAACAGCTTCCATCTCTTGCTACCGATCTTTAGCTTCATACTATTCTCTTTCTAATTACCTGCTTTTATTCTCCTCATTATCAAAACATTGACTTCATGGGCCTTTCCAATTACCTGTTTTACTGCTCATTAACAAAACCTTAATTTCATGCTTTCCGTTTGACTACCTGTTTGACCTACAAATCCCTCAGCACCAATACACCTCCCGACATTCAGTCACTACTAAGTCCTTACATTTCTCCTCGTTGCCTACGATCATCAAGTACAAGTCTCTTAGCAGAGCCCCGATGCAGAACAGTTATGGGCTCTCGTGCATTCCATGCTTGTGCCCCATGGAATGGAATCAAATTCTGCTCTCTCCTCGCATCTCAAATTCATTTCCTACCTTCAAAGAGCGGCTCAAAACACACTATTTTCTCCTTGGCTTTCAAGCACTTGGATATCTAACTGCGTCTTCTCTTGGCGACTGACTATCCGCGCCTCAGATTCACATTTTTGTGTGACCTTGCGCGGGTTCGGAATATTATTATTAATGAATCTACACGGTGGTACAATAAAAAGTAAGCCAAACGCTTGGTCGTTCCTATTTGGTATTCATTGATCCTGGAGTAAAAATTAACGGAGTCTATTATCGCGACGTTCTGCTGTCAAAACATCTTCTACCTGTCAATCTAGCTCCAGAAGGCTGTTTTGTTTTTCAACAGGACAGTCCACAGAGCCAGGGAAAGCATCGAAATGCTAAAAAGAGAGACACCAGACTTAATTTCTCCAACACTATGGCCTCCGAACAGTCCAGATCTAAATCCGGTCGACTCCTAAAGTGTGGAGCGTTATGCAAGAGCGAGTCTACCAGACAGCAATCCATGATGTAAACGATCTGAAGCAACGCTTGTTGGAAGTGTATGATGGTCTGGATCAGAGGATAATCGACGGTGCTGTTGCCCAATGGCGCCAGCGCTTCCAGGCTTGCATGCAAGCAGAAGGAGGACATTTTGAACATCTTCCTTAATTAAATAATCAAACCATACTACTGAGAGTTTCTTCACAAAATATTAAATACTGTTTTCATGTTAGTAGTACTTATATGAAAAACAAAGCCTGGCTTACTTTTCATTGAACCACCGTGTATTACCTGTCTGAGCCATGATTGATGTCTGAATATCTCACTTTTTGTCTTTTTTAACAGGCTTTACATCTCACTGCAGCCTTTTGCTGCCTCGGTGCCATATCCTCTTGTACCATTTTGTCTTCCAATCCCACCTTATGATTTATTCAAAAATCTTGATTTGACTCAAATAAAAAACACAATTTAGGCAGCTTTACGATAATGTGTGCCTTCTAAAACCTCTGTTGGTAGATGAGGTTTATCTCTATTATATAACATACATTTGTTCAGACTCTTTCTGGGTCTCTATTTTCATTCATTTTCACTCTACTCGCTTAATTTAGCGGTCTTTTCTTGTTCGCTTCAACATCTTGTTGATTTTGTTAAGCAGCGCTGTCTTAGTCATTTCATTAATCGAAATCCTATGCATTGATTACACGTTTTAAGTTTTCGTTATGATGAGTGCGTTCATAAGAACTTGCCAATGGTTTTCTTGAACTGATTCCCATCGATGTTAATCACTTTTGAAATAGATGGCTGAATATTTTCAAAGAATACGTCTCTCAGGTGATTCGAATCGTACAGCCTCTGAGTATGTTCAAGGACTGCTTGCGTGCGACACCAGATCCAAACGACCACAGTCTGTCTGTCCAGTTGAGAGTTGAGAATTTCTATGCCTTCTTTCCTCAGCTGACTAATGAGTTTATCAATTTGATGTGACCACGGTTTGGTTTTGTCTCGAAGATCTTCTAGTTTTTGATGAAGTAGTTGTGCTTCCATCGACGTTGTACACTTTGCACCATCGTTTAGCACTTCGATTTTTATTGCCGCTAAAAGTAACAAAACGTATTTCAAACTACTTACTCAGGCGTAGTTTTAGAAAACTGCATATTAATTTTTAAAATATTTTCAGGCCGTAGATCACCTTCACCTTGTGCCGTCGATTTGATGAATCCTAGCGACCGTCATAGTCAACCTTCTCCACGTGTTCAGATCTCTCGTTGCCTCTCTCAGCTCCGGGAGTTTCCTCTTCATCGTCTCATGTATCTCCTCCATCCATCTTCTTCTTGGTCGTCCTCTTCCCCTACTCCCCTCTCAGCATGCCAGCATCATCTCCTTTTCCAGTCCATACGCGCGCATCACATGTCCAAAATGCGTCATTTTCTGTCTTGCTGCTCTCTGCCTCAATGTCATATCTCCTCTCTGGTGTCCTATCTCCTCCAGTATGTATTCATTTGTTCTCTTCTCAGTCCAGGGGACCCTAAACATTCTCCTCCAATCCAAATTTCACATGCCTCGATCTTCTTCTCCAGTGCCTTGGTTTTTGTCCATGCTTCGCGCCCATACAGCACCACTGGTAATATCATTGCTTTTACGATTCTTGTTTTCGTCTCCATGCTCACAGATTTGCCCTTCCATATTTTCTCCAATCCCTGCATTGCTCCTTTTCCCAGTGTAATTCTTCGTCGAATCTCTCTTTCGCATCCTCACTCTTTATCTATCATAGCTCCCAAGAAGCAGAAACTCTAAACCACCTCAATCTCTTCACCGTCCACTTCGAAACTTTTCCAGCTCTCTGTGGTCATGACTTTAGTCTTTTTTATGTTAAAATATAGTCCTGCTTTCTCGCTTTCTCGCCTTAGCTTTCTAATGTTGCTTTTCAATGCTTCTTTTTTCCCGCCAGCAGTGTTGTATCGTCTGCATACCTTAATTTGTTCACAACCTTTCCAGCTATCCTCACTCCTCCCGCCTCATCATCAAATCCCACTTCTCTCATTATCCTTTCGGCATATAGAGTGAATAAGTACGGTGAAAGTATACAGCCCTGTTCTACACCCTTCCTTGTTTGGAAACTTGCTGTTTCTCAATGTTCTGTCCTTACCACTACTACCTGGTTGGTATATATAAATATATATGTTCCTGAGGAGAGTTATCAGGTGCATAGGTATACCAATTTCCCTCAAATTTTTGCGCATCAGGTCGTGGTTTACGCAGTCGAATGCCTTGCCGTGGTCTATGAAGCGTAAGTGAACCTCTTGGCCAAATTCCCTTTGTCTTTCCATTATCCATCTCAGGTTTGCGATAGGATCTCTTGTGCCTCTCCTTTTCCTGAAGCCTGCTTGGTTTTTTGGCAATTCTCTGGACCGTAGATACGTGACCAAAAGTAAGTTTCGTGGAAATTAAGTCAAGTGGTTCTATAACATTCCTGTGGAATTTAGGTTAGCCCTGAAAGTACCTTATTATGACCTTTTACATGATGATTTCCACACGTTTCCACCACCTGTACTGAAGTGATTATAATAACCTGTCATACAAGGGCTACTATATAACATGCTGGGGCACAAAAATTAATAATTGAAATCATTTAATGTCTCGGAACGATAATTATGTAATTCGAATATAAATGCTTATCTGCAATCATCATTATTGTGACGCTAGTTATTTTGATTATAAGCACTTATGCAAAGTTTATTCTTTAAACCTCCCACATTTTCTATGATCCTTGCCACTGTCTTTTGATTGGTTTGTCGAAGACATTTTACAACATTTGGAAACTTTGTCTCGTCGAAGGATCTCATGAAGTACAAAAGTTCTGCGTTTTTATCTCGGTTTAAGCGTTGTCGCTGAATTGTGTGACTTTGTTCTTCCGTTATGCAGTTGAGAGACAACAGTGAAGCGATTAACTTGTCATTTGGTTGAATATTTTCTAAAAGATAATTTGTGTTGTTTATAATTATTGCAGATCTTTTCTTGGTTTTTTCATAGAAATCTAAAACAAAACAAACTATTGCTACTATCTTTTGAATGGCATCACAGTTTTATTACATCACAACATATCATCATCAGCGAAACATTTTTGTCCGAAGTAAATAGAAACCTTTACAGACTTTGGATTATAAAAGAAGTGATCAAGTTGAATCAGTTCGAAGAAAAACATTTAAGCCAAGATGTCTGACTCGTCTAAATGCAAATACCTCATCCATTTTCCACTCACTGTGACTCATCAGATGAGGATTTAGAGTAGGCCTATGTACATTTCTATTGCGCCTGATGGGACTACGTTTTGCTCTTTCATCACAGAATACACTGGGCATTCTAATAAGTGGTTTCCTGGAAAGTTAAACGGATAGAAAAATTATTGCTGGGTATAAGTACGTTTGAAATCTGGAATATTAGCAACCAACTGGAACAATAAAACCTGCATGAGCAGCCTACAACAAGGAATTTGGAGCACTAGCTTCGGGCTGGACACGAAGCTTCGTGCATACGAATTGCCCTCCTATACGGAGACAGAGACCTGAACGCGTAGGAAGGATCTGGAGACGAAGCTCGATGCCTGCCTCAGAAGGATAGTGCGCATTCCCTATTCAGCGCAGATCACCAATGTGGACATACACCGCCACAGGATGCACAATTGCACATTCCAGTGGCGGAGATGATGGAAGAAAGGAGGATCCGGCTGTTTGAGTACACACGGCGCAATGTGAAGTTGATCTAAACCATTCCAAGACTTTGTGACCAAAGATTTTCGGCCCTACCAAATGTTGAAAGATACTTGTAAGATTCCCTCGCGACACGTGGACAAGGTATAACATTTAAATCACCTTACCTATACCTTCACGTTTGCCTGCCATGAGGATGTAAAGTACTAAGCGAGATGTGAAATATTACTATCGTAGACCAACGCCCGTAGGTGTCTGACGCCGTTCTCAGTATAATAGCTTCCACTGCCGCCTCTCCGTCGCAGCGTGTGTCAGTTCTCGTAGAGATGCTCCGCACCATTCAGTTATGTCGTCCAGCCACTCTTTGTCAGGTCGTCCACTCTTGTTTGCGCCATTCATCATTCCGAACACTAGCGTTTTGATATTCCTGTCGTTGATCATTTTGTATATCTGTCCAAATAGTCCCAACTTCCTTTGTACTATCTTTGGACTAACTTTGGACTATCTTTGGACTATCTTTGGACTATCTTTGGACTATCTTTGGACTATCTTTGGACTATCTTCTGCATAAAGTTCTCCGTAAGGTGTGTTCTTCTATACACTTCTGAATTGCTCACCTTTTGCATCCTTCCAATACGCATGATCTTCATGTAAGATTTCCTCTCGAAAGCCAGTATTCTCCCCTCTATGGCCTTCGTTATTATCCAAGCCTCGCATCCATATAGCATGTTACTGAAGACACACGTTTTCAAGATGCTCAGTTTTGTCTCTAGTTTTATGATTCCGCGACAACTCATCGAACGACACTTCGTATAACGACATTTCGTCTACAAGTGTATCTGTATCCATTACGGCTAATCAACAGAGGCCGCTTCTCATAGTTTCGCTAAGACGTGCTCTATATTCTCAGGAATCCAGCTTCTAATTACTGACAAGATTATTTTCATCAATCCAGCTTCTGTTGAATGGAAACCTATTTTCATCCATGCATCCAGGTTGATTTCCAGCTTCTTTTTACGGTAAAAATTATTTCGATCAATTCAGCTTCTATTTCAACGCAGGAATATTTTCATCAATCCCACTTCCATTTCGGGAAACAGTTTTTTCATCAATAAAGTGACAATGTCAAATAAATTTGTAGACGAAACGTCGTGCGACGAAATGTCGCTCGACGAAGTGTCGTATACGAAATGTCGTTCGACGAGTTGTCGTGACACCCAGTTTTATGACTACTTTTCAGGTCTTGTTCAAAGCTCTTAATGCCACTGTTGCCCTGCAATTCTGATCAGTATCTCCTTCTTCTTGTCTATTTCATGTGTCATGTTGCAGCTCAGATATGTGAACTGTTAGACGTTTTCCAGCTAGATTTCATCCACTACTTCTTTCTCTGTAAACTTTTTTCACCGAACACCATTGTTTTTGTTTATGTTTTTTACGTTCATATTGAGGCCATATCTGTTTCCTTCTTCGTTTAACTTCTCTACCGTGTGCTACAATTTCCATCTGTTTTCCCCAATCACACCGATGTCATCGGCGAAGCACAGATTGTTCATCTTTATGCAACTCACTCCTCCATCATCTTCCCTGATCTTGTCGAGAACCTTTTATAAGTGTGTGATAAAGATATTTGGTAATATTAGGTCGCCCTGTCTTGTAGGCTATCTAATCTATGTTAGATCCAAACCAAACTCCCATTTCGCCACACACTTTCATTCATTCATTCATTCATAAATTTATATAGCGCCCCTTCCAGAGAACTACTCAGAGGCGCTCCCGACTCCAGCACGGCCAAAAAGTACAGTTTTAAGCTTAGTGAAGAAAGCTTGAGTAAAAGTCCCAGGGAGCAGGCGTATCTCCTGGGGAGCCCGTTCCAGACCACTGGGCCCACCACGGAAAAGGCTCGATTCTGCATAGTTGCAGTTCGTGCAAATGGGACTAAGAGCACCCCCTTCTCTGCAGAGCGGAGGGGGCGGCGACCTTGAATACCCGAGGGGCAGCAAAGCTCCCGCAGGTAGACTGGGGCTAAACCCAACTGACATCGTGCACTTTGATTGCTGCCTTTGCATTGCTGTTGATCTCTCGTAACAAACGAGTCAGTTTGGTATCCACGCCATTCGACAGTCCACGTTATGTTCTGGTCGATGCTATCGAAGACCTTTTTGAAATCTACGGAGCAATTGTAGTAGATTCTCTTGTTTTTGTCCTTGCATTTTCTCCTATCAATCTTAGTGCTAGTATTTGCTGCACCGTGATTCTGTCCTTTCTGGATCCAGCCTGTTCATCTGCTGCAAAGTAATTATCGGTCTGGCCTCTGAGTCTTTCCGTGAGTATCATCATTAGCACTTTGCTAAGATGACTTATCAGCGCAATTGTTATGTACTGTAGTTGCAGCATTCTAGAGCATTACCCTTTTTGTGGAGGACTACTCAAATGGATTTCTTCAGTCATCTCTCCTCCTTTCACGCTGCGTTGCACATCTTATGACGCTCCGTCATTACGGCTTCTTCTTTTTATTTTACTAAAAATTTTAATCGGCTTCGCTCAAGTTTTCTCCAGGCGTAATTTTTAACGGCTGTTCCAATCTTTGCGTTCCAGCCTTCTCCGATGATTAGCACATCTCGATTAGGTACTTCCTTGAGCGTTGTTTGTTGTCAAGTTGCTGTAGAAGCTTTCAATGTTTTCATCTGAGCTCTATGCAGTGGGTGCATATAATATTTGGATTATCGTTATGTTGAATCTTGCCACTATTGTTCCTTCATTGACTGGCTTGTATAATCTATTAGGGCGTCTCTGGCTCGATTATTCAGTAGGAAGTCGACTCCTGCCTCATGTCGATGTTCATTTCCTGATCATACAATTTTAACACCGCTCATTTCTCCCGCTTGTGTCCAGTACATTTGTGAGATACGAAGGATGTCGCATCTGTACCTCTGCATATCCTCTTGGAGCAGCTGTTATTTGCTCGCCGCCCAAAGTGTTCGGGCATTCCATGTTACAATTTATAGCACGTCTTTAGTTTGATCCTTCTTTCTGTAGCTGATTTTCGATCCAACCACGATTGCTCGGTTGGAGTCACGGACCGTGTTTAACCGAACGACGTCCGAGCAGGCATGCTTGTGGAATTATGTTGTGTGGCATCAGATTTAATTCGTGTGTGTTCTTTACTGTCAGCACATCGACACTCATCTGCCACACTAAAGTCTCAACTCCTCCAGAATTCCTATCCAGATCCACCCTGTTTCAATTTTGTTCATTCATTCATTACAAAGATCTATATGGCGCTCCTTCAAGGTTACTACGCAGGAGCGCTCCCGACCCCAGCACGGCTGACAAGGACAGTTTTGAGGCAAAAATAGAAAGATTCAGAGTGGATTCTGGGCTGCAAACGCAGCGTCAAAGGGAGCCGTTCCAGAGCGAGTGGACAACCACTAAGAAGGCGCGATTCTGCTTAGTAGCCGTGCGAGCAAAAGGGACCATGAGCGGAGAGAACGACGACCAGGAGCACTCAAGGTAGGGCAGCAGAGGTCGAGAAGATAGGCAGGGGCGATACCCAGCAAGGACCGACAGACCAAAGCTATGATCCGATGCAAGATCCTCTGCTGGAGGGGGAGCCAGTGAAGCACATCCAGCATATAACCCGAGACATGGCCAACTCTGGGAATGCGTGTGCAAAGGCGTGCGGAAGGACGCATGACCCTGTCCAGGCACCCCAACCAACCAGCTGGGAGGTCAACATAGAGTGAGCAACACCCTGTCCTCCGCTTTCCAATCTTTCTCGTCCCAGACGGAATCCGCCTTAATTGTAATTGTATTCTTATTTTTATATAGAGCTACTTCAAGACAAAATTGACCAGTGTCGCTCCGGATCAGTGAATTTCTGTCAAATAATTATAGGCCTACAGACTTCAGGAGTTTGCGACACTGTGGAAGCTGGAGGAGCTGGAGTCAAAGCTTTCGGTAAATGCAGCCCTTCTACTTCCTACTTCTGGTCGCCTGGCAAACAGAACGGTTTTTGTTTTTCGAGTGGCTGTGAAAATGTCGTTCCTTCTACAGGATGCCTAGTTGTCTTCTATCTACGAGGATAACTGGACTGTAAAGGCATCGTGTACCACGGATATCATCCCCAATCGTCGTTTTGGTGATCTTCGATGCAACTTTGTTCACTGTGCCAACCGTTAACTCTTGATGGTACTCATTCGGAAGACAAGTGGTCACTCTTCTCGTTGTTTGAGCAACGATAGTTTCTAATGAATTTTGTAATTTAATCATTTTAATATTATTTAGGATATTGTAGGCGGAAATTTTGGGAGGCGCTTAAAATGCACTATGTCAACTGTCTGGATAACTAGCTAAGAATATGTGTGACGATAATTAATGTGCTCCGACATTTTCTAATTTTTATTAACATATTTTATCAAAGCAATCGCGTGTGGTCGAGGTAAATAAATTTGATAGTAGTGCTTGGAAGACATCTCGCCTTTAAGGTGACGCCAGATTGTCTTCCTGAACCGATGTCTTGTTATTCTTCGATTGAAGCAAACGTCGACTGATATGAGAGACCTGATAACTGCTTCGTCTCTCTGTTTTGTTGATAAATTCAATATCCAATATAGATAGGACTTCTGTAAGATAATGTCCAACATCTCCAGTGGAAGATTGTAGATCTGAAATGCAAACAGATGCAAATTAGCACTTGACAACTATATTAGATATCACGATTAGCTTATCTAGGATGCTATGAGGATTATGTAAATTGGCATAACATGGATTTTAACAGTTCAGAAGACTTTTGAAACACTGCATTTCACAAGAGTCACCTAGTCACCAAATCTTCAAAGTATCATTTTAAAATATGTTGATTCCATTGACAAAGCGATATGTAATTCCTAATAGTCCAAAATATTGCAACTCATGTACTGAGTGATTTTTCTAATCTAAATAATCTCTCTGTTTATTACATAATTTTTTAGAGTAAGGAAGTCCACTGCCCTCAAGATTGCAATTAGGGTGAAGTGTTTGAGGAAGGTGAGCGGAGAAATGACGGTCCACGTATATTTGGAAAACCCGACAAGGATATCGAATAGAAGAACAGTTTTTGCCCAGAGTGATCGTATATTTGCTTGACGTTCATCAATTTAAAAGGATAAAAAGTCCATCATCTTCAAGATTTATCTCCGTCTATCAGAGGTCTGTCCCAAGCTATCTGTTGAACCGGGCACGGCTCCATCACTGCGGGCAGTGAATCCCTGCGAGCCTCCATCATTTCCTCCCGGTACCCATCGTTCCACTCTTCCACGACCAGTTATTATTATTTTTTATACCCGATGTAGTTCTAATCCCTCAGGCTATTATTATTATTATTACTATTATTTTTTTTTCTTGTTCAATTTCTTATCATCTGTTACTATGTAATATTATTACGTTCGTGTCAGTTTGAATTAATAAAAGAATATTATTCTTATTATTATACTTATTATTTTTTTTTCGCCCGAGGTAGAAAAGATCCCTCAGGCTCTAAGAAACTAAAATATTATTATTAATATTATTATTATTATTATTATTATTATTATTATTATTATTATTATTATTATTATCATCGTCATCGTCATCGTCATCATCATCGTCGTCGTCGTCGTCGTCGTGGTCATCATCATCATCAACATCATCATCATCATTATTATTTGTTGATGTAGCACTGTTTGATAAAGTTGAGTCATCAGAGATAATTGACAGTGGTATGAATCTTTCTGACCATTTACCTCTGGTATTGCACTTTTCTGAGAGTCTGCTGGATAATGGTGATGACTTTGTTCGGCAGGTTCCTAATAGCATCAATTCCGGGCGTATTAGATGGGATAAAGCTGATCTTGCATCATATTACAGTGCCACTAATGTATATTTAGGCCAGATTCATTCATAAAAAATCTTTACAAACTGTAATGTAGGGTGTTTGCATGAACATGATTATGACATTGATTTTGTTTACAACATGGTAGTTGATGGACTGTGTCAAGCCGCAGATGAACACTGGCCTAAAACCACTGCGTCGCACTATAAGCACTATTGGGATGGTGAGCTCATGGATTTGAAGAACAAGTCTATAGCTGCTCATGACCTGTGGAAAGCATGTGGACGACCCAGTCAGGGACCAATACATGATGCCAAAAGGTGTGCAAAAGCTGAATATAAGCGTGCCATTAGGAACAAGAAATCTAAGGAAGATGCCTATGCTTCTAATGACTTACATGAATATCTTCTGGCAAAGGACACAAATTCTTTCTGGAAAACTTGGCAAGCCAAATTTAAAGCTAACCATAAACCTCCCTTAGCTGTAGATGGTTGTAGTGAGCCAAGAGACTTTTCTATGGCCTTTGCTTCAAATTTTAGAACTGCATGCTCACCTAATAATGCAAAAACCAGTGAGAAACTG
Organism: Aporrectodea caliginosa; assembly: GCA_020284085.1. Classification (NCBI taxonomy): domain Eukaryota; kingdom Metazoa; phylum Annelida; class Clitellata; order Crassiclitellata; family Lumbricidae; genus Aporrectodea; species Aporrectodea caliginosa. The sequence continues at coordinate 1,681,585 of JACEVL010000351.1, forward strand.
AATAAGCGATTTCACAATAGGTTTAGCCAATATAATCCAGCTTCTCAATATAAAGTGATAACGGTAGAACTAGTTGACCAATGCATTCATAAAATGAAGCGGGGTAAAGCCTCTGGTCTGGATCGCATTGAGACTGAACATCTAATTCATGCTCATCCTAGACTGGTTGTTTTGCTCTCACTTTTATTCAACCAAATGCTTGTGCATGGCAGAGTTCCCACTAGTTTTGGTTTAGGCATAATTGTACCCCTGGAAAAAGGGCCTACCTTAGACAATGGCAATAGTGATAACTACCGTGGCATCACATTAAGTTCAAATCTATCGAAACTCTTTGAAATGTGTGTGCTGGAGCATTATGGCAGCTATTTATGCACATCTGATTTGCAGTTTGGGTTCAAAAAGGGATTGGGTTGTTCACATGCAATCCTTGCAGTCGGAACAGTGGTGGACTACTTTACAAGTCATGGGTCAACTATCAACTTATGTGCATTAGACATGTCAAAAGCTTTTGACAAAGTGAATCACTTTGCTTTGTTCAATAAGCTAATGGACAGACAGGTTCCTCGTGAAGTTCTGACCACCCTTATAACCTGGTATAGTCTCAGTGCAGCCTTCGTGAGGTGGGACAATATATTTTCAGATATGATAACTCTAACCTGCGGAGTTAGGCAAGGTGGTGTTCTATCTCCAGTTCTATTTGCTGTTTATGTAAACGACCTAATTGATAAGCTAAGTCGATCTGGTCATGGATGTAGAATTGGGGAGACGTACTTAGGGTGTGTCATGTATGCAGATGACCTCATGTTAATGTCAGCATCTCTGTGTGATCTCCAAGCTATGGTTGACATTTGCTCTGTTGAGCTAGAGGGTATTGACATGAAGTTAAATGTAGCCAAATCTCAAGTGATAAGGATTGGATCACATTTCCGTAATGCGTGCAAGAACATCAATGTCAACGGAGTAGAGTAGAAGATAAGCTAAGCGGCTAGCTCATTTGACGTAAATACTGGTCAAATCACCTCAAATCGCCGTAAACGGACCTTAATATTGGTCAGTGTATGATAATTTAGACTAATATTAGGTCAGACCCCCTCGTGTACGAAGCTATAGCCTTGGTTCAAATACAATACCCCAAACTTTCTGATGTAATTAAAATGAATGAAAAATCTCGATTTGGACTTAAAGAAAAATCTTCTGTATATAAAATGGAGCACACGAAGAACACTGTTATCGAACTAAGAAAAATCGCCAAGCAGAGGGGCTTGGTTGGATATACGAGATTACGGAAAGCGGAGTTGATCGCTAAAATTGAAGCTAACGAGGCTCAAACGCTAATCCCCTCACATTTTACACCAATCTCGCCTAATACCAGTTCGCGGGTTGAAATCCCGACACAAGAGCCTACACCAACCACGAAAGTACGAAAACTATTTAATAAGACAAAAGCAGCGATTAATACATGTGTTGAGGCGATTGAAAGAAAGATACCTAAACAGCCGATGAAAATCGTAAAGGAGAAGTTTGCTAAAATGCAAACAAAAATTACTTCATATTTTAGGAAAGTAATTAATAAACCAAAGTTTGAAATTCATGAAACGGCTTCTGCTATCAAAGGCTTCACGAAACAATACATGGTAGAAGGGGCTAAAGGTATCGATGCCACATCTTTTCTTAACACCGTTCAAGCGCAGGTGGTAGACTTGTTGTCAAAAAATCGTCAGACTAAGACTAACGTTGTCCTTACCTGCGCGATGGAGCGCGTTGATATGAAGACTGGAGAAGTAGATGCTAAAGATTTTCCATTCGTTTCAAGGACTGAGGTGATTCTAGAATCCACTGATGTAAACGAAATTTATAACACCGCTAAAGATAAAATTATTGAGTCGATGGCTACCTTTCAGATGCGGGGTAGTAACTGGAGACTCAGAGCGGTTCAAAAATTAGAAATTAACGCCAAGTCATCATCGGAGAATAAGTCCGATGGCAGAGTCATTGCTTCCTGTAGATAGTTTGTTTGACGACGGTGTATCTACAGCGTTATGTTAAGATGATAAACTTTTTATCTCACGAGTCCTGTATAAAAAGCCATCCTCAAACCACTAATGCTGATAAATTACTCATCCCACGTTACTCGCTCAATTAATTTAACAATTCATGAGGTAATAGTTGATATCAATTTGTTGCCTTATGGTCGCTCTAACATTGGCTTCTTGTTATGGTGTAATAATAATAATAATAATAATAATAATAATAATAATAATAATAATAACGACAATTTATATGGCGCCGTAACGCGGCCATACCGCTGCAAGGGCGCCTCACATACAACTAATCAGCGGGATAAGCCTTGGAGAATAAGTATGTCTTAAGCTGAGATTTGAAGGAGTCTACTGAGTTGGCCGGTATATGGTAGGCCTACAATCTTGCTTAGCATCCATTCATAACTTTTGTTAAATTGCAATGTACCTGATGGCGGTGTGACTATCAGTGTTTTGTTACCAATTAAACGAATATAATAATAATAATGTCTGTTGTTAACACATTAAACGAATATAATTATGATCATAACAAAGATGAATCGACGACCCGAAGATGCGTTGGTTAGTTGTTATATGACAAAGATGATTAGCATTGCCCTCCTCTTTTTTTATGCTGGGTCTGGCACTGCCAGGGTACGGGGACTGACGAGATTAGGAAACGATAACCAATCATTATTGGTGTTTTAATCACACCGTGATTGTACGTCTTCGCCGCTACATTACTTGCGGTATTGCCACTCCCAAGCCTGGAATAAAGGAGGACGAGGCTAAAATGACGGCGCCGCTAACAGCAAATAATCAACCAAACAAATTCACCTTGTCACCTTGTGCCGTCGATTCGCTGAATCTTAGCGACCGTCATAGTCAGCCTTCTCCATGTGTTCCGATCTCTCGTCGCCTCTCTCAGCTCCGGAATGTTCATCATCATCGTCTCGTGTATCTCCTCCATCCATCTCTTTCTTGGTCGTCCTCTTCCTCGTCTTCCCTCCCCACATGCCAGCATTATCAAACAAATTATATACAAATTATATACCGGTAATTGCAGAAGCGGAATTAGGAATATAATTATGTAGTATCAATAGTTGATAGTTGGAAATTAAATGCATCGTTTGGATGCTTTGTTGGTGTTCAACGACACTGCTATTACGAAGATGATTAGCCTCGATCTCCTCTCTGCTCCAGGCTTGGCAAGTGAAGGGGCGAAGTTCTATAAAAAAACAACCGAGTGAATTATGAAAATTTAAACGAAAAGGTATTTATTGCTTAGGGATCATAAGATTTAAAGGTGTCTAACATCTAATTATACGTTAAATAGTTTAATTCCCAGAAGTGCTTCACGGATATTTCCGTATTCACATAAGAAAATTTAAGGTGGCTTAAATTGGTTGTTTATAGGTCAAAGTTAAAGGGTTAATGTTAACCTAAAATATTCAACTTAATAAATAATAATAAAAAATAATGTTAACGACTGAAGATTATGGTATATACAGCGCGCGATATTCAGTGGGAATGCGATCCAGTTGCCAGAGAAACCCGTCATGGGTTTCTGTTCTCAATATGATTAAAATATGATGAGCGATGCCCTCCCCTTTAACCAATTCTTTCGCCTGGAACTACAAGAGGATACAGACGCTGATAGGATATTCATTTTATACACAGCATTTTATTATATTTCTTTATTTTTATTCAATATCTGTACGTCAACTGCCTTTGTAGCTAATACAATGTCGTTAAACAATGGATAACTACTACTTTACCACCTTTGGACAGATGCGAAACTTGGAAAGCTTTAAATAGTTTATTTTCGTAGCTATATATACTTCAGTTTCGTTGAACCTCGAGATGAACTGCTTAGTGTTGCAAAAATATTGAATAGTAGTGAAATTGTGAAGCTCCGATTGATACCTTTGATGGTGTCGTTCGGATGCTATAAGTTTCTGGTTCTGATTGTATTGTATATTTTCTGTATTGTCGTCAACGGCCTTTGATGTCATAAGACGACGTTAAACCGTGGTTTAAAAAAAAACCTCTTATGTTCAAAGAGATTTTAAAAAGAGATTCAAAAAGAGATTCAAATGAGGTTCGTTGAATCTCTTATATATAACTCGGCCACTGTAATTGTAATCGTACACTCGATATAATAAATAAAATAATAATAATTTTTATTCTTTAATGACGCGCCTGACAAAACGCACTGCGCTGTAGGCTACATGTACATGATATTAGGACGATTAAACAATTCAAAAGAACACAAATTACAGAAAACATAAATAAACAAAGTTGCAGCCATGCAAGGCGCAAGCATATTTGTACAGCGACCAGAAAAGTGACGTCGCTTATTCGCAGGCGCTAAGTCAAAGCAGGCGAGGTGTATGAAATCGGGTCAATCAAGATCCGAGGGTGTCAGGCAGACAGACAGTCAGACGGGTGAGGTCTTTGGAGTTGAAACAGCGACGGAGGTGAGGGGAAGAGGAGGAAGAGGAGGGAAACAAACAGATCGGACCCTCCTTTTTTGTTGCAGTACGAGGACGCGGTGGTGTAGGGGTATGTTTGGTGCCTTTGCAGCCGGAGGGTTGCGGGTTCGAATCCACCTCAAAGGGGTATAAATTGCGGTGCCTTGCAGCTTGGGAGGGTTGCGGGTTCGAATCCACCTCAAGGGGTATATTTGGTGCCCCTTGCACGGCCCCGGAGTGGTTGCGGGTTCGAGATCCACCTCAAAGAGATGTTGGTGCCTTGCAGCTGGAGGGTTGCGGGTTCGAATCCCCACACCTCAAAGGGGGTATGTTTGCCCTGCAGCCGGAGGTTTTGCGGGTTCGAATCCACCTCAAAGGGGTATGCGTTCGGTGCCTTGCAGCCGGAGGGGTTGTGGGTCCGAATCCACCTCAAGGGGGCATGTTCGGTGCCTTGCAGCCGGAGGGGTTGCGGGCCTGAATCCACCACATATAGGGGTATGTCCGGTGCCTTGCAGCCGGAGAGGTTGCAGGTTCGAATCCACACCTCAGGGGTATGTTCTAAGTGCCTTGCAGCCGGAGGAGGTTCCAGGTTCGAATCACACCTGGTGTAGGAGGCATGTTCGGAGCCTTGCAGCCGGAGGGTTGCGGGTTCGAATCCACGTCAAGCCACCGCGTAGGGACCCTGGGCAGAGTCCTTCACTCGCAATTGCTCATGCGCTTCGACGTGAAACTCCGGATTCAGTGTCCGCGCTGTAGTCGGGAGGGCCTCTGAGTAGAAATCTTGAAGGGGCGCTATATAAATATCTGAAATAAATAAATGAATGAATGAATGTATGAATGAATGAATGAATGAATGAATGAGGACATTGGACTGTTTGTCAGGCTCTCTGAGGTAGGACGGAACATCACCGGCCTGGAGGTTACAGATCAGCACCGTCCAAGTTGTCAGATAGGGGTCGAGAATTTTACAGATTAACACAGTAAACGAAGACGAATAGGAGCAGTTCCTTAAGGTAGCTCTGAGGCAGAAACGGGTATGAAGCGTTGGGCTAACGACTTTATTTTCTCGGCCTCGGCATAATATTATGAGGGCGGGTGTCCAGACCTCTCCCTCGACGTCTCATCATCCCACTGACAGTGTACAGTCAGTGTACTCATTACTCGCTGGCATTAGGATCTTCAACTAAACACGTCATTGCATAGGTAACCAATGCAGGTCATCTGTGACATACGGATTCCCACAGTTTAATAGGATATTACGGCAACAGAGGCCGTTGTTCACGTTAGGTATTGTAATAACACAAGACTTTGAAATCCAAAGAGTCTGTCAAAAGAGATAATTATCAGCAAAGCGAAAGAATTTTTATTTATTGCGCCATCTGAATGTGTTTCAAAGGTGTCCAATGTCGTTACACGTCTATTTATTAATCAATAATTAATAATTATAATAGAACAGAAATGTCCGTACCGTATTTCCTCTGTGTCTATTATAGCGCTACGTTTCTCTTATTGCGTCATTCGCCAGATGGCAGCTCGCATTTTCACTTATCCACGGGCTGGACTCTTCTTTGCCTGGTTAACTTATTGATTCGGAATATGGAAAGGAAGAAGAGTGGGGGTTAGAAGGGAGGGGAGCGGTGGGGAGAGGGAGGGAAATGGGAGGAAGTGGAAAAGGTGGGCAGGGGCGTGGGAGGTGGAGGGTATGAGGAGGGTAGGGAAATGGGGAGGAGATTGAAAGTGCAGGCGGAGGCGAAGGAAACGGGATGGGTAGGAGGTGTGGAGGGGAGGGAGAGAGGCGAAGGTGAAGGAAAAGGAAATAAGGGAGGGAAGTAAAAAGGAATGAGAGGAAGATGGGGAGGGATGGGAGGAATGGAAGGGAAAGGGAGGGGAAGGAGGGAAGTGGATGGATTTGGGAGTGTGGGAAAGGGATTGTTGATTTTGTGCTAAAATTCACCGTCTTAGGACGGGCAAACATCTAGTTTAATATAACGAGAGCTTACAGAATGTTATAAAAATTAAATCAATCCACAAATTTCTATATTTATTGTGCCATAGGAGCGGGTTTTAAAGGTGTCTAATGGGATCCGTTATTTGCCGCCAATTGCCGGTGCTTAACTAAAAAACCGTTAGCTTTGATCATCTTTTAGATTCCTAGAGGACCAGTATACTTGGCCTTTCCTAATCTAGTAACATCTCATCTAAGAACTTATAATTATAACTAAGTGTATTAATATCGATGTCGTCTCCAGAGTATAATATCTGTGGCAGAGTCGTCGCTTCGTGTAGATAGCTTGTATCATAACAGCGATGAATCGACCAGAAGATACGTTGGTTAGTTGCTGCTAAACGACGCTATGACATGACAAGGACGAGAAAGATCACTAGGGTATCCCAGGTATCCCTCCTCCTTTTTAATCAAATCAATCAATCAAATCAAAATCATTTTTATTGAACCATCATGTCAAGAAACAAAATACAAATTATAAGAAAAAATAAATGTAAGCAGAAAGTCATCCAAGGATAATTAGGTTGAAAACAGTTGAGAATGAAGCGACAAATCATTAAGAAGAGTAAGTAAGTAAGTAAGTATTTCCTTTATTGAGAAGCACCAGCAAACGCACAGCACTGTACATAGCAAGATTAACAAGATTAATACATTCAAACAAATAAACAAAAATTTATATATACAACCAAAGAATTGAATCAGAGGCTTTATTGTACAGAGGAAGAAAAGAGAAGAGCTAAGAGCTAGTCATAGGGTAAAATGAAGAGTCAAAGAACAGGATAATAATTATGGTCTGTCTGTTCTGTTAGTAGCCTAAAATTTATATCTTCTGTTATTTGTGTTCTTGTGAATTATTTCAATTGCATAACATATAAATGTACAGCGCAGTGCGTTTGTCAGGCGCTTAAATAAAGAAAAGATTATTATAATTATTATTATTATTATTATTATTATTATTATTATTATTATTATTATTATTATTATTATTATTATTATTATTATTATTATTATTATTAATTATTATTATTATTATTATTATTATTATTATTATTATTATTATTATTATTATTATTATTATTATTATTATTATTATTAATAATAAGTCCTCGTCAAGGCATGAATCATTAATTAAGTCCTCGTCAAGGCATCATCTAAAGCGTTAGAATGCTTTTTCAATGAATAGTCCTGCATTAGCATTTGCCACTCCTACACGCAATATAGAAATTTGGATTTCCTTCATCAATGTCATATGATTGTGTGGACGTGAAAGGAGCCGACTCCGGAAAGCAGTGGAAGATTGTTTTCTATGTTTTCTAATGACGACACAAACCTTAACCCTGGCCCTAACCGATCCTCACGACGCCGAATCTGACCCTAAACGCCTGTAGATGGGGGCCCGATAGCGCACTGGATAAGATCTGGCGTAGAGAGCGAGAGATACCGAGTTCGAGCCCCGTACGAGAGACATGCTTTGTAGGCTGCTATTAGCGCCATTGTATTGCAGGCTGGCTGTTCTGTTAGTAGTTAAGATTTATGGCTTCTGTCATTTGGTGTTCTTGTGAATTGTTTCAATTGCATAACTGTAAACGGGAACGGTTTCGATGTGTCAACCGGATTGTTTCAATAAATGAAGATTATTATTATTTATTATTAAATATATTATTTTTGTGCTGGTCAAATAGATTTATAAAAAAACGATTTCTGTTATCATTACAAGAAAATGATTGCAGCACGGCGTAAATTTAATTATTTATAGCGCCTTAGAAACCGGTTTTAAAGGTGTCTAATGATATCCGTCATTGGCTACACATTAAAAACCAAAACGTTAGCTTGAATCATCTTTTAAATTCCTAGAGGGCCAGTACAGTTAACCTTTCCTGATCTAGTATAATCTAATATAAGAACTTATATAGCACCAATGTTTTAATGGTCAAGTCGTCACCAGAGTATATAAGTCCATGGCGGAGTCATTGCTTCATGTAGATAAGTCTGTTTGACGACGGTGGATGATAATAAAAGATGACTCGACCCAAAGTCAGTTAGTAGCTGCCTAACGGCGCTGTGACATGACAAAGATTACTGGCGTAACCCTCCTTCTTTTTTAGGCTACGGACTGGCACTACCAGAGTACGGACTGTGATGGAATTATGTGTGCGCATAGTTTATTTAATATACAACATTTTAATTCAATATCTTTACGTCAACGGCCTTTGTAGCTAGTAGATTGGCTTTAAACAACGGATTTCTATTGTTTACCACATTTCCGTCAGATGCGAAGCTTGGACACCTTTAAATAGCTTTTCCAACGCTATATATAAGTCAGTTTTGTTCAATGGCTTATAATAATTTATGTTTCTGAATATGACTTACTTTGAGCCACTTAGAACGATATTCTTAACATCATCGATTTGCAAACTGATCGAAAAATGATAAACGATGACCTGATAGGAAAAATATCTAACAATAGGTTTAGAAAACATAAATGCACAATGAACCAAGTCATTTGACTTCAAAGATTATAAGTAAGTAAGTAAGTACGTGCTTTATTGAACCGCCTGCAAACGCACTGCGGGAACATCAGATTGAATCACAAATCACAAAAATCACAAATGTCAAAAATATCATAAAATGCAATAAAACAGACATCTATGCAAATATGAGATTATATACAACGGAATTAGAAAATAAACGTTGTCTTGGATATCTTTGTTGACTTTGAACAAGCGTTGAGATGTGCTCCATATACCAACACTTTACAACATATTGGAATATATGTCAATAAAAGGAAATATGTTTCGTACTGGAACTTGTTGTATGGAAATGCAGTGGCTTTTATGCTGTTTTGATTGGCTACTTGCGTTTAACCACATTGTGTCACTATAAAAACGCTCTGCTGAGGGGCGCGGTGGTGTAGGGGTATGTTCGGTGCCTTGCAGTCAGAGGGTTGCGGGTTCGAATCCACCTTAAGCCGCCGCGTATGGACCCTGCAGGGCAAGTCCTTCACTCGCAATTATTACTCTTACGCTTCGGCGTGAAACTCCGATTCAGTGTACGCGCTGTAGTCGGGAGCGCCTCTGAAGGCTCTGAGTAGAAATCTTGAAGGGGCGCTATAACAAGTACTCATACATCAATCAATCAATCAATCAATCAATCAATCAATCAATCAATCAATCAACCAATCAATCAATCAATCAATCAGCGCCAGAGTTAGAGAACTTATACTATTACAGTTATATGTCTTATATGTTGTATACGCATTCTAAAGGTGTTTAATCTGCTATTCTGTATTTTATGCTTGGATATGAAACGACCTCTAATGTTTGAAGACAATTTCAATGATCCGGGAGACTGGGCTCTTTCAATTGCCAAATAGGCAAACGCTCCCTGTGGAAAATCTCTTCCTCTTCTGCCCATACCGTTTTGACAATGAGACGAACGGGTCATTGTAGCAGCGGATATAGAACATAAATAAAATAGATCTCACACACCTCTTTTTACTTTAATTTAAGCTTATAAGTAATAGATTTTTGAAAACAGTACAGTTTCAGTTCAAGGCTTTTAATGTAACCATCGAAGTCAACGGCATTCACTGCCATAAGACATCGTTAAACTATCCTTTATGAATCGGGTTAGTGGGAGGGTCAAATTCCCGTCATGCAGAATGGTATTATTTCTGCTTGGATGTGAAACGACCTCTAGCGTTTGATGACAATTTCGTAGGTCCGGGGAGACTGCTCCCTTTCGACTGGTAAATAACTAAAACCTCTCTGAGGAAATCTTCATTTTCTGCTCATACCATGTGACAGTCAGACGGGTGTAAAGCCACAGTAGCCTTGGATATAGTAGACAACCAAAATAATTTTTAGACACCTCTTTTTACTTTAATACCAGATTATAAATAAGAAACTTATGAAAAAATCTCACAGTACGAGCTAATGTAACGCAAACATCGCAGTCAGAGTGGAAGGTTATGCTTCTAAATCTATGATAACGGCCTTCGCTACCATAAGAAGATATCGTTAAACTACGAGAACCTTCAAAAGTGGACTTATCGACTTCATTTTCTTAGCCTCGGCATATGAGAACGAGTGGCCAGTTCTCTCCCGAGTTAGCAATTGGGAGGAGAGGGGAGTGGGTTTAGATGGGAGCTGTGTCTGGGAGAGGAAGGAGTCTATGGGAAGGGAAGTGGAAGGAAAGGGTAGGGAGTGGAAGGTGGAGGGGACTATGAAAGGGAATGGATGGGGAATGGGGAGGAGAATGGAAGGGAGAAGGAGGGAAGGTAAGGGGAGGATACAGGATGTAGGGGCGTGAAGAGAGGGGATGCTAGGGGAGGGTGAGGGGAAGGAGGGACTGGGTGGGGAAGAGGAGGGAAGTAGAATTATGCCTTTCTTCTTCCTCTGTTTCGGAAACGCCTGAAGACTATCTTATTTGTTAGAGCCCTGGGTCGGGAGCGCCTCTGAATCTTTGAGTGGCGCTATACAAATGTTCAATTACAATTACAATTGCAATTACAAAGAATGGGTGGGAAACGGAGGGTAAAGGGAGATGAAAGGGTGTGAAAGTGAGGGAAAGGGGTGTGCTGATCTTGAGTGGCCCGCCAAAGCCCGTCCTATGTTTTACATAATAACAGTTGACGCAAAGCCGTAGACATTAAATGATTTAAATCAATTCGCAAATTTCTCTACTTATTGTCCCATCGAAATGTGTTTTAAAGGTGTCTTGCGACATCCCTCATTTGCTAGAGTTTAACTACAAAAAATAGCGTTAAGCTTCTTTTACGTTGCTGGAGGGCCAATACACTTGACCTTCCTTAGGCCCTAATCTAGTATAGTCTAATCTTTCTTTTCTGTTCGTATACCGTGTGGCAATCAGTCTGTCGGATTAGACGGCCCGATGGGTGTTTAACCCTAGGGCTACCAAGCTTTTTTTGTAACACGGACTACCAAGGGGGGTGGTTACCACCCCCCCTGGATTTCGTGTTTGGTTTCACATATCATAACTTGTAATATAGCAATGGATTCAGCATTCATTTCTGCACAGAATGGTATATTTAGTTGTACATTATGTGAATGCACCTCGAAATTACATCACTTTTAACAAAGGAACCCATTAATTAGCAATATTGTATAATTATTGTATGGCTGCGAGAGCTGGACAATCAAAAAGAGGGATGAGGAGAGAATAAAAGCATTTGAAATGAAATGCATACGAAAAATACTGGGTATATCATGGATAGAGAAAAAAAACAAATGAATGGGTGTTAGAGACGGCGGGAGTGGAAAGGAATTTACTGGAATCAATAAAAAGAAGAAAGATGTCTTACTTTGGGCATATAATGAGGAAACAAGGTGAATGTCTACTATTGTCTAGAGAAAGAAATTATGCAAGGAACGGTACCGGGAAAAAGAGCAAGAGGGAAACCAAGGAAGAGATGGATGGACAATGTGGGCGAATGGTTGGAATTATCAACGGAGCGGTTGATGCGAGAAACCGAGGATAGGAGAGGATGGAGAAGAATCGTCTACAATGCGACCAACCCTCGTATCGAGGACGGTTGAAGAGAGAGAGAGAGAGAGAGTATAATTATTATTGCGTACATTTTGTACTTTTTGGATAAACAAATATAATATTATGTGTGTTTTGAAACTAATATATGTATAAAAGATACACAAATACATACCTACACATGTTTATATAGTATAAATGTACATCCATACATATATATCCATACTAGAGAGTGACATGGGGAGACAATCTCGTCCCCATCCCCACCCCGCACCAAGTTAGTCGTCCCCATCCCCACCCCATCCCCGCAGGGTTTGTCCCCATCCCCGCCCCATCCCCGCAGGTTTGCTCCCCATCCCCACCCCATCCCCGCAGGTTTGCTCCCCATCCCCACCCCATCCCCGCAGGACGACATCACATTCCCGCAAAAAGTTTACACAAATTAAAATATAAAAAAAAAACAGTTTTTAGCTTACAAAACTATTTGTATTGTTGACTGCATTAGTCTGTTATTATCTTATGGACAGTTTGCATTAACCAAGTCCTGACTATTTCTGACTAGTAGGCTTCAGAAACTAATAAACTCTCCTTATCAGTTCTCAAGTTCTCAACATCACCCGGGTTTATTGCCGGCTCATTCCCCATTACCGCGGTATTACCGCGAGAGTAAACCCCATTACCGCGGTATTGCCGCAATTTTTGTCCCCATTACCGCGGTATTACCGCAATTGTTGTCCCCATTACCGCGGGATTTACCGCGGTTACCGCGGTTTCCCCGCGGGGAAATTCCCCATGTCACTCTCTAATCCATACATATATATCGGTTTACGTTGTAATGCTGTATTCGGCCATTTTCACACAGATTACGCGTAATATTATTTATTTTGATCACTTCCGGTATTCAAAAGACAAAGATGTAGGTATGCAAATGAAGCCCTTCATTCCCTCTGAAGAATGGTATCTTTGTTTCTCTTCCAGGAAGACAAATGAATACGCTACAGACAAAAACTAATGGGGGGAGTCCTTCCATTCAGCCATTTTTCACGCATATTACGCGTATTATTATTTATTTTGAGCACTTCCAGTTGTCTCAGGTCAACTCAGTGACCATAGAAATGTAGCCCCACATTCCCTCTATAGAATGGTATAATTTGTGTCTCTTAATATTAAATGACGGATAAGATATAGTCGAAAATCTAGGGGGGGGTGGTATCCACCCCCCCTGGTGCATACCAGGTATATTGGGTATAACTTTTGAACGGTGTGAGATATCATCTCACATTTTACCTCAAAACGTGTGTAAATGAACCCCTACAGCTACCTAAAAGGTCAAATTTTTATTCCATACGGAAAAAGTTTGAGATGAAAAAAACCTAGAGGGGGGTGGCAACCACCCCCCCCCTTTGGTAGCCCGAGGGTTAAAGCGTAGCAATATCGGATAGCCTATAGTACGCAAGAAAAATAATTTTTAGACACCTCTTTTTACTTTTATTCCAGCTTATAAATAAGAAACTTATGAAAAATCTCACAGTAGAACATTTTTATTATAGTATAGTGTTTTGTTAGATACATGAACATTTTAAAAGAAAACCTTAATAAATTATAATACATGTATGCTTTGTTAGTTAATGAAATTTGTCAGGACATAATAATCACAGACAGTATGAGATGAACTACTTTATGTTGCAAAAATATTGAATATTAGTGAAATTGTAAAGCTCCGTTTGATGCCTTTAAGGGTGTCGTTCAGATGCTATAAGTTTCTGGTTCTGATTGTATTGTATATTTTCTGTATGGTCGCCAATTTTCAAACGCGGTTTAATGGCATTAACACTGCATAATTTTTGGGCTCATTTTTTATTAGAAATTGGAATTAAAACGGGATCGCAAATTAATTACATGGTAACAGAATGCGAGAAAAGAATTATTGCATAGAGGGAAGTCCCTGGGTATTAGTTAGAGCCTTAAAGACAGTTTTGATCTGCATTAGGGAAGTCTTATCAGTGAGCGACAGTGTAGTGGTTAGCGTGTTTGGCTGTCAATCGAGAGGTCGAGGGTTCAAATCTCCTGGAAGCAGTAACTTGGTTCTAAATATTCTGCTTCACCTGCACCCCCTAGCCAAGTCAACTATAACGAGCACACTGACCGTACACTGGCTGTGGGAAGATGGGACGGCGAGGGAGAGGACTGGTCACCCGCTCTCATACGACGAGGCTAAGAAAATGAAGTCGCTAACACTTCTTTTTCCCTATAATTGCGCTGTTAATAATGCTAAGGATAGGCAGGTAAACGATTGGCGATAGATAAAAGCTGATTAATATATAGCGTTGGAACCCCATTTAAAGGTTTCTAAGTAATCCATTTCTCCCATTTTTAATGTTAGTATGTAACTCCTCTTTGGCTCAGGGCTCTGTTCCAGTCCCACACAAAAGGGCAGTGGTCTTTCCATCGCTTAAGCGCCAGGGCCTAGACCCAGCCACTCCTTCCAACTATCGCCCTATCTCCAACCTGTCTTTCCTCTCTAAACTCTTAGAAAAATGCATTTCACTTCAGCTCGTTCACTACCTTGACACCAACTCACTAATGCCTCCTCTCCAATCCGGCTTTAGGAAATACCACTCTACTGAATCTCTCATGACTCACCTTCTTGCTGACGTCTTTAGTGCAGTCGACCAAGGTCATGTCACTCTTCTCGCACTGTTCGATGTCAGTGCCGCCTTTGACACTGTGGACCATGCCATCCTCCTTGAGCGCTTATCTAAATCTTTCGGCATTGCTGATTCAGCCCTTCTTTGGTTCCGCTCTTTTCTTTCTGACCGCTCTCTCTCTCTCTGTCGTCTTCGGTTCCACCCGCTCTCCCTGGACTTTTATTCCATACGGTTTGCCCCAAGGTTCAGTCCTGGCACCACTCCTCTACATTCTCTACACCGCCGACCTTTCGGACATACTCACTCTCAAGGGGGTCTCGGCTCATCAGTACGCCGATGACACCCAAGCCTTTGCTCATGGTCCAGCCAGCACAGCTGCTTCACTGGTCGTGAGGGTCCTTGAGGCCACCACGACGCTGGACCTTTGGATGTCTTCTAACCGTCTCCGCCTTAACTCAGACAAAACTCAATTCATTTGGCTTGGCGGTAGAGCCCAACTAGCCAAGATTGACATGGAATTTCTCCGCACTACTTTCCCACACGTCCATTACTCTGTCTCAGTTCGGGATCTGGGCGTTAGCCTGGATCCAGTTCTCTCATTTTCAGAGCATGTCAATCGCATCTCTCGAACATGCCTTTATCATCTACGCCAAATTCGCACCATCCGTCACTCACTCTCTCCTCACATGCGGTCAACACTCTCGTCCATGCACTGATCTGTACAAGGGTTGACTTCGGCAACTCCATCTTTGCCGGTCTCTCTTCATTAAACCTCTCCAAGCTTCAGTCCATTCTTAACGCCTCCGCCCGCCTTATCTGTGGTCTCCCAAAGTACTCTCACATATCTACCTTCATTCGGGAAACTCTTCACTGGCTTCCTGTGCCCCAGCGCATTCAATTCAAAATTCTTACACTTATGCGCAACTCTCTGCTCAGGGTAGCTCCTTCATACCTTCAGGCCTTATGCACATCGGTTTCTACACTTCCTGGTCGCTCTGCTCTGCGCTCTGCCACCAGAGGCCTTCTGGTTGTCCCCGCATGCGTGGTGCAACAGCTCAATCCAGAAGCTTTGCCTATGTCGGCCCTCTACTTGGAACAATCTTCCGCATGAATTGCGTCTTGAGCTCCTCAGCCTTTCCCTTCCTCTGTTTCAGAAACGCCTGAAGACTATCTTATTTGTTAGAGCCCTGGGTCAGGGAGCGCCTCTGAATCTCTGAGTGGCGCTATACAAATGTTCAATTACAAATTACAATTACAATTACAATTACAAAAGACCCTCCTATTATAGGTGCAAAGGGAATTGACATAAAAATATTCCTTCAGAGAAACGCTGTGTAAAAAATGAACGTTCCGCCATTGTCCTAAATGTGGCAGTAGCACAAAGACCGTACACTGTCGTTGGGAAGATGAGACAGACCACCGACCCTCATACGCCGAGGTGAAGAAAATGAAGTCGCTAACACTTCCTTTTCAGATATGGCGCGGTAAATAATAGGATATCGTTCTATGTGACTCGTATGAAGTCAGGACAGGATAAATTATTAGCGATTGAACAAAGTTGATTAATATATAGCGTTTGAAACCCTATTTAAAGGTGTTTTAGTAATCCAATGCTTACAGACCATAAAATAGTTATAGGTACAAAGGCCGTTGACTCAAAAAAATCAGTCAGAGAAACACCGTGTATAAAATGAACGTTCCGCCATTGTCGTAACTGTGGCAGTGCCAGTCGCAAGCCTGTCTAAAGGAGCAGTGGCCAATCCTACATGCAATATAGACATTTGGATTTCCTTATGCCTGTAAGATGCTAAATATTTAATTTTTGTACTGGACAAATAGATTTATAAATATATAGTCATTACAATAAAGCGATTGCAGTTCAGCGCAAATTTCACTATTTATAGCGCCTTCGTAACCGGTTTTAAAGGTGTCTAAGGATATCCGTCATTTGCTAGAATTTAAATGCAAAAACGTCGTTGCTTGGATCGTCTTATACATTCCAAGAGGTCGAGTACAGTTAGCTTTTCCTAATCTAGTAAAATCTAATCTAAGAACTTCTAAAGCGCCAAAATGTATATGGCCAAGTCGTCACTAGAGTATAAGTTCATGGCGTAGTCATTGCTGCACGTAAGTAGTCTGTTTGACGACGGTGTATCGTAACAAAGATAACTCGACGCAAAGATGCGTTGGTCATTTTCTGTTTAACAACGCTTTGTCATGACAAAAGATGATTAGCATTGCCCTCCTCCTTCCTTAGGCTACGGTCTAACACTACCAGAGTTCGAACATAGGTGGAATATAAATAAATAAATATATATATATATATATATATATATATAACATATATATAACATATATATAATATATATATATGCATACATAGTTTGGTTGTTTAGTTGCTGTTTAACGACAATGTCATAATTGGCTTCATTCTCTTTTATCAAGGCTTGGGAGTGGCACTATTGCAGTGTTTTTTTGAGGTAGCAAAAACGATTAAACGGAAAATTTTATTTATTGCTTCGTACATAATGATTTAAAGGTGTCTAAATAAACGACAGAGCTTTATTTACAGAAATGACGTCACGGACAGTTCCGTACTGAATTATGAAGATTGAAGATAACTGAGAATACAGCGGTTTCTTTATAGGTCAAAATTAAATGGTTAATGTTAACCTTAAACACTCAACTTAATAAATAATAATAATCAATTGTTATTGACTGGTTTTTGTTCTATAGGCCTACAGCGATATCCAATTACCAGAGAGACCTGTCATGGGTGATTGTTTTGAATATGATTAAATGATGAACGTTGCCCTCCTCTTCTACCCAGCCTTACGACTGGTACTACAAGAGTATACGGACGCTGTAGGAATGTTCATTTTATACACAACGTTTTACAGTGGAATAATTATATTTACGTCAACTGTCTTTGTAGCTACAGAATGTCGTTAAACAATGGATTACTACTCCTTGACCATCTACGGGCAGATGCGAAGCTTGGTCACCTTTAAATAGCTTCTCTCCATGCTATTTAATTTTCGTCACCATCGTTTCCAATAAATATTATGCTAACTCGCAAAGATAAATATATTTAACATCCTCGATTTCTGATAAGGTGGAAAAATTATAAACAATTAACTGAAAGGAAATAATATATCCTAGCCAAATATCAAACAGCGATTGGTCAACTCCGCGCCTTCGCAATTGTGTGTCCGTTGTGGAATAACCTTCACCACAATCTCAGGCTGTTGCTTGAAAACTCTTAACTTTACTCGAGCCGTTGACGTCGATATAGAAAGCTCTTCTGAATGGTCATTACTGCTAAAGGCGCTTTATAAATGCCTAGATACAATAGAATACAAACACGATTTAGAAAGCCTAAATGCACCACAGGCAAAATCAATCGACTACTAATATTATATACAACGGAATTAGAAAATAAACATATCTTGGAAATATTCGTAGGTTTTCAACGAGCGTAAGGTATGCTACATATAGCAACACTTTTGAACAAATTGCAATATACGGGAATAGAAGGAAATATGTTTCGTACTGGAACTTGTTGTATGGAAATGCAGTGGCTTTGAAAGCTGTTTTGGATGGTAACTTGCGTTTAACCACACTGTGTCAAAATAAGGATAATTATCGACGCCCTCCTCCTTTCTCCAGGCTTGGGAATTGCACTGCCAGAGTGCGAGCAAGCCAGAGTAAAAAATCTTAAACTATTAGGCCTAGCCTACTGTTACATAATTATGTCTCTTTTGTTGTGTACACATTCTAAAGGTGTTTAACCGGCTATTCTGAATAGTATTATTTCTGCTTGGATGTGAAACGACCTCTAGCGTTTGAAGACAATTTCATTGGTCCGGGAATACTGCGCCCTCTCAATAGCTAAACAACTAAAACCTCTCTGAGGAAAATTTTCCTTTTCTGCTCGTATACCGTTTGACAGTCAGACTGGCGGATTTGACGGATGTAAAGTCACAGTGGCCTTGGATAAACATGACAGAATTTTATCTGTTGCAGACAGTCTGGCACGCAGAACTTTTATTATTAGAATGATTTATTCGTGATTATATACTTCATAATGTACACCAGAGTGCGGTTAGCAATTGGATCAAAAAGGATACACTTACTTACTTACTTACTTACTTATAATAGTACATAAGTAAAATAATTCTTAGACACCTCTTTTCACTTTACTTCTGGCTTATAAATAAAAACTTGTGAAAAAAACCATAGAGTAAGAGCTGAACGCAACCATCACAGTCAGAGAGGAACACTAATAATTATATTTTTCAATCGACGTCAACGGCCTTTGCTGCAAATGTGAAAACAGAATTAGTTTATTGAGGGATGGTTTTGGATATTAGTGAGAAGCTCAAAGAAAGCTATTCTCTGCATAACAACAGGATAGTCTAATCAGTGACCGATAGCGTAGTGGTTAGCATGCTCGACTGTCAATCGAGAGGTCGGAGGTTCATATACCAGCCAAACAGGAGCTTTCTTCGAAATATTCTGCTCGACCGGTTCCCCAGCCAACTCAGCTACGAGTACATTGACCGTACGCTGTCTGTGGGAAGATGAGACGGCGAGGGAGAGGACTGGCCTCTCATATGCCGAGGTTAAGAAAATGAAGTCGATAACACTTCCAATTCTGATATCGCGCGGCCAATAATAGGATATCGTTCTATGTGACTCGTGTACGTGAAGACGTGGTTAAAGAGTTAAATGATTAGCGATTGAACGAAGTTTATTAATATATAGCGGTTGAAAACCTATTTAAAGGTGTCTAATAAAATTATGTAATCCGTTGATAAAGGACCCCATTAGGTAGAAAGCCGTCGACATCAAATATTCAGTCAGCTAATAGTTGTGTATAAAATGAACGTTCCACTATAATTGTCATAACCGAGGTAATGCCAGCCGCAAGCCTGGCAAGAGGAGGAGGGCAACACAATTATAGATTATTATCGGAGGCGCTAAATACTGTATACGGGCCATTCTGGGAAAAAAACAAGTCATGGGTAGGAAGTGTTATAATAATATTTTCGTTTATTCAAAAATCCGGTTGACAAACCGCAACCGGTTACAGTGTACAATTATGCAAATCTTAACTACTAACAGAACAGACAGCCTGCAAACACAAAGCAAATCCGCCCAACGGGGGCTCGAACTCAGTACCTCTCGGTCTCTGTGCCAGATGTTATCCAATGCGCCACCAGGCCCCCCGTTATCGACTTCAGTTTCTCATCCTCGGCATATAAGGTGGCGTCCCATCTTCGTAATCACAGTGTGCGGTCAGTGTTCTCACTACAGTGGAGTTGGCAATGGGAATCATAATCAAAAAGAAATCTGTTAATATAACCACAACACTGTCTACTACACCAAAATAATCCAGAATTGTCAAACGATAGAGAAAACTGTTTTTGATAATTAAATATTTTAAGTATTTCTAATTTCGTTGAGTGCTTATTGAGATTCTATGGATGAAATCGATTGATTTGAATTGTATTGCAAGCTGTCTGTTCTGTTAGTAGTTAAGATTTAAATTGCATAACATGTAAATGTACAGCACAGTGCGTTTGTCAGGCGCTTAATGAAGAAAATATTATTATTATTATTATTATTATTATTATTATTATTATTATTATTATTATTATTATTATTATTATTATTATTATTATTATTATTAAATATTTGCTCAACATATTGACAGACTGTGTCACTTGGACGATCGTATTTCAAGGACAGTCTCGCATCGTCAGTTTCTATAGCAGAGCACTGGTCTTGTAAACCAGGGATCGTGAGTTCAAACCTCATTGGGGCAAGTAGGCCTAGCGTTTTGAAGACTTCACAATTAAACCAAGATCATTACTCTTCTAAACCAGGGGTCATAAGTTCAAAGGTCATTTGAGGAATTAAAATCTTGATGATCAGACAGCCAAAGCAAACATTATATATTTATATATCAATATATTCATGAATATATTAACATATGTTAATGTTTTAACATAATTTATATTGATGTACTAATAACACTAACATTATATGTTATACGTGAAATAGATTATGTGCTGGCATGTAATTCTAATTAGTAACTTCTAATGCGCCGGTGTAGAATGCACAAGGCATCGACCGATAGCCCACCAAAACCGTTATCAGGTCAATTTGTGTGCGTTTGTGCCTGATTGGTTGATTGCTTAGTTAAGTGAGTAAGTAATTAAGTAAGTAGGCCTAGGTAAGTATATTCTTTATTGAATCAGCTGCAATCCGCATTCCGGTGTATATCAATGGTCAATATGAATAATGCAATCTAATTATAACAGTTTTTGCCATATTATGGTCAGCTAAAGGTAAAACACGGTCATGTGATCGGGGTCGAAGGGGAATAAGCCAAAAGTTTTTTGGAGGGAGAAACCTATGGAGAACATGGCCCGGGTCTCCAGGACCGCCGAAAACAAGCAGGTGTCGGCTTCAAGGCATAGTAGTTCAAAGGTTGGGCTATCACTTGGTATGTATCGCTGACGGATCAATCTGTTGGGGTTTAATAACACTGTGTCATAACGAAAATGATCAGCGTCGTCATCCTCCTCCTTTATCGTTACTTGGACTGGCACTACCACATGTAGCGCAGTGGCGAAGTTGCACAGAAACGAAGAAGCAACAGAAAACTGAAAACTAGGCTATTTAAAAGTATTTATGGCTTCAAATAATCCGATATAAAGGTGTCTAACAAATACGTCAGAGTTCCGAAAACAATAAAAATTCAGCAGAAAAGATATTTATTGCTTAGGTATCATACGATTATAATAAATACGTTAAAGTTTTATTTCCAGATAGATATGACTTCACGAAGAGAGAGAGAGAGAGAGAGAGAGAGAGAGAGAGAGAGAGAGAGAGAGAGAGAGAAACAATCGACTTAGGAAATTCGAAGTTATGAGTTGGCTTGGAGAAATCATAATCGAAGAGAAATCTCCAAATATACTTCTGCCCGACGGGGATTTGAACCCAGGTCTCTGGGTTGACAGTACAGCACGCTAACCACTATATACTACCGAGTACGGACTAGTCCATAGAAGACCAAAATAGGCCAGACTTATTAAACGATAGACTAAACTGTTGTCGATTGTATCAGTATTTCTAATCTCGTTGAGCGTTCATCGTGCTGCTATGAATCAAATATTGCGGAGCATATTGACACGTGTCACTTTGAAGATCGTATTTAAAGGACAGTAATCCACCAACCCGCACGGTAATCTAGCCTCCCCTTCGCTCCCCTAACAATAATGATTGGCGACGGGCTCCTCCTTTATCCAGGCTTGACAATGGCACTACCACAGGCAGAACAGTAACAAAGTCTTCAACTACAATTCTGCCGTCCAAAGCCAAAACGCAGTAACTCGGGAAAAAATTTTTTTCACTTTTTTACATTTTTACACTTAAGATGTAACTATCTTCGTGTTAAAAAATTGTCGAAGCTGTATTATTACTGGTTTCCGAGATTTTGTGTTGCCAAAACGCAGTAAGTCGGATATTTTTCACTCGATGCCAAGCCAAAACGTAGTACTGCGTTATAACCACAGTATTCTGCTGTTCCTACAAACGAATACCAAGCCAAAACGCAGTGCTGCGTTATGGCTTAGTAATAAGTCATCGTTTAGGCATTCTGTTTCCGGTTTTGTTTACAATTAATGAGCGTGAAACAAATTTATCAATCCGAATTAATCTGAAGTTAAAGCGTTTTTAATTGTAAAAGTATTTAATTGTTGCAGTCGTGAATTATAATTACGGATTGTAAAACAGTCTGTTAATTAATATTTTCTATATTTTTAGACGATGCTTGTATCACGGTTAGGCCTACTTGGGTTTGACTAATACACGGATGGGACAGATGGTTACTGAATTAGCCTATTAGGTTTTTCTTTTACATGACGTTTTAAGATATTTTACTCTAAGTAGTAGCCTAAGTCGAATTGTAGGCATGTTACAGACGCCCTGTTTTAAGTCATAAATTCAGACACCAATATCGCTTGATCAATTTAAAATGTAGGTATCCAAGTCGAACTTCACATGTAGGCCCTATTAATTTCCCCGCGGGGAAACCGCGGTAACCGCGGTAAATCCCGCGGTAATGGGGACAACAATTGCGGTAATACCGCGGTAATGGGGACAACAACTGCGGTAATACCGCGGTAATGGGGTTTACTCTCGCGGTAATACCGCGGTAATGAGGAATGAGCCGGCAAGAAACCCGGGTGATGTTAAGAACTTGAGAACTGATAAGGAGATTTTCTTATTTCCTGAAGCCTCCTAGTGAGAAATGGTCAAGACTTGGTTAATGCAAACTGTCGATAAGATAATAACAGACTAACGCAGTCAGCAATACAAATAGCTTTGTACGCTAAAATATGTTATTTTTTAATTTTAATTGGTGTAAACTTTTGCGGGGAATGTGATGTCGTCCTGCGGGGATGGGGTGGGGATGGGGAGAAAATCTGCGGGGATGGGGTGGGGATGGGGAGAAAACCTGCGGGGATGGGGCGGGGATGGGGACAAACCCTGCAGGGATGGGGCAGGGGATGGGGAAGACTTGCTCGTTGCGGGGCAGGGATGGGGACGAGATTGTCTCCCCATGTCACTCTCTACTTCACATGTAGGCCCTATTAATTATACAAAGAGCATTAAGGCACTCTTCTCCAAGAA
Source organism: Aporrectodea caliginosa (assembly GCA_020284085.1). NCBI lineage: Eukaryota > Metazoa > Annelida > Clitellata > Crassiclitellata > Lumbricidae > Aporrectodea > Aporrectodea caliginosa. The sequence goes on from JACEVL010000351.1 coordinate 1,704,941, forward strand.
CCATTGGTTTAAATTCCCTGCTTGTTTATCAATAACTGAATGAGATATTTCGCTAAGAGATTTGTGGTATGTAAGTTCTTACGAAGAGATTTTCAAATTAGGCCTATACCATTTGAACTAGATAAGATGTTTGAAATATGTCTTACACTATATTTTGCTCAAATTTATTGCAGCCTTCAATGTTCTTTATTATAAAGGATAGATTGTAGCCTAACAGGAGAGCTGCCAAAATTTTGAGTCTGGCTTTAGAAAAGTGTGGACGAAAACGCAAGGTCAGAAAACCGGAAAAAAGCTCTCACAAGCTTAAAAACAGAAAATTAGTTCTACCACAGATTACCCACGTCAACGTTCGACGACATATGCATTTTCAAAGTGAAAAAGTACCAAGAGTTTCTGAATACACCTCACTTTTAAGTTTGGGGAGTTAAGTTACCTAAAGTGACCTCTAAATGTGGAATGTTCAATTGTTTGTTTCAAATCAATTTTTTCAATGAATTTGATCAAACATTATTTTCGAAAACATTGTATTCTATCTGTAAATATCTGTAAAGCAACAGTGAATGGCTATTATAATTTCCATGACAAAATCTAGTTAGAGTCTAATTTTTATAGGTAAAGTCAATATTTTTACAATAATTTTTTACTAATTGATGTTCAAATTGAAATTGATGTTCAAGTTGTTCAAGTTAAAACAAAGGCAGTTAATAATAATATAAGTTATAAAGTGCAATCCTTATTACCATTTCACGCTGAATAAAATTGATAAGCCCAAACGCAGTAATGTGTTTGGCTAGTTGAATTCCCATGAAAATGGGAATTTCATGCAAAGCCAAAACGCAGTAGAAACGATTTTTCAGTATTTTGATCGAAAATCACTAATATTAAAAAAAAATTTATTTCAACAATAAAATACCCACAATTTAATACATTTTATGGTGTAAATTGTTTTTGGATTGAATAGATAAATTCGGAGATTTTTGTAATAAACTTTCAAATCAACTTTCTGCAAAATATTGGTTTTCCGAGTTACTGCGTTTTGGCTTTTGAGGGCAGAATTTGTTCAAATTAGAAATATTATAATTGTCCAATATAGCGGAAACGATATTTATTGCTACGGAGTTATGCGATTTAAAGGTGTCTAATAAATATGCCAGAGTTTTATTGCCAGAAATGATTGCACGACTTAGGAAAATCGAAATGGACTTAGGAAAATCGAAGTTTGCTGAGCATACAGTGATGTGATCAATGGTATTTGAAAATAGATTTGTGTTTGCAATATAGAAAATACTATTTTATTTTATAAAACTTATTTTCAAAATATCTTTTTCAGACACGGTGGGTTTTTTGTAGGTCCACTGATTATCCGTGCTCTCCCCAAACTTAAAGTCCAAATTAATACCCTTAAACATTAACCTTAAATAAACATTCAACCTGAAATTGACTAAAGTTAGTGGCATACAGCGAAGTCTAATGGAGATAGGAGTCCAGTTGAGTGATTGTGTGAGGATGATTAGATGATTAGCGTTGCCCTCCTCCTTTGAACAGGCTTGCGACTGGCACTACCACAGTTAAAACTCTGGCGGAAACTTTACTTTTCACACAACGTTTTTCTGAAGGAATATTTTGATGTCAGCTGCCTTTGTACCTGTAGGGGTCTTTAAACAAAGGATTCCTTAGACACCTTTAAATAGGGTTCCAAAGCTGTATATAAATGGGCTTCGTTCAATCGCTAGTAATTGCTGATGATAGACAAGAGTTACGTACTTGAGTCACTTAGACCGAAATCCTTGACATAATCGATTTGTAAACTGATGGAAAAAAGAATAAAAAATAAACTTTAATCGTATTCTGAAATGAAAAAGATCCTAACTAAATATCAAACATGGCTGAGGAAGCTTAAAAGCACACCATCACACGCCTCATGGGGAAATTCTCTTCATTTTCTCCTCATACCAGGCGGAATAGACGGTTGTAAGGTCATAGTAGCCCAGAATATAGAATATAAATAAAAATAAACCTTAGACACCTTTTTTACTGTAATTCCAACTTATAATATTATGTTAAAGACACGAAAACTGAACAGTATGATCTCATTGTTAAAAGTATGTCATAGAACTATCTGCAGTTTGTTAACGGCCTCTGGTGCAATAAGATATTGGTAAACTAGGAGATCCTTTAAGAATGGACTTAGCGACTTCGTTTTCTTAACCTCGGCATATGAGAGCGGGTGGTCTTCCCTCGCCGTCTGATCTTCCCACGTAATCGTTAAAGCCGCTAATTACCTTCTGCGTTGTTCTCCTGAGTCACGTACAGCCATATCATTTAAGATCATTGATTTTTAAAGTGATATAAATAATTAAAAAATTCTGTGTAATAAGGGGCACGAAAATGTCACAGGTTTTACTGTGAGATTTTCGTGCCTCCCCACTAATAGGGGGGCCCGAAAATGTCACATAAAATGTCGCAGAAAATTAAGTTTGTAGGGCCTACCATTTGACTGTTATTTTTCACTTTTTGATAAAAGGGAAGATATAATTAAAACCAAAATAGGTCTATTATTATTAAGGTGTCACGTTAATTTTCTGACATTTTCGGGCCCCTTGATTTGAGGGCCCTGTGCAATTGCACGGTTCGCACAATGGTAAGGCCGGTACTGCTGTGTTGCTATTAAATAGAAAATATTCTTACCAAATATGAAACAGGGTTTAAAAGGCATTAACACTGCTATATTTTTTAGGCAAAGTGTTTGATTCGGAATGGAATTAAAACGGATATAGCATTAGGCCCTATGTAGTTACAAAATGTGGAACAGAATTAGTTTCAGGGCTCTATCTGTGTAGGCCTATTAGTGGGATCTGGCATTACCCCAGTTAAGACTCCGGCGGAAAATTCATTTTATACATAACGTTTTTCTGACGGAATATTTTGTAACTGTAGGGGTCATAAACATTGGATTACTTAGACACCTTTAAATATGGTTTTCAGCGCTATATATTAATCAGCTTCGTTCAATCGCTACTAATTATTATCGTCGATTTTGCAGTCTAGTAATAGGCCTAGGTGAGGAATTGTCTCCATGACATAACAGAAGTCACCTAAAGCGTTAGAATTTTTGTAATGGATAGTCTCTCATTAGCATTTGCCACTCCTACACGCAATCTATAAATTTGGATTTCCTTATGCCTGTAAGGTGCTAAATATTTTATTTTTGTACTGGACAAATACATTTAAGTAAGTAAGTAAGTAAGTAAGTGTATTCTTTTTTCAACCAATTGCATATCCGCACTTTGGTGTACATACATTTATACAGAGTATAACATTCTTATTATAAACGATCTGCGTGAGAGATTGTCCGCTTGTAGAATAAAACGGTCAAGTAATCTCGGGCGCAGGGTGTAGGGGAGCAGCTTTTTTGGGGGAGTAGCCCATGGAATACATGACCCGGGTTTCCTAGGACCGCAGAAAAAAATGATCTGTATTGTCTTACAATAAGCGATTGCAGCATGTTTTATTATTCAAAGGTTTAACGTCGCCTTATGACACCAAAAGCCGTTGACGACAATCCACAAATTCATCCAAACATTAATTGCAGCACAGGTAGGTATGGACTGTTTAACGACTAGCTGTATGGTAACAAAGACCCTTAGCGTCGCCCTCCTCCTTCTTCCAGGCTTGCAGCACCTGCAAATTTCATCATTTATAGCGCCTTTGCAGCATGTTTTAAAGGTGTCTAAAGACATCCGTCATTTGCCAGAATTTAAATACAAAAACGTTAGCTTTGATCATCTTTTACATGCCTAAAGGGCCAGTACAGGTAATCTTTCCTAATCTAGGAAAATCTAATCTAAGAACTTCTAAAGCGCCAATATTTAAATAGCCAAGTTGTCACTAGAGTATAAGTTCATGGCGGAGTCATTGCTTCACGTAAGCAGTCTGTTTGATGACAGTGTATCATAACAGAGATGACTCGACCTAAAAATGCGTTGGTTAGTTGCTGTTTAACGACGCTATATCGTGACAAAGATGATTAGAATTGCCCTCCTCCTTTATTAGGATAGGGCTAGCACTACCAGAGTTCGAACAGTGGTGGAATGTGTTTGTGTGTGTGTGTGTTTGTGTGTGTGTTTGTGTGTGTATTTGTGTGTGTGAGTGTGCTTAGTTGCTGTTTAACGAATGTCATAATTTACGTCGTCCTCTTTTATCAAGGCTTTGGAGTGGCACTAAGACAGTGTTTTTGGTGAGATCAATAACGATTTAACGGAAAATTTTATTTATTGCTTCGTAAATATAAGACTTAACGGTGTCTAAATATACGTTGGAGAGCTTTATTTACAGAAATGACTTCACGGACAGTTCCGTATTGACTTTTGAAAATTGAAGATAACTGAGATTACAGTGGTTTCTTTATTGGTCTAAAGTTGAAGGGTTAATTATTACTTAGCGTTTGCAGTTCGCGCCAAGCCAGCGCACCGCATCGTCATCAGCAATATGCAAAGCGGACAGTCCACCAGGAAAACCAGTTATTCTGCAGTCATTAACGATGTGAGCCATTGTCTATTGGCGTCGTTAATGTTAACCTTAAACACTCAACTTAATAAATCATATTCATCAAATGCCATTGAGTGAAATTTGTGCTATACATCGATGTCCAATTACCAGAGAGATCAAGTGATGGATGATTGTTTTGAATAATTTTTATAATTAAATGATGAACAGTTGCCCTCCTCTTTTACCCAGGCTTACGACTGGCACTACGGACGCTGTAGGAACGTTAATTTAATATACAACGTTTTACGGTGGAATGATATATTTGCGTCAACTGTCTTTGTAGCTGTCAGTGTGGAAGATTAGACGGCGAAGGAGAGGACTGGCCACCCACCCTCATAAGCCGAGGCTAAGAAAATGAAGTTGCTTACAATTCTCTTTTCCGATATTGCGCGGTTAATACTGTCAAGGATATCAGTCAAAGTGACTATAACGTATCATGAGACAAACTTATTGAATGAAGCTGATTAATATAATAGGGTTGGAAACCATACTTACAGGTGTCTAGGTGATCCATTGTGTAGAAACCCCTATAGGTAGGAAGGCCGTCAACATAAAAATATTCCGTCAAAAAAACGTTGTGTATAAAATGAACTTTCCGCCATTGTTAAAACTGCCGGACCAAAGGAGGAGGGTGACACTAATTATAGATTATTATCTGAGGCGCAATATACGGGCCATTCTGGATAAAACAAGTCCCTTGAGCTGGCCTGAGGGGCAGCCATTGGTATGAAGTGCATGTTTGCGATTCAAATGTTGCAGAGCATATTAACACGACGTGTCATTGGAAGATCGACTTTAAAGGACAGTCATGCATTCGGTGATCGCAGACCTCTGTCACTAAGTGGCAGAGCACTGGTCTTAACGCAGTCGACTATAGCATACATTTATGGAGTGTGCTGCAGGAGAAGGTTTACCGCTCCAGAATAGCCAACGTCGACGAACTCAAAACGCGTCTGATCGACGAGTGGGCGCGCTTTGACCAGTCGATCGTTGATGCTGCTATCGGCCAGTGGCATCGCCGTCTAAGCGCTTGTGTCCATGTAAGCGGGACACAATTCTAACACTTTTAAGCAGATCTGTCATAACTATTAAAAACTCTGCTAAATAAACCACAATTATTATAATTTACTGCGTGCTAATTAAGACGTCAAATAGTTTGTTGCATGTAATAAAATGTAAGCGTTATATAAAAATTGGTAGGCCTACATCTGTGTTTAACCAGGTAGTGCGGTGATATGAGTCAGGTGAGGTTGGAAATTTATGTTAAGCATAAAATTTCAGCTATTTTGTCATCTACCTACCAAAAATTATTAAAATTAGTGGAAATTTTACGAAGTTCTGTCAGAAACAAATTTGCACAGTTTATTTTGAGACACGGTGCATATTAATGTATTAAAACCAGCATATGTTATAAGCTACATAATAGAGATTATGTGCTAGCATGTAATTCTAATTGGTAACTTCTATTGCGCCGGTGTCTAGTGCACAATGCATGTCGCACCAAAACCAAATCAGGTCAATTTGTGTGCATTCATGTGTGTTTGGTTGGATGCTTAGTTAGTATTTAATTACACTGTATCATAACAAAGATGTTTAGCGTCGTCCTCCTCTTTTATCCAGGATTGGGACTGGCACTACCTCAGGTAGTGTAGTGGCGAAGTGTCACGTGATAATTATATCCACAACGATCAAACAATTGCGCCTAAAAGGAAATGATATTTATTGCTTCGAGAACATACAATTTAAAGGTGTTTAATAAATGCGTTAGAGTTTTATCATCCAAAATGACCACGGTCAGTGTGTTAGCGACTTATGAAAAATTGAAGATGGCTGAGCATAATGGTGACGGGAACAATGGCATTTGAAAATAGATTTCTATTTGCAACATGGACAACTTAAAGTCCATATTAATAACCCAAAGACGGGGCGTGCTCATGGTCCTTTTTCCACGCACAGCTACTAGGCAGAATTGCGCCTTGTCCGTGGTTGGCCCCTCCCTCTGGAATGGGTCCCTTTGGCATTGCGAATGCATACCAGAATCCACTCTGAAACTTATCTTTCTATTCTGGCCTCAAAACTGTACTTTTCAGCCGTGCTGGGGTCGGGAGCGCTCCTGAGTAGTAACCTTGAAGGGGCGCTATATAAATCTTCGTAATGAAAGGATGAATTAACCTTAATAAACATTCAACCTAATATTGATTGAAGTTAGTGGTATACAGCGATGTCCAGTGGAGATTCGAGTCCAGTTGAGTATTGTATTGTATTGTATTGTATTTGAACACTTGTTATAGCCCCTACCAGATTTCCTATTCAGAGGCGCTCCCGACTACTGCTGTAGTCGGAGTTTCACGCCGAAGCACATGAGCAATTGCGTGTGAAGGACTTGCCCAGGGTCCCTACGCGGCGACTTTTTGAGGTGGATTCGAACCCGCAACCCTCCAGCTGCAAGGCACCGAACATACCCCTATACCACCGCGCCCCATTTGTATTGTGTTGTATTGTATTGTACTCCACGTTTATAATGCGACCGAGCCACCCGCAGTAAAGATCCGAGAAATTAATCTCTGATAAACCGACTGACCCGGAATCGAACCCGGGCCGCCGGGTGGCGAGCGGGCTACCAACTCACTCGGCCACTCAGGATCTCTAAGAATTAGATCCATTTTCTTAACACCATCCATTTGTAAAGTGATGGAAAAAATGATAAACAATAAAATGAACGAAAAAATACCCTAGTCAATTAGAAAACCAGGTTTCGAGAGCATAAAATATGTGCCTTAGACCTAGTGTTGTTTTAGTTTTGCCTCGAGTTTTAGTTTTAGTTATTATTAGTTTTACATGCTAGGTGTTTTAGTTATTATTAGTTTTAGTTATTTCGCCAAGTTTTAGTTTTAGTTATTATTAGTTTTACATGCTAGGGGTTTTAGTTATTATTAGTTTTAGTTATTTAACCGAATCTGGCAATATTTTTCCCGCATATATATAGCTTTTGCACCAAAAAGGAGTCAATCGATACACTCCGTTTCAAATCGATACTTAAAATAGTCACATACTCCACTAATTTTAGGTCTACCACCTAAATTTAGTTTGGACATCTTATAAAATTCTAAAGATCGGAAGATTACCGAACGAAGTGCTGATTATAAAACGCGTACATCCAAAAACTTTGAATATCCTAAGACGCTAGGTTTTCGTTATGTGTTTTCGTTGTGGTTTTCGTTATGTGTTTTCGTTATTATTAGCTTTCGACTGGTTTAGTTTTAGTTTTTATTTCGTTATCGTTATTCCTCTAGTTTTCGTTTTAGTTTTAGTTTCAGTTAACTAAAACCTTTTGTTTTCGTTAACGAAGGTTTTCGTTTTAGTTTTCGTTAACGAAAACAACACTACTTAGACCAGGTCATTCGACTCCTAAAATCATATACAACGGAATTAAAAAATAAACATATTATTATCATTCTTTATTGAAATAATCCGGTTGACAAACCGCAACCGGTTACAGTGTACAGTTAGGCAATTTGAAACAATTCACAAGAACACAAATGACAGAAGACATAAATCTTAACTACTGACAGAACAGACAGCCTGCAATACATGGCGCTAATGTGCGCCCTACGGGTCTCGAACTCGGTACCTCTCGCTCTCTATGCCAGTGTGTTATCCAATGTGCTATTGGGTCCCATGTTTTGGATATCTTTGTTGACTTTGAACAAGCGTAAGATGTGCTCCATATTCCAAAACTTTTGAACAAATTGCGATATATGTGAATAATAGGAAATATGCTTCGTATTGGCACTTGTTGTACGAAATGTGTTAAAACTGTTTTCTGTTGGTTACTTTCAGTTGGTTACTTGCGTTTAACCACAGTGTGTCATAATAAAGATGCTTATCGTCGCCCTCCTCCTTTCTCCAGGCTTGGGAATGGCACTACCAGAGAGCAAGCAGCGCCAGATTTAAAAAACGTGTATTGTATTTGTTACTGTTCGTACTGTATATGTTGTGCACACATTCTAAAGGTGCTTAACCTGCTTTTCTGAGTGGTATTATTTCTGTTTGGATGTGAAACGACCTCTAGCGTTTGAAGACAATTTCACTGGTCCAATGAAAATGAACCCTCTCAATTGCTAAATAACTAAAACCTCCCTGAGAAAATCTTTATTTTCTGCTCGTATACCGTGTGACAGTCTGACGGGCGGATTAGACGGATGTAAAGCCATAGTAGCCTTGGATAATAGTACATAGGTAAAATAATTCTTAGAAACCTCTTTTAACTGTACTTCCAGATTATAAATATTGAACTTTTGAAAAATCGTACAGTATGAGCTGATAAGTGATAACAGTGCAGTCAGAGAGGAACACTAATATGTTTTTCAATCGACGTCAACGGCCTTCGCTGCAAATGTGAAAACAGAATTAGGTTATTGAGAGATGTCTCTGGGTGTTAGAGAGAGCCTTAAAGAAAGCTAAGCTCTGTATAATAATAGGGAAGTCTAATCAGTGAGCGATTATGCAGTGGTTAAAGTGTGCTGGACTGTCAATAGAGAGGTCGAAGGTTCAAATCCCCGCTAAGCTTAAACTTGGTTCAATATATTCTGCTCCACCTGCGCCTGCGCCCATAGCCAACTCAACTATAACGAGCACATAGACCGTACACTGTGGGAAGCTTAAAGAAAGCTATGCTCTGCATAACAACAGGAAAGTCTAATCAGTGAGCGATAGCGCAGTGGTTATAGTGTGCTAGACTGTCGAAGGTTCATATCGCCGCCAAAACAGGACCTTACTTCGAGATATTCTGCTCGACCTGTTCCCCAGCCAACTCAGCTACGAGTACATTGACCGTACGCTGTCGGTGGGAAGATGAGACGGCGAGGGAGAGGACTGGCCACCACCCTCATTTGCCGTGGCTTAGCAAATGAAGTCGCTGATACTTCTCTTTTCCGATATTGCGCGGTCAGTAATGTTAAGGATATCAGACTCGAACGTAACATTAGGCGAACAGTAACATATAAAAGTGAATAAATTATTAGCGATTGAACGAACCTGGTAAATATATAGCGCTAGAGTACCTATTTAAAGGTGTCTAAGTAGGGCAACACTAATAATTATAGATTATTATCGGAGGCGCTATATACGTTGTGTATAAAACTAACGTTCCGCCATTGTCCTAACTGTGGTAGTGCCAGTCGCAGGCCTGGCCAAAGGAGGAGGGCAACACTAATTATAGATTATTATCGGAGGGGCTAAATACTGTATACGGGCCATTATGAGAAAAAACAAGTCCTTTGATCTAGCCTTATGGGCAGCGACGCAGCCATTGATAGGAAGTGTTATCAACTTCAGTTTCTCATCCTCGGCATATAAGATGGCGTCCCATCTTCGTACTCACAGTGTGCGAACAGTGTTCTCACTACAGTGGAGTTGGCAATAAAGGGTAATCATAATCGAAGAGAAATCTGTTAATATAACCATTACACATCTAGTCCATACTAGACAAAAATAGGTCAGAATTGTCAAACGATAGAGAACACTGTTTTTGATTATTAAATATTTTAAATATTTCTAATTTCGTAGAGTGCTTATTGAGATTCTATGGATGAAATATTTGCTCAACATATTGACACGTGTCTCTTGGACGATCGGATATAAAGGACAGTCTCGCATCACGGAACGCGGGAGTTTTTATAGCTCAGTGGCAGAGCACTGGTCTTATAAACCAGGGGTCGTGAGTTCAAACCTCATTGAAGGACCAACGTTTTGAAGACTTCACAATTCAACCAAGATCATTTCTCTTCTAAACCAGGGGTCATATGTTCAAATGTCATTTGATGAATTAATATATGACCCGCCATCCCAAAACTAGGCGCTTGTCGGCAACGTTAATTGACGAGAAACAAGCCAAAAACCGTTAATTTTGACTCTTTTGCGCAAATTTAGTTTTCATCAAATTCAAGCATTAAAATATCTTAAAAACATTATTAGTGTCCAGAAAAGCCTTACAATTAATTGTTTCTCTAAAAAAACCGAGAGTATTAATGAGGGGTAGGACGATGAAGGTAAAGGGGAATGGGAATGGGGAGGGTAGGAGAATGGGGAGGGAAGGGAGGAGGAGGAGGGAATGGATGGGTAGGAGATGTTATATTTTAAGATCCTCTTTTTAGTCTAAAAGGCGCAGCTGAGCAATGCCCAAAGTATCTTTCTGACTATATGCGAAAGCCGTTATCTGCGACCTCATCGCGTTCCTTGCGCTCTGCTGATTGGCTTGATCTTTTTGTTCCTAGGACTAGGACTGCCTTGGCTCAAAGCCGGGCATTTGCTGTGGTTGGCCTCTCTACTTGGAGTGACCTTCCCCTCATTAAGGGCTAAACTAATGACTAGTTTTTCCTCTTTGGTCTCTCGTTCCTTAAAGACGTTTCTTTTCCCGGGGTTTTCGTGCTGAGAGCGCTTCTGAATAGTTATTCTGAGATAGGCGCTATATAAATCTTTAGATACAATACAATACAATACAATGTTGAGGGGAGGAAGAGAGGAGGGAAGGGAAAGGGAGGGGAAAGGGGAGGGGAAGGAAGTAGAGTGGGAAAAGTTGATAACACTTCCTGTCACATTCAGTCGTTTTTGAGGTGTGTGTAGAGATCGTTTTGCTTCAAGTTGTTTTCAACGTCTTAGGGCCGCTGACATCGACCTCACCACACCCACGCGACATTAGGATTGCAACCGTTTAAAGACGTCTTAACCTTCATAGGACGCTAATCGCAGTAGGGAAAGCTATGTATATTTAGTTCTGCTTTTTAATTGATTTTACCAATCAGCACAGATCCATTGTCAATGCTTGCATGTAGCACCATTGGCTGCTGCGATTCTCTTACTCATCAACATGGTGCTCAATGCGTATTTCATGTCTGTGTTTTCTATAATGTGGAGGATTTGCAAAATAAAAATAAATAACCGTAGAACTGTTTCAGATTTCTTTTAATATTTGTTGAACATAATTTAGATTTTATTTAAAACATGTTAATGGCATTAGTAGTTTGTGAAGAATATTTGTTTATCAGAGTCTGTCGATGAGCTGTGATTTTAATTTCTACTCAAAGTGTAAACATTAACTCCTGAATATCCTCCGACAATCAGTTGTTTCTTTTCTTCGTCGTAACACAATCCATGCGGCCCCTGGATCTTCGCTTCCCCATCTTCTTTTGTTGGACAGAGACATCGATTCCACTTAAGATCGGAATCCAAGAGAATCACTCTAGCATTCTCAGAGTCCGCCACAAAGACTCGATCGTCTGAATCGAGTGAGAGATAACGAGGATCATTCAGTTTCTGGGTTTCATTTGAAGGACTAAAACGACGAATCACCATTTGTCCATCTCCTGTCAATTCACATATGCCCCACTTTATTACACCCTCTCTCCCACTTGATCTACTCTCTCCCTCCTCACTTACCGTCCACCAGTGATTGATGATGAAATTCCCGATGGATGTTGCTACTGCATGAATTGGTCCGTCAATGTCTTTTGGTAACTGAATGGATCGAAGAAGTTCTGCGTCTGATCCGTAGATATTCAGAGTGGACAATGAATCATTGACCATCAACAACTGACCATCACTGGACATTGATAGATTATCTGGCTTATAATCAGTGGTCAGCCATTTGATGACTTTGTGTTGGTCATCTGTTTCTCTTGTAATCTTCCAAACGCAGTACTGTACTGAGTCACAGACGTAGAGGCAATTTCCTTTCTCACTGGATGCCATGTCTTCCGGCAAAAGGCCTATAATCTCTTTTATTTCGATTTCCTTATGAAGACGAAATGGATTTCGATCCTCAAAGACACGAATTACTTTTCGAGTATCCTCAACACCAGAAAATGACTGATAAAAGACGTAGATTTCATTTCGAAGTTTAGTCAATCCAAATAGTAATCCCTTTGCTAATATCTCGATTCTCTGTGTGAATTTGATGGAAATCGCACGAGTGGCTAAAATAAAAACAAAATGATCATTAATACGCAAATAATTGACGGTTAATAATACCTTTCTACTAATTTAGTAATATTTGTATTCTAATTTATTTAGTTAATATTCAGTTGTTGATTTTATTTTGTATATGTATTATTATATATTATAATTATTTTAAGTTTAATTATATAATTAGAATTAAAGTAATCTGGTAAATGTTTGGTCATTCAATGCGTCTCACTTAGAACAAAAATAAAACAAACTTTTAAACAAAATTAATAACTAAATGTTCATTCATTATGTTTCGATTATACTATGGGAATTAGAATTGAGTGCCGTATGTAACTTTTATATTTTTCATTATTTATTAATTTAACTTGCTGTTCAATGTCTCTTTCTACATCTTGCTACCGAACATTTAATCGCATACCATGATTCTCCATCTAATTGTTAGCAGCACTCAAATTATTTGCCTTCCGTTTGACTACCTATCAACACTTTAATGACTTACCTTCCGTTTGTCATTAATATCTGAATATCTCTCTTTATTTCTTTTGACACACTTTCCATATAACACTTGTTGCCTCTTAGCCTTTTCCACTTGCACAATTTTGTAAATTTCTTACAGTTCCACGTAATGGATTGTTCTGCCTTAATGTCATTCATAGTGGTGGTGGTGGTGGTGGTGGTGGTGGTGGTGGTGGTAGTGGTGGTGATGGTGGTGGTGGTGATAGTAGTAGTAGTCGTCGTAGCAGCAGTAGTAGTTGCTGTTGTTGTGGTAGTAGCAGCAACAACGACAACAACAACAACAACAATTATAATAATAATAATAATAATAATAATAATAATAATAATAATAATAATAATAATAATAATAATAATAATAATAATAATAATAATAATAATAATAATAATAATAATAATAATACACGTTTTCATACCGCTAGCCCTGGTAACGCTGGGTCCCATCAATACCGCTGGCCTCAATTTTATTTCTGACCTGGGTCACCACCTCACGCTAGCTACGGGTGAACAGTGAGAGAGACCAGCTACTTCTTTCAGAGGATTTCAGTCACAGTACAACGCTTCATAGCATTTATAGGGACATTTATCAAACCCACGCCCGACATGGATGAGGAATAAATGCCTTAATCGATTATTCTTTGATAATAAACTTACTTATCTTCCAATTAATTGTGTGTGTGTGTGTCCACAGTTTAACGGCAGCTTATGACAACATAGGCCGTTGCCGCCGACAAAGATTAGTTTGGCATATTACAGCTCTATTGCCAATTAATTGTCAATAATGTTTAGTCCTTATATAGCGTGAATTAACATCGTTCAAAAGGTGTCTAAGGGAGAGACAAAAGAGCGTTTTCTCTATAAACGCAGATAGTAGCCTATCCCATCCTAATATTTATAGCATCGGTTCTCACCGTTTTAAAAGTGTTTATAGCGAGCGCTGTAACAAATCTGTCATCCATTGTTCTAAACAAATAAACGGTAGTAGTTTCAGTTTAACGACACTGTGTGATAACAAAGATAATTAGCGTCGCCCTCCTTCTTTATCCAGGCTTGGGACTGGCACAGTCAGAGTACGAGCAGTGGAGGAATTCAGTGGCGGAAGTCAACGTAGCCGAGAAGTTAATAGATCCAACCAGACGTTCATCGACAAGAACTCCGCCACTGCTCGCTTTCTGGCAGTGCAAGTCACAAGCCTGATAAAGGAGGACGGTGTTCCATCCTTATATATATAGCGTCGGATGACACCGTTTTAGAGGTGTCTAAGAGAGAGAGAGAGAGAGAGAGAGAGAGAGAGAGAGAGAGAGAGAGAGAGAGAGAGAGAGAGAGAGAGAGAGAGAGAGAGAGAGAGAGAGATTCCATTTAGCGCATTTTGAGTCCCATCCTTTTATTGCATTGCTTGTGACCGTTGGGGGGTTCTGATGCCAGCCCTTGACCGCCAATAGAGCAGCTATCGTCTGGAACGAGATCCAATATTTTTCTATCTCGTAAGAGTTGAACGCTCTCTGGAGCATATTCAGCTGTTGGTAGAGAATACATTCACACATCCATTCATCCATCCATCCATCCATCCGCCTACCCATCCAGTCATCCACTCATCATCCATCCATTCGCCTACCCATCCATCCATCCATTCATCCATCCATCTATCCATCTATTTGTTTGATGGATAGAAGCACTAGTTTAGCTATCATCTGGAACGAGAACCGATATTTCGCTATACCGTTAAGAGAAGAAAGCTCTCTGGAGTATATTCAACGCTTGGTAGAAAATCCATCCATGTATCTATTTGACGATCTGTCTATCCAGTATCCATGCATGCATGTCCATCCACTTACCAACCAATCCAGCCTTCGCTCCATCAATCACACAAAATGTTCAGAAAAGACATTCGCTTCACTCGATTCTACGGCCATGATTACTGTTCATGAGAAACGTGCATCTTATTTCATAATAAGAATTACATTAAAATACACAAGTAGGAATCGGCTTCAACGTAGCGCCTAGGACCCTGGCAGCCATAAGATGACGTTAAATACTACATAATATTATTATACTCGTTTTAGACACCTTTTAAACGTTTAAACGCGGTAATATATGTTTGGAACGCTCAATCAAAATTTTAACTCCGCCACTGTTCGCTTTCTGACAGTGCCAGTCCCAAGCCTGGATAAAGGAGGAGGGAGACGCTAATGGTCCTTGTTACCACACAGCTAGTCGTTAAAAAGGAAACACACACACACACAAAATAAACGAATTATAAATGAAAACGATTCAATTGAAACGATTGATTCATTTTAATAATGGCGCTACATATATCATGATTTGGCTGGACTCATTAATAAAAGTGCGCTATATAAGTAAGAATTTGATTGGATTGATTATGATGACTTTTATTTGTTTGCTAGAATTGCGTTGCAATGCTTTGTCTGTTTCCATATTCCGCTGTTTCTGTAACTCCCATACTCCATCCATGTGTGTGTGTGTGTGGTGTGTGTGTGTGTGTGTGTGTGTGTGTGTGTGTGCGTGCGTGCCTGCGTCTTCGATTGTCTATAGTGGTTAGCGTGTAGGACTGTCAACGGTGAGGTCGGGAGTTAAGATCCCCGACAGGGCAGAAATTTGTTTCGGGATTTCTGTTCCACCTGCGCCCCCTAGCCAACTCAGCTATAACGAATACATTGACTGACACGCTGCCTTTTGGAAGTGCAGACTGCGACGGATAATACTGGCCACATGCCCTCATACACCGAGTCCAAGAAAATGACGTGATTAACACTTCATACGACTTCTTGTGGCTAGGAGACACTAATAAGATGGACGCGCATTACTGATGTTGCACACCTTTATAATATGTTTCACTGGGACTATATAAATCTACTTTTTGGCAGCGTTTTAACTGTTCGTCTCTGTTCTTTCTTGTTCTCCAGCGTAAGAGGTCTGATGACCGATGACTCTTCTTTTCTATTTGAGAAACTGGACAACTGTTGTGCTCCGCTGGAGCAGTGATGGGTCCCAGCGGGGTGCCAGGATTCTACCGTGTTACCAGTGGAGCTTACCACGGGAATTCAGTCTTCAGTCCGGAGATGTATGTGGTGAACACCAAGAACGGCTAGCTGCGCTTTCTTAAGGGTTGTGTAATATGGAGAAAAGGAGTTTCGCATCGGCTATAACTATTATGGAAATACCGCAAGTAAGGTAGTGGCCAAGTTGTACAAAGGAGACTTTTCAAAGAAGACAATAATTATTATTTAACGGAAATGTTATTTATTGTTTCAGACACATACAATTTAACGGTATCTAATAATATATTCTTAAACATGTTGATTTCACGGACAGTTTACTATCAACTTACGAAAATCGAAGATGGCAGAGCATACAGTGATGGACAAAATAGGATTTCATAAATAGATTTGCATTTGCACAACAGATTATACTATTTAATTTTATAGTCTATATAGTCAACTTGTGGATAATAATAATAAGATGTCTAACACAGCATAGGCAATATTAGACGTCAACAGTGTTAACGACATCTTGTGGAGGTAAATGGCGCTTACAATAATTAAATTGGCTTAAAGTACAAATTAGGGCGATATGATTGATGATAATGATGATGATAAAGATAATAACAATAACCAACCAACCAACCAACCAATCCATCTGTGAAGATTAGCCATTCCAGAACAACGTGCCCCCTAATTTTTGCAATCCTGAGGGATCATATGTACCTCGGGGGCGGGAATAATAATAATAATAATAATCAAAAAATAATAATAAAAAATAATATAATAATAATAATAATAATAATAATAATAATAATAATAATAATAATAATAATAATAATAATAATAATAATAATAATAATAATAATAATAATAATAATAATAATAATAATAATAATAATAATAATAATAATAATAATAATAACATAGATTATTCTTTAAATATATGAAGAGAAATTTCATGTTTATATAATTTCATGTTTATATAATTGACACTGTTCTGTGCAACTGTTCGATCCGTGAGGCATGCCTACCAGTCTCACAGAAACGTTCCGTTCTTCTACCAGTTCTGAAGCATGATGGTCTGGACCAGAGTGATCCAGCAAACTATCGCCCCATTGCGAATGTAACTTTTTATCTAAAATACTGGAACGCATTGTTGCTAACCAGCTGATTACTTATCTAGATGTGAATGAATTGATTCCGTCGCAGCAGTCGGGTTTCCGTCGGAATCACTCCACGGAGACTCTCCTGCTTCGGCTTTTGTCAGACTTCTATAGCGCAGTTGACTCTGGTCAGGTTACTCTCCTTGCTCTCTTTGATGTAAGCTCTGCTTTTGACTCAGTGGACCATTCTATTCTCTTGCAGCGCCTCTCTACTTCCTTTGGCTTGGTGGACCAGCCTCTAGAATGGCTTAGATCTTTTTTAACTGACCGCTCAAATTGTGTAGTCCTTGGTTCGTCCAGGTCTCTTTGGGTCCCTGCCCCTTTGGGTGTGCCCCAGGGTTCTGTCCTGGGCCCGCTGCTTTATCTTCTTTATACTGCTGATGTCTGCTCCTTGTTGACGTCTCAGGGGCTTCTACACCAACTATTTGCCGATGATGTGCAAGCCTACATCCACACCCATTCAGCCGATGCGGTGGCTACTGTGAGTCAGATGTGTCTGACTATGGATGTCCTCTCTTCTTGGATGGCCTCAAATCGGCTACTCTTAAATCCCTCTAAAACACAGCTCATTTGGCTGGGTAGCCGTAGACAACTGCAGGGTATCGACTTTCCTCAACTTACCCTGCTCTTTCCTCACATAACCTTTTCCCTCACAGTTCGTGATCTGGGACTTTCTCTTGACTCCGAGCTCACTTTGTCTCAACATGTGAACTCAATTGCACGGAGTTGTTATTATCAGCTTCGTCAGCTTCGAGTGGTCTCTCGCTCTCTCTCTCATGATGCAGTTGTGGTCCTTGTTCATGCCTTTGTTACTAGTCGAATTGACCACTGTTCCTCACTACTTGCTGGCCTTCCCTTGGTGTTTTGGGGCGACTAGATCGAGTTCTACGCTCGGCTGCTCGGCTTATTGGACGGCTTCCTAAGTACTCTCCTGTCTCTGCATACATGCGTGATGTGTTGCATTGGTTGCCTGTGTCTCAGCGGATCTCATATCGCATTGCTGCTCTGGTTTCTCGCTGTGTTCTTGGCTGCGCTCCATCTTACTTGCGTGATCTTTGCCGCCCAGTGTCTGATGTTCCAGCGCGTCGGGTGCTTCGCTCTGCGTCGAGGGGTGAGTTCCTTGTTCCACGGACTCGCTTGGCTATTAGGCAGCGCCGTGCTTTCTCGGTAGTTGGTCCTTCCATCTGGAATGACCTACCACTTAAGCTCCGTTTTTACTTGTAAACCATCTGACAGGGTTCTACAAGTCCCTCAAGACTTTTTTCTTTAGTCGTGGCTGGGCCGGGAGCGCTCCTGAGTAGTTTCTTGAAGGGGCGCTATATAAATGCTCTGAATGAATGAATGAATGAATTAAATTTTATTTCTCAAATCCTCCGAATAGCACAAACCTTTCGTAGCATTTACTTATATGGAGACTTTTACACTTAAAAGTGGTGTGTAATTATTTTAAACATTTCTCATCGTTCCATTAGCTATCATCTGGAACGAGAACCGATATTTCGCTATACTCTCGATCCATCTATCGAATACCAATTGGTTAGAAGTGCTCTCGTTCAGCACCTTAATTCAATAAGAGATTTAAATATATATAATTTGAACTCTTGTTCACTCATTTGACAGTCCAGCAAGTTGACCACTGGACAATCGCGCAACCACATCATTGCTGCATGAAGGGAAGTTCAGGTGTCGTATCTGCATGTAGACTACATGCAGTTACGACACCTGAACTTCCCTTCATGCAGAGAACAACTCCACCACTGCCCGTACACTGGCAGTGCCAGTCCCAAGCCTTGATACAGGAGGAGAGCGTCAACTGCCCTGGCATCCAGCAGGATAGAGTTAAACACCGGAATCTACAGCAATAGAGAGGAAATTAGTAGTTGATCTGAGAGATGTGACTTAATGAACGATGAGAATTACGATGAGTCAGCTGGAACAGAAAGTATGTGTAATGAAGTTCTTGCAAGAAGGACGGATCATCGTTGGTCAACTGTTATAGAGGCGTCTAATAAATTACTTTGTAATGTATTCATGTTTCGTAATGTAATTAAGGATACATTCATTCACGACCCAAAAGAACAGCCCATTATTGAACAAGATGGCTTATAAGTACGACCGTCACTCTCGCTGTCCTCCTCACGACAAAACTGTGTTGGGACTGGCACTATACCACGGGTGGTTTCAAGCTTTGGATTAAATTATATGACAACCAGCAACATACACAGACAGCTATTTCTTCTCACCTCCTCCGCTCCTCCCCCTCCTCCCCCTCCTCCCTCCTCCTCCTCCTCCTCCTCCTCCCCCTCCTCCTCCTCCCTCCTCCTCCTCCCTCCCTCCTCCTCCTCCTCCTCCTCCCCTCCTCCTCCTCCTCCCTCCCTCCCTCCTCCTCCTCCTCCCTCCTCCTCCTCCTCCTCCTCCTCCTCCTCCTCCCTCCTCCTCCTCCTCCTCCCCTCCTCCTCTCCTCCTCCCCCTCCTCCTCCTCCTCCTCCTCCTCCTCCTCCCTCCTCCTCCTCCTCCTCCTCCTCCTCCTCCCTCCTCCTCCTCCTCCTCCTCCTCCTCCTGCTCCTCCACTTGAAAAACTATCAGTGTGTTAATTGGTATAATATGATCTCATGCATTTATTAAGCGCCGCTCGATAATGACGAAGTTTTGATCGAGCAATTGTTAGTGAAGGAGGCTCAAGGTCCATACACAGATTGAACCCGTTCTCTCCGCACTAGAAAATCGACCGCTCTAGTCAAGCGTACATTATAATTATAGACTCATTCAACGATTTCTCAAATAAAGTTGTCTAAGAACGCTAGTTTCCAATGCTCACTTACCGTGGCCCATCCCAATATAGCTCCGATTGATGCCGTTTTAAAGGTGTTTAAGGCGACCGCTGTAACGTCTCAGCCAACGTGGTCCACGATGTAATCATATCTACACTGCCTATCTAACCATATCATAACCGTGTCTTCCTGTCCTATACCAACCTTACCTAGCCTAACTTCTTACCCTACCCTACAACATCATACCGTACAATACCGTACCATACTATTCCATACCATACCATAACTCATCTTACCTTGACGTGAATACCAAGGGAATAGGGTTAAACAAAGTTCCAAATGAACCGAACATAATAATCATATAGCGCCTTCACTTAAGTTGCTTCCCTTTTAAGTCGGTAGATGGCTATTGGCACGTACGACCAAAGGAGTGGCTGCTACAGCACTTCAGAGTCTCGCTGCCATGGCAATCGTCGTCATAGTCACATGTATTTATGCACGTCGCCTGCCAATCCAACGTTCGCAGTCGGAGGGGGCATGCGCCAGGTCGGGTCATGACCCCGCGATAGAAATAACAAATCTCAAGGCAGCTATCTTGGATCTCCTGCAGGAATACGAGGAACATTGTGCAATAACAGTCATAATGATGTTGATAATGGTAATGATTATAATAATAGTTAGCATCGTGAAACATGAATCTTTAAACACCTTTGAAACGATCTTCAGCTTTCTATATAAGAAGGAGAGAAACAAATTTAAAGAAATTAATAAGTCTGCTTACTGCCATAACATTA
This sequence comes from Aporrectodea caliginosa, assembly GCA_020284085.1. NCBI lineage: Eukaryota > Metazoa > Annelida > Clitellata > Crassiclitellata > Lumbricidae > Aporrectodea > Aporrectodea caliginosa. Next base: position 1,725,697 of record JACEVL010000351.1, read on the forward strand.
ATGGTCATAATAGAGATAAGATCTCGCATACCTGTATCTGGAAACTCTGCCATTGCTAGTAATATGGTAGTGCCCGTCCTAAGCCTAGGGATAGGAGGAGGCGACACCAATCATTTTTGTTATGACACAGCGTCGTTAACCAGCAACAGACCTAGCCTAAATAATTATTCCAAAGCTATCCCACTTTTATATTAATAGCCATTGGTTAATTACATTTGTTGGGCGAAAAGCCTTTGTTATCCCGTTTACAATATTCTTCCCATATTTGCATATATTTTTATTTATTCCAAAGTTTAAACATCAAAGGCTGTCGACAATTTTAAACCATGCACAGGTATTTGTAAATATTAAATTCTGCTTAGCTGATCATTATTAAAAGACACTTCGTCATAACACGGATGATTAGCGCCATCTTTCTCTATCCAAACTTTGGACTGGCAGTGCCAGAGTCGTTTAAGCTTTAATAATACCTGCACACTTATTACAAATGGCATTTCATGTAAATGCCGTTAATATCTTATGTATTCATACTCTAATGACATCTGATGGCTGCAAAGCCGTTCACACCGACTATAAGAGGAGTAACCCAATCGAACAAACTTTTACGCCAGGACTGCTTACAATAAATTAAACAGTTTCGGAGTTTATCTTTATATAGCACTCTGAAAATGATTTTAAAGGTGTTTAAAGATTCATGTTTCTACAATGATCATTATTATCATAATCATTACCATAATGAATATCATTATTATTATTATCACACAATGCTCCTCACATTTTTGATATACACAAGAAGCATACTTGTTGGTTAGTTTCTGTTTGATATCACACTGAAGATGATTAGTGTCGCGCTCCTCCCCACCCCAGGCTTAGGACTGGCACTACCAGAAAATTGGCAATGCAGTGGTTCCTAGATCGGTAAAATCTTAGGTCTATTTTATCCGTTGACCCTTTCGCCGTATTCTAAATTTTATTTATTTCATTTTCTGAAATAGTAGTAGTTTCAGTTTAACGACACTGTGATAACAAAGATCATTAGCGTCGCCCTCCTCGTTCATCCAGGTTTGGGACTGGCACTGTCTGAAAGCGAAAAGTCCCCACCCTGAATAAAGTAGGAGGGCGATGCTAACCATCTTCGTTAGGACTCAAGTGTACTTAAACAGCAACTGTCGACCAACAATAGCAAAGGATACCGAGTTTATTTGCTAATTTTGGACATCTTCTAAAATTGATTACTTTCGTTATTACAAGAAAGCAACCAATCGAACCAATCGAACGAACCGGTTTTAACTCCGCCACTGTTCGCTTTCTGACAGTGCCAGTCCCAAGCTTGGATAAAAAGAGGAGGGCGACGCTAATGGTCTTTGATACCACACAGCTAGTCGTTAAAAAGGATATACACATACACACACTAACCGGTTTCAGATATATTCGCTAGGGCTTTTGCGCTCTTGTAGCAAACGCAATAACTTTACAAAGGTGTCCAATGTTAGCAAATAAAATCGGTATGAAGATTACGCTTGGCGGATTTTTGTTGATAGTTGCTGTCTTACGACGCTGGATCAAAGTAAATGTAATAAATAAATGTAACTTTCTGCCACTCCCAAGTCTGGAGAAAGGAGGAGGGCGACGCTAATCATTTCCGTTGCGAAACAGTGTCGTTAAACAGCAACGCTTGACTCCTCCCTCACATTCACGGAGCACATATCTAACCTGACTCGCTCCTGTTTCTTTCAACTGAGGCGTCTCAGAGCCATCAGACGATCGGTCTCTCCCTCTGGCTTTACCACCATAGTACATGCGTTTATCTGTTCCCAACTAGACTACTGCAACTCACGTCTTCTCCTCCCTTCAATCGGTCTTAAATGCTTCAGCTAGGCTCATAGCCAGACTCCCTCGCTTTTCGCATATCTCTACATATATATGCTTGATGTCTTACACTGGCTTCCTATCACTGTGCGCATCCATTATAAGATCCTCTTTCTAGTCTCAAAAGCGCAGCTGAGCAGTACCCCAAAGTATCTGTCTGACTATAATGCGAAAACCGTTATCTGCGACCTCATCTCGTTCCTTGCGCTCTGCTGACTGGCTAGAGCTTTTTGTTCCTAGGACTAGGACTGCCTTGGCTCAACGCCGGGCATTTGCTGTGGTTGGTCCCTCTACTTGGAATGACCTTCCCCCTCATTAAGGGTTACACTAATGACTAGTTTTTCCTCTTTGGTTTCTCGTTCTTTAAAGACGTTTCTTTTCCCCCGGGGTTTTCGTGCTGAATAGTTATTATGAGAGAGGCGCTATAAAAATTATAAATCTTTAGATACAATACAATACAATACAACTAACCATCCAACCTACAGAAAGGATGAATCCAATCTAACCTAATAACTTCTATAGCGCCAAGTTCATAATGCTCAAGTAATCAGCTGATAGTCGATACTATGCAAAATGTTGTGCAAGTCAAGTTCCATGGTTATTCTGGTCTAAAGAGAAGATGGGAGTTGGAGAAGACAGGGAAACAGTCTACGGGGGATATGAGTCTGGAGAATGATGAGTTTTTAGCAAAGGCGTCCATTGTTCGGTACTCGTCTACAGAAATGAATTCGAGTTCTTACTTTATATCTAATCGATGATTTTCTAATTAAAAACGGCTACTTTCTAACAACTTTAAACTTATGAACATGACTACTCATTTGACAAAAAAACGTAAAAGCAAAATACAAAGCCTACTCCGTGGGCGCGTCAAAGAGCCGGATGCAAATTGACTGGCGTCTATTTTTAGGACAAAATTTTGCGCCTCATCGCAGCAACACATCTTTGATGCTGCGCCTAAATGTTTGACATTCGCTCCGAGGAAATTCTATTAATAGTTCAAAACAGCATCTGATCGAATCCAGGCCTCAGATTGCACTAACCTATTTCTCCAAGTAGGCCTACAGCTCTCTTGTGCCAATTGGTAGACCAATTTCTGCTGGTCGACATCGGCCAGTACCATTGCGACTGTCATAAGATGTTAGATGCGACGGTTAAAGTCACCATCTTCTGACTATAGCAACACAGCGACACTGCGTTATCTGTGGCGTGAAGACGAAAAGAGTGTGCTCAAAGTGTTCACTGTCCCTGCACAAACGTTGCTTTGGAGCGCTCCTGATTAGGTTCTTGAAGGGGCGCTATACAAATGGCGCATTTCACTCCCAACAACAAGTGTAGCATTACGTCAACTAGTGGGACGCAAACTTTCAGGAGTGCCACAAGTAACATGAAACACAATTTTAACGAAATTGAACTGTTTTACGCATACAAATGTACAAACTTATACAATAGGCATTAAGGATTTTGATGAAATAAAGTTACGCATTAGTGGGTTAATCTAAGGACTTTCTATCAAGAGGGTTATTCATCGAAACCAACATAAAGACTCAAATTGACGAAAATCCCAAGAAAGCATTGATAAATAAGCAGTTGGACGTGATGGGCGCCTTGCATGGCTACCATCCGTTCGCACTATGACTTGTAATCATACTGCTGTGTGTCAGTTTTAATTAATAATAATTATGATAGAATAGGTCGTGAAGCATGTCCGAAAATGAACTTTTTCTGTCGAGCTAATTGGACTCAACTTGTTTCGGGATGTGGTTCTGGTATAAATGTCTTATGCTAAAACTGCATTATTTATGCACAATATTAATAACCATCTCGTTCCTTGCGCTCTGCTGATTGGCTTGATCTTTGTTCCTAGGACTAGGACTGCCTTGGCTCAACGCCGGGCATTTGCTGTGGTTTGTCCCTCTACTTGGAATGGCCTTCCCCTTCATTAAGGGCTAAACTAACGACTAGTTTTTCCTCTTTGGTCTCTCGTTCTTTAACACCAGCTGCCCCAGCGCAGTTTAACCAGTAGTATGCTATGCCAGTTTACTAAGGTAGAGACTACAGGAGACGAGAAAGTGGACCGAATACCAGTCATTGTTCCAGGATCTGTCATTGAAACAACTCCTGTCTGTACCGAGGCTCCAGAGTAGACATTATAGCCTACGTGAGCAGCGAGATTTTTAAGGTGACACGGATGCGGATGGGAAACCAGTGAAGTTGTTGCAGTGTTGGCGTAATGTGACCTCTGGGACCAAGACATTTAATTAAGCGAGCAGCTGTGTGAACTGAGGAAGGAGGTTGTAGTGTCCATGACGGACGACCGGATAGGACAGAGTTGCAGTAATCGAGGCGAGAGATGACGAGAGCGTCGATGAGAATACGAAACCAAAGTTATTGATTCTGAGAAATACTCAGTGCTGCCGCCTTTCGTAAGGTCTTGATGACCTGCTTTCATCTCTTTAACCCTCAGGCTACCAAGGGGGGGGGTTGCCCCCCTTAGGTTTTTATGCATAAAAAATTCTTTCATATGGAATATAATTTTTTGCAATTTAGGTAGCTGTAGCAGATTCATTGGCGCACATTTTGAGGTAAACATCATGGTGGTAGCCCACGCCATTCAAAAGTTATACCCGATATACCCGAGGCACCAGAGGTGGGGTGGGTGGATACCAGCCCCTTTAGTTTTTCGACTGTAGCTTATTGACTATTCTTCCTATAAGAGAAACAAATACACCATTCTTTAGAGGGAATGTAGGGCTTCATTTGCAAACTTAAACGTTTGTCTTTTGAAAACCGGAAGTGATCAAAATAAATAATAATACCCGTAATATGCGTGAAAAATGGCTGAATGGAAGGACTCCCCTCTTAGTTTGTTGTCTGTAGTGTATTCAGTTTTCTTCCCAGAAGAGAAACAAATATACCATTCTTTAGAGGGAATGTAGGGCTTCATTTGCATACTTACATGTTTGTCTTTTGAAAACCGGAAGTGATCCAAAAATAAATAATAATACGCGTAATCTGTGTGAAAATGGCTGAATGCAGCATTGTACATGTATGCATGCATACTAGGGGTCTGCGGGTATACCCGTACCCGCGGGTTTACCCGTACCCGACCCGTACCCGCGGGTCGGGTACGGGTCGGGTAGACATTTCACGGGTCGGGTCGGGTACGGGTAGGAGAATTACGGGTACGGGTATACCCGGTTTTACCCGTAACGAACTGAAGTTTTGGGATTACATGTAACTGTGAGTCTTGCACCTTCAGAGACTTACTATAACTGGCGGTATCCTGTATAAGAACCATATCCTTGTGTTGACCCATGTCCGTGCGCCTTAGTGAGCTTGACATTCATTTATAGATGCCCAATTTACAGTTACAAAATAGCTTGTTTCCATTAGCACAATCCGATCGTAGAGTTTTTACATATGTCTCATCTGAGTTTCTGTCCCGACAGTCTGTGTCGGAGGTTGCTGACGCCGAGCTTGGCAGTCCAGCAGCCGTGTTTTCTTTAAAACAGGTTGATGCAGTTACGGTAGTTGAGGCTAGGCATAGTTGAAACACCAAGTCTGTCACCTCTTTCCCTCTGAGAAATACTTAAACAAGCTAGGCTATTCAAATAGCGGTATTTTGCTGCAAACTGCCGTGTTATGGCGGGCTGCATAAAAGTTATTATTATTATATTTTTAAATCGCCCGATGTTAGTGCAATCCCCAGGCTCTAAGAAACTATCCGAAGAGTTTTGTCGTTTTGGAGTTAACGGTCATCTTCACTGGTCAAAATGTGTAAACGTGCAACGAAAAGCAATAGCATTGAACCGTTGTGTGCAAATTGAAAGACTCCCCGAAACAGGTTATTTCTATTATTATTATTACTAGATGTTTGCCCGTCCTAAGACGGTTAAGTTTAGGGAGTTTGCATGCTCCACTTAAAATCGCATAATCGTAGCGCCACCTGGCGACGGATTTAATATACTGAGGAACAAAAGAAATCATGCGACCTCTAACGGTGACTACCCGCTGGCTGCGCCAGTCTCGGCCGACCCTACGCGGTATTCGCCTTCTCTCCCCTCCTCTCGCCTCCCTCGCCTCCTCTCCCTTCCCTTCCCTCCCCAATACTCCTCTTCCCTAACCCTCCACTTCCCTCTGTCCCCTCCATTCCCTGCCCTCCCATACCCATCCCATGGACTTCTATATAATAGCTAGCTATTATTAAGACGTCTATGGTCTGGTTGACGCGGTTGCTTGTCCGCTCCGTGTGGCAATAATTGAAAGCGAAGTTATATGTGTGACGTCACAATAATATTGTGACGTCACACAAATAACTGCGGCTAGATCTATATCATAATCGAGCGTTGCTATGACAACGTCTGTCACGGAAGAAAGACAGACGCACGTTCATTTCTGTTTCATTATATTAGTAATTAGTAATTATTATTTTTATTTTTATTATTAGTATAATTATTATTATTATTGCTGTGATCATTACTGTGATCGTCAAACTATTATTATTACTACCACATGCTTTGTAAGACCATTGGACTGGTAGGGACTGGGATCATTGGAAGTCCTATTAATTACGTGGCGGGTACTTTACGGGTACGGGCATACCCGCGGGTACGGGTCGGGTTGGGTAGTAATTTCGAGTACGGGTCGGGTACGGGTACGGGTAACGGTCCTGTGTTACGGGTACGGGTCGGTATCAAAATGCTCTACCCGCAGACCTCTAATGCATACATGTATGCATGCATACATGTACATGTATATATGTATGGATGCATATTTATACATAATATATAAACATGTGTAGGTATGTATTTGTGTATCTTGGATACACAGATCAGTTTCAAAACACACATAATCGTATATTTGTTTATCCAAAAAGTACAAAATGTACTCAATAATATAAAATATCGCTAATAATCGGTTCCTTTGTTAAAAATGATGTAATTTCGAGGTGCATTCACATAATGTACAACTAAATATACATTCTGTACAGAATTGAATGCTGAATCCATTGGTGTATTACAAGAAATGATATGTGAAACCAAACCCGAAATCCGGGGGGTGTGGTGCCACCCCCCTTGGTAGCCAACGTCACAAAAAAGCTTGGTAGCCCGAGGGTTAATATTAAGTCGGCCAGTGATAACTTCTTCCGTCCGATATTTAAAATGACTACAGATCGTTTCTTGCTCCAATATCGACCGTTAGAGGACGTCTAAATTTAATAATGGCGCTTCACTAAAACCTTGAAGAAATAATGGCAGCATCACAGGAAGTCATAAACTTAACCACTTGTGAGAAAGTTCTACTTTCTTACACAACAGTCATCATATCCAACCAATCATCAACACAGGTCTTTTGCCAATGCTTAGCAACATCGACCGACGTGATCTTCTTACTTATCGACATGGCGTTCTATACGTCTGTGATCTCTCTAATGCGGAAAATTGGGTACAATTTAAGAAATAAGCTGTTTCGTGTTATAGGCCTATAATATTAATATTCATATTGTTAAATATTATTAAATATTATTCTAAAACATTTTAGTAGAATTAAATCTTTGGAGGGAATAATTGTTTGTCAGAAACTTTTAATGAAAGTGAGTTTATTTCCGACTTAAAGTGTAAACATTAACTCCTAAATATTCTGCGACGATCAGTTGTTTCTTTTCTTCGTCGTAACACAATCTCCACGGCCTTTTTATCTTCGTTTCTTCTTTTTCTTTCGTCGGACAAAGAATTCGATTCCATTTGAGATCGTAATCCAAGAGAATCACTCTATCATTCCATTGGTCAGCCACAAACACTTGATCGTCTGAATCGAGTGTGAGATAAAACGGTTCATTCAGTTCCAAGGTTTCATTAGAAGCACTAAAACGACGAATTACCATTTGTCCATCTCTGGTCAATTCACATATGCCCCACTTCATTACATTGTCTCTCCCATTTAATCCACTCTCTCTCCTCCTCCTCCTCCCATACGATCCCTCTGTCAATGATGATGAAATTCCCGATGGATGTTTCCACTGCGTGGAGTGGGTTCTCGATATCTTTTGGTAACTGAATGGATCGAATTAGTTCTGCGTCTGATCCGTAGATATTCAAAATAGACGATGGACCATTGACCATCAGCAACTGACCATCTCTGGACACTGACAGATTATCTGGCTTATAATCAGTGGTCAGCCATTTGATGATTTTGTGTTGGTCATCTGTTTCTTTTATAATCTTCCAGACGCAGGACTCCAGTGAGTCAGAGACGTAGAGGCAATATTGCTTTTCATTGGATGCCATGTCTTCCAGAAATTTTAGCGCTTTTATTTCGATTTGCTCATGAAGACGAAATGGATTTTGATCCTCAAATACAAAAATTACGTGTCGAGACGAAGGAGAAGAAAATTGTCGAGTGAGGGCGTAGATTTCATTTCGCAGTTTGGTCACTCCATACACATTTCCATTTCCTAATATCTGGATTCTCTCAGTGAAGCTCATGGAAATCGGACTCGTGACTAAAACAACGAAATGGTCATTAATACGTTAATAATAATTATTGACTGTTAATAGCATCGTTTTATTATTATTCATTAATATCAGTGGTGGATTTAGGCGCGCGGGGGGGCGGTTCGCCCTCCCAAGGACCCCAATTGGTTGCATGATGGCGCCCATCAAGACCAAACCTGTCATGGCGGACAAAAGGGACGACAAAATTAAAATCTGAAAGATATTTTGTCATCTGCGCCCTTATTTATAATGACGCCTAATCGTAGGAAGCACCACAAATGTCACTTGATGCACTGTGTTTAAAGTAAGATACCGTATATTGAGTTTCCATTCTGAGGTGAACTGACCCCTGCAGCCGTAGTGACTGCAGGGTAATTTCTCTCCCACTGTGTCTGAAAACCCACAAACCGAATATTATATATTTATGCTATATAATTATGTATATGTATACATATGTAGATGATCACCACTGTCCTCAGTAGTCACGTTTCTTCTCTCTATACCCGACAACTCTATCCCATTTTCTGCCTCTCTGTCTGTCTGTCGTTAAGTTTGATATATTTTGCATATCACATGAAACATTTGGAATGCGAAGAAACCCATCTTACCCATACGGTCAGGTTTCCAGTGTGCTTGAAGCCTCCCATGGCGTTAGGTAGGCACCCTGTTGACCTTTCTCTAAATCCAGTGCGGGCGTTTAGGGCAAGTTTAGCAATGGCGCTGAGTCATGAAGTCGCTGGATATCTGTAAGTTGTCTATTAAAAATTGCCTTTATAAAACAACGAAGCGACATAGACTAAGTGGAACTCAGTTTTGGAAAATTGCGAGCCAGACAGCAATTTTTGAGGGGCACTGATTCCTCAGCAGTTTCAGATGAACAGGTCATTGAATCCAGCAGGCCACAGCAGTTTGATCAGACAGAATGAAGTTGCCGCTTCCATTGATTTTGCTGAAGTTCTTAAATAACTTCATTTGCAGCTATCAAGGATAGAACAGTTCGGAGTCTGGTAAGACCCACATATTCATATAATCGATTAAAGTTCAACACCTAAGCCTAACTTTTCAATTAGTCCTAGTCTGTGTTTCGAAAAATGCGAAATTTCTATTGGCGGCACTCCCGCTCTTGCCATTACTCGCCCTGGGCGCTAAAGTACCCAGTTCCACTGATCAAATTACTTTACATTGGAAGTTGGAGCAGTCACCGACAAGTGATAATAACTCCCTAATCCAGTGCTTCCCAACCTGGGTGTCGCGGTACTCGAGGGTGCCGTGAACGTGCTCCTTGTTCAAGGGCTGACGCCGCTGGATGGCAGAATGGTAGAACCATAACATTTGTGCAGCCTTTTATGTAAAAAGTTATTAAAATTAATTATGACTACTATCATAGGCCTTTAATATTTAAAAAAAGTTAAAGTAGTGTAGAGATAGTCGCAACCCTTTAGTTGAAATGTTGAATACAACGACGTTGCTTGTCAGCAAAATTAAGAACTAACTCGATGAAAAATAGATTAAATTTAGGCCATGGTGCAGCTGATCTGCCATTGCATTAGTAAGGGCGCCGTGTCAATTACACTATTTACGCTAGAACATGGTGACCCTCAGAAAGAACCCTTGCCCCTCCCCGCGCAAGCAACCCTGGATCTGCCTCTGAATAATATCTGTAGTATTATAGTTGAATGCTTAAAAATTATTTAGTTTAATCTCAATTGCTGCTTATTTTTTATGTATTTATTACTATTGTGAGTCTAATTACATGATTAGAATTAGAGTAATCTAGCATATGTTTGGTCATTAGATACTTCTCACTAAGAACCAGAATAAAACTTTTTAATATAATATTACTAACTAAATATTAATTCATTGTGTCATTGTGTGTTTCTATTAAATACTATGGGAATTAGAATTGAGTGCTGTATGTTTCTTTATATTTTTCATTATTTATTAAGTTAACTTCCTGCTTAATGTCTCTTTTATTGTCTGTCTTTCGTTCTGCAGCTGCCTCCATATCTATCTATCTATCTATCTATCTATCTATCTATTTATCTATCTATCTATCTATCTATCTATCTATCTATCTATCTATCTATCTATCTATCTATCTATCTATCTATCTATCTATCTATCTATCTATCTATCTATCTATCTATCTATCTATCTATCTATCTATCTATCTATCTATCTATCTATCTATCTATCTATCTATCTATCTATCTATCTATCTATCTATCTATCTATCTATCTATCTATCTATCTATCTATCTATCTATCTATCTATCTATCTATCTATCTATCTATCTATCTATCTATCTATCTATCTATCTATCTATGAAATTTATATAGCGCCCCTTCAAGATAATCTACTCAGAGGCGCTCCCGACCCAGGCCCGGTCAAAGAGGAAGGTCTTAAGCAGTCTATAGAAAGAATCAGAGAGGTTGTGGGAGAGAATTGCTACACAATTCTCCATCTACTTAAATGATCTTATACTGCTAATTATCAACACTTTAATAATTTGCCTTCCGTTTGACCACATGTCCCTGACATTAATATCTGAATATCTCACTCTTTTCTTTTTACATATTTTCAAAGTGACTGCAGCCATTTGTAACCTTTCCGACTTGTACCATTTGTAAATTGCCTTCTAATCTCACCCAATTTTTTATTTTGTCCTAATATTATTCAATGTTATTATACTACTAATAATAATAACTTTGTTTATTGATTCCAGCTGACAAGACTGCTATGTATAATTACATGACACCGTAGTAACAGACGATAACAAGTTTAGCAGGAGTCGAATTTAACTAATTGGCAGTCATGCAAGGTCCCCATCTGCCCTACTGCTCACTGCAATTTAGCGAGTGAGAGGCTGAGTCAACCTTAACCCTCGGGTTACAAAGTTTTTTTTGTGACGTTGGCTACCATGGGGGGTGGGTGGTTACCACCCCCCTGGATTTCGGGTTTGGTTTCACATATCATAACTTGTAATACAGCAATGGATTCAGCATTCAATTCTGTACAGAATGGTATATTTGGTTGTACATTATGTGAATGCACCTCGAAAATACATCATTTTTAACAAAGGAACCGATAATTAGCGATATTTTATATTATTGCGTACATTTGTACATTTTGGATAAACAAATATACGATTATGTGTGTTTTGAAACTGATCTGTGTATCCAAGATACACAAATACATACCTACACATGTTTATATACGTATAAATATGCATCCATACATATATACATGTACGAATTAGCTGATTTCAAAAATTATTAGCTGAGATCTCGCCATATTTCTCCGATTTTTGATCGATTAAATTTTTTGTAGCCTTGAAATGACCTTGAATGATCAAGAATTTAGTGTCAATGTTTTCCTCAGATATATCTCTTCTCGAGACAAACAGAACAAAAAGTTCATGCAAATCGGACTTTTCGTTCATTTTTTTGTAATACAAAATTGTAAATTGAGAATGAACCCAAGTTCCAAATATCGAGGCTGAGCGCCCACAGTCCTATAATTTAAGGGGTGTACGATTTCAACATTCTGCTAATTTTGTTGACCAGTGCTGTCTGAGTAATTTAATTACTCTTAGCCCTGTATGTTCGTTACATGTCTTAAGTTTTCTTTATGATGAGTGCGTTCATAAAAACTTACCAACGGTTTTCTTGAATTGATTCCCATCGATGTTGATCACCATTGAAATATTATATGGTTGAATATTTGCAAGATCAAATAAGATATCTCTCAGCTGATTCGATTCGTACAGACTCTGAATATGTTGAAGGGCTGATTGTGAACGACACCAGATCCAAACGACCACAGTCTGTCTGTCCAGTTGAGAGTTCAGGATTTCTATGTCTTCCTCTCTCAGTTGACTGATGAGTTTATCACTTTGATGTGACCTTGGTTTGGTTCTGTTTCGAAGACTTTCGATTTGTTTGTGAAGACTTAGTAGTTGCGATTTCATTGACGTTGTACACTCTGCGCCACGAGTTTGCACTTGCATTTTTAATACACCTAAAAGCAAAAACTATAGACTTTGACGTAATTTCAGATAACTGCAGTTGAATAAAAATATTCTTTATGTTTTAGATACGTTACTAATTCGAAGCGCACGTTAGCAGTAGTACGACCAGTTTCAAGTTTAGCATGTATAATTGTATATACTAAATATTTAAAGGCGTTGAGAATGCTTCTAAACACAATTTCTTGGCCCAAACCGTGACCCGTCAGAACGGCCCAGGACAAATCGGCCCCGACAAAACGGCCCCGACAATTGGGCCCCGACAAAACAGCCCCGACAAAACGGCCCTGGTCAAAATGGCCTCGACAAAACAGCCCCGTCATATCGGCCCCGTCATTACGGCCCCCGTCATAACGGCCCCGTCATAACGGCCCCCGTCATATCGGCCCCCGACATATCGGCCCCAGTCATATCGGTCCCAGTCATATCGGCCCCATACAAAATATCCAATGTTCCAAGTACTTTTAAGCCTACGTTGACAAACTGTTGAAATGAGGCCTCAAGCGACGGTTCAGCTGGACAATGCGCTGCGGGGACCATCATCTAATGCTAACTGGTTTAATTCGACCTTTACCTAAATTGCTAACCTATTTAATTATTTAAATGCTTTCAATCACAACTATCAGAAATCCAACTTCTATTTACGCAAAAGAAAAGAATTCTGTTCATCAATCCAACGGTAAACCATAGTTTACGTTGCCAAATTATATTTATATCTTCAATGCAGCAATTTTCGTTTGCAAATAGGCAGCCTACCAGTGTCCATGATAACTGTGATCAATCCAGCTTCCATTTAAGCAAATAATTACTTTTCACCAATCCAACTAGAGTGCTTGGGACACGCGATATTTTGTGAGGGCCGATATGACTGGGGCCGATATGACTGGGGCCGATTTATCGGGGGCCGATTTGACGGTGGCTGATATGACTGGGGCCTATTTGACGGGGGCCGTTATGACGGGGGCCGTAATGACGGGGGCCGATATGACGGGCTGTTTTGTCGAGGCCATTTTGACCAGGGCCGTTTTGTCGGGGCCCATTTGGGGGCCGTTTTGTCGGGGCCGATTTGTCCTGGGCCGTTCTGACGGGGCACCGGTCCAAACATATTATCATTGCTGCATCCTCCACTAGGGTTTTTCAAGGAAAAAATTTGCTTTCTTCACGACAATTCGTCTATCGACATTTCGTCTACGACACTTCCTCTGCATCATCTTCGACCTTTACCTAAATTGTCCCCGCTTTCGTCTGCTCTCAAATAGACGACAGTAATTCTCTCCTTGTTCGTCTCCCTAAGGTTCGCCTGTCTCCTCTACAGTCAGTACTTAATGCTGCTGCTAGACTGCTTGATCGTCTTCCTCCATTCTCTCACATCTCCACATTCATGCATGTTGAAGAACTTCACTGGTTCCCTCTATCTGTCCGAATACAATTCAAGGTTCTTATTTTAGTCCTTAAGTCTCATCTGGGTCTCTTGCTCCGAAGTACCTTTGCGATATCATGCTTCGCCCACTCTCTGCCACTTCGCTGCGTCCTCTTCGATCCTCTGATCGGCTTGACCTTTTTGTTCCCCGTGTCAGGACTGCGATGGTTCAATCCAGATCCTTCGCCTGCATTGGTCCTTCTCTGTGGAATGGACTTCCTCCACCGGTTCGCTCTACCATCCTTTTCGGTAGTCTCTCCTCATCTTTTTCTAAGCTAAAATATTGCCTTTCCCCTCGGGTTGCTCGCACTGGGAGCGCTTCCTGAAGGCTTTTTGCTGTGAGAAGCGCTTTGTAAATAGCCAAATACAATGCAATACAAATACAATACAATACACACATTTCGTCTACCGACATTTTCTGTCTACCGACATTTCGTCCATGAAGTTACTTGATATTGCCACTCTAAATGGAAGCTGGATTGATGAAAAACTGTTTCCTGGAATGAAAGTGGGATTGATGAAAAACATTCCTGTGTTGAAATAGAAGCTGGATTGATCGAAATAATTTTCCCGTAAATAGCTGGATACCAAGCTAAATGCATGGATGAATCTAAGCTCCCATGATCTTAAAAGTTCGAATTGATGAAAAAAATAATCTTTCAGTAATTAGAACTAGAATTCGTGAGAATATATAGCACGTTTTAGCGAAACTATAAGAAAGCGGCCTCTATTGATTAGCCACAATGGATACAGACACACTTGAAGACGAAATGTCGGTAGACGAAGTGTCTGTAGACGAAGTGTCGTAGACAAAAAGTCGGTAGACGAATTGTCGCGGAACCATCCATAACCGATTGTCAGAATGGTTTTATAACATTCCTTCGATATTTAAGTTTGCCATGAAAGTAGCCTACCCTATTATTATGAACTTTTAATATGAAGATTTCCACAAATCTCACCACTTGTATTGGAGTTGGCACGATAGGGCATAATTAATAATAAAAATTATTCAAGGCCGGTGTCCCAAGATATTCTATACCCCCAAAGCATATCCCTCCGGATGGAATAAACCGGTTTGAGTATCCGGTGGGATGAACCATTCTATCCCTCTCGTCATACGCATCACAATTATATAGCCTCGACGAAATTCCAGTCAAAATCACAAACAACGAAGTAAATTGATTTCAGGTCGACGTACAAACTAAAGATGCGCAATTCAAAAAATTTATGTGTACAATAAATCCAAACAGTAGCCTACGACCGAATACACTTAGAAACCGCCAATAATGTAAATTAAAGCAAATACTCCATTTCGCTAAGGGGGATACTCGTGTATGGGGAATACTTTAATTCGTGACACCAGAACGACCTTGATTTAAATGCATATTTCTCTCTTTTTATTATAAAGCAAATTTTTTTAATTCTCAGCTTTTAGATAAGTTTGTACTTTTAACCTCCTCCGTTTTCTATGATCCTTGCCATTGTCTTCTGACTGGTTTGTCGAAGACATTTGACAAAATTTGACCACTTTGCTTCGTCGAAAGATGTCACGGCGTACAAAAGCTCGTCGTTCTTATCTCGATCTAAACGTTGTCGCTGAATGATGTTACGTTGTTCTTCCGTTATGCAGCTGTGAGACAACAGTGAAGCGATTAACTCGTCATTCGGTTGAATATTTTCTAAGAGATAATTTCTGTTGTTTCTAATTATTACAGATCTTTTCTTGGTTTCTCCATAGAAATCTAAAGAGACAAATAGTATCACTACTTTTTTTTAATGGCGTCACAGTTTTGTGGTATTACAACATAATTATCAACATCAACTAAATATTTTTGTCCGAAGTAAATAGAAACCTCTGCTGACTTTGAATTACACAGAAGTGATAAAGCTGACACAAGCCGAAAATCAACATTCAGGCCAAAATGTCAGACTCGTCTAAATGCAAATGCCTCACCCATTTCTCACGAACTGCGATTCCTGAGTTATGAATTTAGAGTACAGGTGTGTATAAGAAACTTTGTATGGCACCAATGCGGAAATACACCGCCAGAGGATGCAACTCCCGGTGTCGGATTATATTCAAGAAATGATGTTCCGGGTGTTTAGATACAAATGGCGCGCTGTGAAAGTGATCAAGACCATACCAGGACTTTGATTGATTGATTGACATCTTTATTGTAACAGCAGCAGGGAACAAATTACAGAATAAACACTTTTATATACAACTGAACCGCAAAGCTACTGCACAAGACTAGTGGAGTCAAAATGCGATTCCTTAAATAAACACCCGGAACATCATTGTGAATTGTGAGTAAAGATTTTCGGCCATCCGAAATGTTGGGAGAGACCTATTGGACGCCCTAGCCGCAACTGAGCAATAATGGCGGAAGCCGAGTAATCCCAGGTCTGTTTCCCCGAGATCTTAGGGTTGCACATTGATGCAGACAAGCTCTGAATAGAGGCGGCAAACAGCAATGCACCTGAGAGGAGAACACCTCGGATTATGATGATGATGATGAAGCGATCGACCTTTTACTTATTTTCAATGAATTGATCGGGTCAGATCTTGATTGGTTAATCATTATTATAACAATAACAATCGTAAATTGATACTAATAAATAGAAAGACGAGGTTTCACTGCCAAATGCTTTGATTTCTAGCAGACTCAACAAAATTTCACCTTAATTCTCATTTTTAGCAGTAGGCTATCTACTCAGTTACACAACTAGAAATAATTCAAAAGCTCCCTGACTGGAGATACAAAGAACTACGAAATAATATGCTGCCAAAGTAAAAGCTTCCAGTTTAAAATCCACTAACATTTGAAAAGGTATAACATTTAAATCACGAAAGAACGAATGTCTACAGGCAATATAGCCGTTCGTTTTTTCGCAAGAGGACAGAAAGTCACAAGTTAGCTAATAAAATAAATGTTCTTGTATTCTTCGATGCAACTTAGTCCAGTGACTCTGACCACTGTATCAACCGTTAACTCTTGATGGTACTCCTTCGGAAGGGCATTTCTCGTGACCAGGACCCACCAGTGGTCACACTTGTTGTGAAGCGAGCATTGCCTGTTTACTGATGAATGTCTTGTTTCAAACACTTTCATATGAATAACTTCAATAACATAACATGCATTGTACTGAATGTTCAGATTCAATACAACACCATAATAATTTTATTGAAGGCGACGCTTTGTGAGGTACGTTCACTACACTGTTGTAAGTGTCAGGATAACTAGCTAACCATAATTATGCGTGACGATAATGACACTCTGAAAGTTGTCTGATTTGAACAAGTGTTTCTTATAATGTGAACAGATGTCTAGAAGGTCTATAATTATGTATAATGTATAAGAGTTCTTTTATGCGACTATTATAATGTTTAAGTTGAGCGGGAGGCGAGCGGGTGCTTGGCCTTATGTAAACATTGGCTGACGGTAGATTATTGTTTCTCGGCACCTGCTAATTGCGCGCGAAAGACTGAAATTGCTGATGACAGTTGTTTTAATACAGTTTGTTTTAAAAATGCAGTAGATAGAGCTGTATGTATAAAGAATTAAATGTTAGGAGTTACAATTGAGTTGTGTTGATGAAGAACATTTTAATTGAACTGTGAAGTCAAAAATTGTGTTTGAAATAAGAAGAAATATTTTAAAAGATTGGTTTTTTTAATTGTAACAACAGTCTATCAAACGTTGAGCGATCTATACTTAGCAGTAAGGAAAAGTGTTTGAGATAGGTCACTATGGAAGAAGAGTTGGTGACATCTGATTATATTAAATATTTTATCAAAATAATCTCTCGTGGTCGAGAGAAATAAGTTGGACAGTAATGCTTGGAAGGCATCTAACCTTTCAGGTAACACCAGATTGCCTTCTTGAACCGTTTTCTGGTAATTCTTCGATTGAAGCAAACGTCGACTGATATGAGAGAACTGATAACTTCTTCGTCTCTCTCGTTTGTTGATGATTTCAATATCCAATGTAAATAGGACTTTTGTAAAATTATGTCCAACACCTCCAGTGGAAGATTATACAACTGAAATGTAAATAGATGCAAATTAACGCTTGGAGACGATATTGTGTATCATGATTCAGAATGCTGTGAGGATACCAATTAAGTAGATTAGCTTAACGTGGTTTTCCGGCCATTCAGTAGACTTATGATCCTCTGCAAATTGCAAGAATTACATAATCGTCATATCTTCAAAGTATAATTTAAAACTATGTTTTCCCGTTCACAGAGTGCACTAAACTTCATGCTAGACCAGTCTTGAGCAACTCCTATACTGAATAATTTCTGCGCTAAAGTATCTGTCGGAATCTTACATTAGTTATTTATGGGTGGTGCTAACTGGAGGTTGTAAGGTTTCTCATATTCATGCTCCTATCGCATAGGTAATATCATGAACATCAGCAAGTCAGTTTTTTTAATCTTAAATGGAAGATTTATTGATGATAGTTACCATGGACATTGGAAGACTGATTACTTACCAACGTCAAGTATGCTACGGTATTGGAGACATTAAAATAATTTGGCTACGCAAACTACGGTTTAGCCAAAACAAGGTTACAAGAAATGAGACAATATTTTGGTTACAGGGGAACCTAAAGTCGCCAATGGACATGTCTAGCCAGGGCCCCAACGCAGAATATGAAGCAAGGCGACGCCCTACCGTTATCCATGCATACTATAATTCTCAAAGCTGATCCTTCCGTTTGTTGCTTGTTTGTCTGATCTATTAACCCTCTAAGGGATATGGGACATGTATGTCCCTTGTCAGAAAAAAGTGCCTGGATTTATTAGATTGAACAAATTGGTTTGTTTAACGATTTTATTTATTTGTTCAGTATTTGACCAATCTAACTGTTACCTTTAAATGATTTCCCACACATTCTATGGGCCAAATTTTTTTATTTTAAAATTATTAATTTTTTAAAATAAAATACAAACTTTGTCATTTTTTATTTTTTCTCACAGTGTAATAATACATTACAAAACTTTTAAATAATGTACATCGACTCTTCACAAAATAGGATATTAATTGACAAGAACCATTCCTATCACAGCTCTTGCAGATTTTGAAGAAAATCTTCATGGGACATATATGTCCCATTGTCCCTTAAGCAATACCATAAAATGCATGTAGAAAATGCCTGTACATGAAAGGGCATTGTAAAAACGTACATGAATGCATTCATGCCTACCTGCATACCCCCGGTTCTGCAGGTGCATCGAGTGAGATGGCTACGGAGTTTAGAATCTAACCAGTTTGGTACTTAATCGAATTTCTCATAATCTGGTGGTGCGATTATACTGACATCAGCACAAAATGGCGAACGACGAAAATATTTCAATACGACGACAAGTAAGTCCAAATTTTTTAAAGTATATCCTGTCCTCTAGCTAATACATTTTAACATACCTCATCAGCCTATAAAAATTATTATTTTACGTAGTGGATCCGTTCACGCCCCGGGCGTTAGCGGAACCCCAGTACTACATTCACGCCCGTCGCGTTATTGGCCAAAGCATGTCACGTGAACTTGCTTACTTCCCTTGGAATTTGAAATAGCGGACACCTTGAGGGTCGGTTAGGGTCAGGTTATGCGTCGTGAGGGTCGGTAAGGGTGAGATTATGCGTAGTGATGATCGGTTAGAGTCAGGTTAAACGTCTTGAGGGTCGGTTAGGGTCAGGGTTAGGGTTAGTGTCATTAGAAAACATGGTGAACAACCTTCCACCGCAATCGGGAATGTTTATCGGTCGGTTCGTTTCACGTCCACAAAATCATGTGACGTGCATTGACCAATACCGTAGCGGGCGTGATTCTAGTTCCAGGTATTAGGATCACGTCGGGAGTGACTGTATCCACGACAAATATTTTAGGCTTATGTAAATTATAAACAGTCCTATTAATAAAATTGCAATTCTCAACATCACATCTGCATAATACTAGGAAGAAATAAGTGAACAAAATGGACCCTTAAGAGAACTCCAAAGTAAATGTCCCGTAAGTCCGATAGGGAACCATTAGAAATACGAAATTGGGACCTCTTAATAAAATAACTACTAAACTATCCAAGCTGGGTTCCTCGGATCTCATAATTATTTTTGTAATAGGATAGTATGATTGGCAATATCGAAAAATAGTCCAATGGAGTATTCGCTATTTTCAATAGCATTTGAAATTACATCCTTCATACTTAGTACAGGCAAATAGCCTAGTAATGGGAATGATGATGCTGGAACCCATGCTGTGACGGAAAGAGGATAATTATTTGCTTTCGTAATATAACTACGAAGGCGTTAACCCTCGGGCTACCAAAGGGGGGTGGTTGCCCCACTAGGTTTTTTTCATCTCAAACTTTTTCCGTATGGAATAAATATTTGACCTTTTAGGTAGCTGTGGGGGGGTAAATTTACACACGCTGTGAGGTAAAAAGGGTGAGATGATATCTCACACCGTTCAAAAAGGTTATACCCAATATACCCGAGGTACCCCTAGATTTTCGACTATATCTTATCCGTCATTTAATACTATGAGACACAAATTATACCATTCTATAGAGGGAATGTGGGGCTACATTTCTATGGTCACTGAGTTGACCTAAGACAACCGGAAGTGCTCAAAATAAATAATAATACGCGTAATATGCGTGAAAAATGGCTGAATGGAAGCACTCCCCTTAGTTTTTTGTCTGTAGCGTATTCATTTGTCTTCCTGGAAGAGAAACAAAGATACCATTCTTTAGAGGGAATGTAGGGCTTCATTTTCATACCTACATCTTTGTCTTTTGAATATCGGAAGTGATCGAAATAAATAATAATACGCGTAATCTGTGTGAAAATGGCTGAATACAGCACTACAACGTAAACCGATATATAATTTATGTATGGATATATATGTATGGATGTACATTTATGCTATATAAACATGTGTAGGGATGATTGTGTGTATCTTTTATACATAGATTAGTTTCAAAACACACATAATCTTATATTTGTTTATCCAAAAAGTACATAAATATACGCAATAATATAAAATATTGCTAATTCATGGGTTCCGTTGTTAAAAGTGATGTAATTTCGAGGTGCATTCACATTAATCTACAACTAAATATACCATTCTGTGCAGAAATGAATTCTAAATCCGGTTCAGCGCGACAACTCGTCGAACGACATTTCGTCTAACGACACTTCGTCTACGACAATTCGTCTAACGACATTTCGTCTACCAGTGTATCTGTATCCATTACGGCTAATCAACAGAGGCCGCTTTCGTATAGTTTCGCTAAAACGTGCTATATATTCTCAGGAATCCAGCTTCTAATTACTGACAAGATTATTTTCATCAATCCAACTTCTATTGAATGGAAACCTATTTTCACCCATGCATCCAGGTTGATTTCCAGCTTCTATTTACAGGAAAAATTATTTCGATCAATCCAGCTTCTATTTCAACACAGGAATGTTTTCATCAATCCCACTTCTATTTCGTAAAACAGTTTTTTTCATCAATCAAGCTTCCATTTTAAAGTGACAACATCAAATAACTCAGTAGACGAAATGTCGTTCGACGAAATGTCGCTCGACGAACTGTCGTAGACGAAATGTCGTTCGACGAGTTGTCGTGACACCTCTAAATCCATTGCTATAATTACAAGTTATGATATGTGAAACCAAACACGAAATCCAGAGGGGGTTTGGTAACCACCCCCCTTGGTAGCCGATGTCACAAAAAAGCTTGGTAGCCCTAGGGGAAATATATTGGGTTTTTTCAAAGAATTTACAGAAGTACGGTACGTAGCACCGATATTGGTCTATATATTTGGTATTATTCATCCCTAGCCCTTTTGCCAATTAAGGAAAAATTCTTTTCATCAATCCAAAATCTTTTTCAGCACGCATTATTTTCATCGATTCATCTAACTTGTGTCCATACAGTGGACGAATAATAACCTTTTGTCGTAAAACATTTGTCGACAACTATTATCCTTGAACTAATTTTTGTTCGTGAACCATTCATTGTGACACCTTCAATATCATTCGCCAGATGACAGAAACTCTGATTAATGTAATTCTAGTTGTAACCTTTGCTTTTTCTCTAATGCCATTTTTAATGCTATCGACAAAAACCACATCCAGAACGTAGTTTCTCATTCTTTTACTGGATTCGGTAAATTTTATTCGCTTCTGCCTTTAACTAACCAGTTATTCGTAGCCTATGTTAGTATGATGTTATATTTTAATAGAATTTTATACACAGATCATTTTCTGTATTAATCATTATGAATAATGTAATTCGGGAAAGATTTTCGGTATCTTGCTTTTCTTCTGGTAAAAGTGTATTTTAACGTATTTTTTTATTGACCCCCATTGCATGGGGGTCAGCGTTGGTCGAATACAAGTTGGGGTAAAGTCGTAGTTTACGTTGCTAAATCATTATTCTAATGTCTTCAATACCGTACTTGACGTTGGTAAGTAAGCAGTCTACCTGCGTGCATGTTAACTATCATCAATCAAGCTTCCATTTAAGAAGAAATTTTTTCATCAATCCAACTTCCATTTCATTGGGAAAAATTACTTTTATCAATCCAACTTCTATTTGACGAAATAAATATTTTTCATCAATGGAACTTTTATTTAAGCAAAGATATATTCTCATGGATCCAGCTTCTAATTACGGAAACAATTATTTTCATCAATCCAACTTCTACTGAATCGAAAACTTAATTTCATCCATCCAGCTTCTATTTACGGTAAAATTTATTTCGATCAATCCAACTTCAATTTTGAACACAGGAATGTTTTCATCAATCCCACTTCCATTTAGGAAACAATTTTTTTCATCAATCCAGCTTCCATTTTAAAGTGACAATATCAAATAATTTAGCAACGTAAACTACGACTTTACCCAAGTTGGATTGACGAAAAGAATTCTGCCTAAATAGAAGTTGGATTGGTGGAAATAATTTTCACCATAAAACGAAACTGGATGGATAAAACAAAGTTTTTGATGCAATAGAAGCTGCATTCATGAAAGTAATTGTTTCCGTAAGTATAAGCTGGACCCCATGAGAATAGATCTTTGCTTAAATAAAAGTTTCATTGATGAAAAATATTTTCTTATTAAAGTGAATTTGGGTAATTTTTCATTAGATGGAAGCTGGATTGATTAAATGTTTTAGAGTAAATGGAAGCGGGATTGACGATAGTTATCATGAACATAGGTAGACTGCTGGTTTCATCAATCTCACTTCCATTTAGGGAAATAACTCCTTTCATCACTCCAACTTCCATTTTAATTTGACGATATAAACTAATTTAGCTACGTAAAATGCGGTTTAAGCCAGAGTGCCTTGTAGCTTGTTTTAGCAGTTCCTGTTCCTTGTTAGTTTGTTTGATATTATGCAGTAGATCATTACAATTAGCCTAGATTTGTCACTATGTTTTTGATCTTTTTTATTACTTGTGCTGAATATCAGTAATTAATACAGACAATAAACTCTCATGCTACTTGGTGAATATCAATAGCATAACTTTAGAGAAGTAGTTTGAATAGTATTACCTACTTATCTGGCGGTTACCAAAACTAGTTATAAGTACTTGTCATATAAAGTAATTAGACAGTAATTATAACTACTTATTTTGAAAGTAGTTAGCAAGTAGTTGTAATTATTAGTTAAGTAGTTGGTGCCTTTCAATGACAGTTATCAGCTGTAAAGTACTACCAAGCACCTGGAAACTTTATATTTTTTAACAGATTAATGCTGGATATATCCCGAAGGACTGCTGACTGAGCTGATCATGAGAAAGTTTTGGGTTCGATGTTGAGTCTGCTTTATCACTTTGTTCACTATATTCTGGTTCCCATGGCGTTTAAAAAGTTGCTTGTTTCTCAGTGCTCATGTTTAAGCAGGGAATTTCTGATGTGTTGGAAATATGCTAAAAATACTTTGCTACAACTACCGGTAGATCACAAATCAGGTTTATTAATGTTTTCACTGTGCTTTTTCTGTCTCAGAATAGATTCTGTTGAAATGTGCATTTCGAAATTGGTAAATATACAGGTTGTTACGAATTTTACATTTTCTTTTAAGATTTGAAGATGGAAGGAAGAATCCATGATGAAGAAAAGGAATTTACATGTGAATATTGTAACAAAACATTTACACAGGGATCTGATCTCAAGTATCATGTAGGCTACGTACACACACTGGAGAAAAACCACACATGTGCAGTTTATGCGACAAGGCATTTGCACAGAAGTACGCCCTGGAAGACCATAACTATTGCCAAACCGGAGAAAAAGCATTCAAGTGCAACTCAAGTGATAAGGCTTTTGTGCAGAATCAGCAACTGCATTACCACACAAGAGCCAACATTGGACAAAAGACATATGAGTGCAATTTATGTCATAAAGCATTTCGCATGAAATGCTGGCTGTTGGCTCATATGATAACTCACACTGGAGAAAAACCATACAATTGCAATTTATGCCGTAAGGCATTTGTAACGAAACGATCTCTGAAAGTCCATACAAGATTCCACACTGGTGAAAAGCCTTACCAGTGCAATTTATGTGATAAGGCTTTTGCACATAAGAACACTCTCAGAACCCATAAAAATAGTCACACGGGAGAAAAAGCATACCAGTGTTATTCACTTGATAAGGATTTTGCCCAAGAGCAGCAACTGAATTACCATAAAAGTACCCACAATGCACAAAAGTCACATGAGTGCAACTTATGTCATAAAGCATTTCGCATGAAATGCTGGCTGATAATTCATATGAGAACTCATACAGGAGAAAAACCATTCAAATGCAATATATGTTACAAGGCATTTGCAGCGAAAGGTTCCTTGAAAACCCATACCAGAACGCACACTGGAGAAAAGCCTTACCAATGCAATTTATGTTATAAGGCATTTACACAGAAGTGTGCTCTGGAAAACCATAAGAAAATTCACAATGGCAAAAAGGCATTCCATTGCAATCTATTTAACAAGGCATTTACGCAGCTGGAAAACCATGCAAAAATCCACACTGGAGAAAAACTATACAAGTGCAATTCCTGTAACAAAGTATTTAAATGGGAACAATCTCTAAAGGATCACGAGCTAACTTACACTGGACAAGAGCCGTACTATTGCAATTTATGCCACAAATTCTTTGCAACAAAGGACTCTCTGAAAGCCCATGCAGTGACCCACACGAGAGAAAAGCCATACCAGTGCAATTTATGTACTAGGGCATTTGCACAGAAGTCCTTTCTGGAAATCCATAAAATAATCCACACTGGAGAAAAGCCATTCAAGTGCAATATCTGTGAGCAAGGATTTGCAGAGAGAAGCAAACTCAAAAGGCATATGAGAATACATACTGGGGAGAAGCCATACAAGTGCAATTTGTGTGACACAGCATTTGCAGAAGGAGGCCACCTCAAAAGCCACATGCGAATACATACTGGAGAAAAGCCATATAAATGTCATATTTGTCATAAAGCATTCAAACAAAGTTCAAGTTTCAAACGTCATGTACTTGTAAAACCCCATACTAGGGAATCGTTATACCACAGTGAATTATGTCAAAATGTTCAGTCGAGCATCATGGAAAGACGCCTTGAATGTACTTCAAGTGGGAGATTCAGCATACATACTGAAGACGAGAGCTGTATTAATGGCAGAGTAACAGAAACCATAGAAGAACTTTCAATAAGACAGAACAGTAAACCAAGTCCTGATATTAAACAACTTTTTGCAGATGACTGGATAATTAACACTGATCTAAATCCAGTTATGCTGAGACCTTGTGGATGTGGAATTTGTGACAGGATGTTTGAAATCGAAAAGGAATTCATAGAACACTGTTGTCATCACCATGATATTCCACAAAAGGACACATTTGTTGATCTATTTAGACATCTTTCAAGTTGTTCTTGTGGAGAAACAACAAGTTTTTTTACATTTTCACTTTGCTTTTTCTGTCTCAGTTTAGATTCTGTAGAAATGTAAGTTTATAAGTGGTAGATTTATAGCTTGGAATGATTTTTAATCTTTCAGAGTGTTGAAGATGGAATGAAGAATATTTAATGAAGAGAAGGAATTTATCTGTGAATGTTCTTCACGTACACGTAAGGAAAAACACTTAAGATCAATTTATACCAGAAAGACTTTGCACAAAATGGATGTCTAAAATCTCACAAAACTACAGTGGGCAAAAACCATGTGAGTGTAATTTATGCTAGAGGGCGTTTTAGTGGAAAAGTTTTCTTCTTAGAACAAAAAAATTACATTGGAGAAAAGGCATACACGTGCAATGCATGTAATAATGCTTTTGCGTAGAAGCAGCAACTGTATTACCATACATGAGCCCACAGAAAACATTTTACGAGAGAATTATTTGAAAATTCATGGGAGTTCACACACAGGAGAGAAACCATACAAATGTCAACTATATCACAAATCTTTTGCCCCTAAAAATCATTTGAATCGCCATGTGAGAACCCACACTGGAGAGAAGCCATACTGTCACAAGGCATTTGCAGAGAAGAGTCACCTGAGTAAGCATTCAAAAACTCATCGTGAAGAAAAATCATACAAAGTCAAATTATGTGAAAAAAGGTTTGAGCAGACTGAAGATTTGAATGTCTCTGTGAAAACTGATGGCAGTGAAAAGGGAAAATTGGAAGTGTTCGGAAGTCAGACGTCATCTGATTCTGATCCTTTCCTTGTGAAACCATTAATTTTAGTTTCCAATGAAATGTTTCAAACAGAAAGGGACTTTCTGGAGCGCTGTTTCCAGGCATGTTATTCTCCAGTGGACGATGACTTTGCCATACCGCTGAAAGATTAACACCTGCAATTTTGCAGTTTAAAATAATGTTTTCTAAGTAAGTGTATTCTGCCTTATGATGCATAGGAAAGTTGTTTTCTGTTGGATGCATCTACAAGTTTCTACTTTTTTCGTGAACATACATGCTTCAGTTATAAAAAGTTGTTCTTTGATTGCCTTGTGCATGAAAAACAGATTGGCAAAGGAATGTCACGGGATTTTATGGTAGAGTAATATGCAGAGAAACGTTTATGCAAGTCCATGCTTTCCACTTTTGTTATTCTCCATTGTTTTAAATCGAAAAGTAATGTTTGAGGCGCCGTTTCCAGGTGTGTTATTCTCCAGTGGACGATGACTTTGCTGAATTCTTTGAAGATTAACACTTGTGTTGTGTAACTTTCAAATTTAATATGCTATTTACCATATTTTTCATAAGAAAATGTATTTGGTTTTGTGAGGCATAGCAAAGTTGTTGGCTGTTGGATACAGTTAAACTTTTCCAAGTTTTCCCTGAACATGCTTTGTGGGAAGACTGTTAGCATAATGCAGAAAGTAAAAAATGTAACTGGTCTTTCTTTAGTTTCCTGTGTCATTAAAAACAGAGGGTCAAATTAACATTGAATGCTGAAGAGCTATCTTTATCCTCAATAATATTATTTCCATCCCTCATACAACTTCTACATCTGCTAAAAAAATTAATTCGCTCATTCAACTTCTAGTTTTACTGCAATAGTTTAGATCAAAATCATTTTTCATCACTCATCCACCTTCTATTTCTGCTATAGGCTAAATATGCCCATCCAAATTCTAATGTCACTGCAATAATTTAGCAGTTAGGCCTATACCATGTTTTCGTCTCTCATCCAACTTCTAGTTTCACTGCAATGATTATTATATTTATGAACTACTGTACGGTTTGGGATTTGAGTAGCCTATATGCATGCCGGCGCAGCATTCTATTAGTTTCATGGACCGCAACTGTAGGCTGATATAGGCCTACAGTATCTACAGTATCAAGCATTGTAATGAGCCCTGATTGGTCGATATAAATAACACATGGAATATAACTTACACGGAGATTGCAATAATTGTAAACGATGTTTACCATGTTTCTAATGACGACACTATAGGGCATAAAGGTGAGACATAACAGCAGACACCATGGGGCGTGTTTAAGGGGGGGGATTACGGGTTCAAACTCCCGAAATAAGTTTAAGAAAAAATTTTCATTTGTTTTTAAATGCAAAATATAAAAAACCTGGACTTTTGCGACGATTTTCAATGGAACCCCCCCGAAATCTTAAAACCCCTCCAAACATTGTTATGGCTACGCCCATGGCAGACACAACATATCATGCTCGAATCCATACTGGAGAGAAACCATACATACCACTGCCTGTTATGTGAGTTTAAAAGTAATTATAAAAGTGATCTAAAGAGACACACGAGAACACATACTGGAGAGAAACCATACCTTTGCCAGATATGTCAGAAAACATTTTTATGCGCTTCAAATCGGAGACGCCATGAAAAAACCCACTCCGTGTCTGGCTCAAGTTTATAAAAGATTGCAGTCTGCAACGTTATGTTGGAATCCATACTTGAGAAAAGCCATGCAAAGTCGAGTTATACCAGAGAACAAACATTATCACGCGCTTATTTCACGTTTGTAAGGAAACATTTGTATGCACTTCGTCTGAGATATCTGAATGAACCCTAAATGGAAAGTAACCATCCTGTGCCAGGTTTGTAAGAAAATTATCGCGATCTTCGAGTCTACAAGGGAAACAAATTCTCAACCATAAATTTCCCTAAATATTTGACGTTTCTGACGTTCACCAACAACAGTTTGTAAACAATATAATAAGGAAAGTGGAAGCGTGGAACTATGATGATGCGCACTAACGAATTCATGCATATCAGTTTTGTATTCAAAGTAAGAGCTTTAGTAAAGACAGTGCAACAGAGTATTCCTGTAGGATTGGACATATTCAAGGATCCTGCTTTTGTTTTGCGTTTTGGATCGTTTTTAGTTCATTTTAGGTAGACATTTTATGCTCGTGTCTAACTAAGCATTTCAGCTATATTGTTTGTGTTATTATTTTACTGATTGTAGTCTTCACATGATAAACTGTCGGCTTTTATGTTGTTCACACTCATTCCAATGGTTGCATAGTCGTACTATCACTCTGTTACTGTTCCGCTACTGCAGTCACGAAGTAATTGCAACAATAATTTCAAATAACTTGTGCTGGTGGTAACGATGAACCAGTAATGACTTAGAAAGTCATGGACTCATTATTAAGAACTCGTTGTACAATATAATGTATCACGAATGTCTTAACAATCAATTGTAATACTATTATGTTACGCCTGGAGTATAGGCCTGATCATTTAGAAAATATCATGAATTGTTAATGATTTTATAATTTACTTGAACTAATTAATTAACAAGTAAAATATTATGAACACTACTCTTTTATTTACTGACATGATAACTATAATGAACTTGTAACCTACTATGATGTAGGGTCTACAAAGTCACAGAAAAATGGAAATCACAGAGAACTCTATCAATTTCTCAAATGCTGTATGAAACTATAAAGTTGCTACTTTTAGACAATAACATGGAAAGAATAACACTTTTTCTGTTTATAGCATTTAATTGACCTGTAATGTAAGTTACAGTATTGTTGTATAGGCTAGTACAAGATCTTTAGCCTTAGTTCAACAAAATCGTATAATTACATATCTGTTAATAAATTAAAGTCACAAGAGCATTCATTGACCACAATACATACAGCTGAACATTAAAGCAAATAAATAATAAGTTAGCATGTAAATCTTATAAACACTAATAAATAGTGCTATCTCAATGCCTTCAAAATGATATGACTTACAAAAGCGATAATGACTACATCGTACAAAAATATCTGAGTATGTCCTGAGTGTAAAGCCTTCTAAAAAATGACTTGTATAAGATTGACATTTTCACACAACAAAATAGATACGAAATGAACAACACCAGATTCGCTTAACGTTTCCCACCGGACAAATCGAGAAGAAAAGCACACTTACTCATTTACTATCAAAACAAAACTCGCCATCTAATGCCGGGGATAGATAGCACACCAAAACTTTTATGACATGTTAGGTTAGCCCAACACATAAAATAATGTGATTCTCTTGTAAACCAAAATGCGGTTAGCAATTGGTATAATAAACGATATACTTACTTACTTATCTTGCATTGGTAGCCATGTGTGCGTAACTCTAGCATGCGATATTCAACTATGTTCGTCCGTCACATAGAGACGTTACAGGATAAACATAGGCCTTCAAGTGTTTTGGCTGAAATTCAAATGAACATCTATTAAGGCGTAGTTAGACTAATGGCTGGGTTTCCTGGCGCATGTACAGGCTACGCTTATCCGTTGCCAAGATCTCCTTAATCGCGATTCGCATCTACCATTTTTGCGGGTGTCATAGCGTACTACGGGAACATTATTGTAGACACGTTCGCATGCGTTACCAGGGACTTGTATGCATTCCTGACATCTACATTTGACCTCGATCAAGTCTTGTGGATATCTGAGCTCATCATGGTTGACGATCGTGTACCAGGGACACAGAGATCTGTCCGAAAGCCTGTCGTTCAGGCCGGTCAGTGGTTCCAAGAGACAGTCCCGCAATGATTCATCATCATCCACGGGGTACTCTTCCTCGGTGTCGCTGTTATGGTGTACGTTGACATTGTGCGTAGCATTTAAGGCGTTGGCATTGAGATGCTTTGCGTACACTGCCTTCATTTTGGCCTGGCACTTCTCAGGTATTGACTGAATCGATCTGACCTCTCTGTGACTTCCGATAGCCAAACTATCGACGAGATAGCTGCATAGCATAACAGACGTAACCTGTAGAACAGAATAACATCAGACATGACAACAAAAGCGACCTGCTCAAAACTAACAATTGATGTTATCCAAGTGCGTTCCCTTGCAGTCTCCCAGTGACAAACAATGGGCTACCTCAGATTGCAAGTGACAGCGCAATAACGGAAAGACTGAAGAAAGTAATCAAGCTGCAAGACTAATGAACAATTATCACACGTTATCTCGGCTTGCAATTTGATTTCGTCTTCTTGCCACAGTATTTTTCGTGTCTTCACCGTGGTAATATGTTGCTTAATTGAAAAAGTACGTAGACCTGTGACTTAAGGTAGACCTATTGGCCTATTCCTGCTTCTAGTGCAAGAACCACAGTTGCAACACAATGTTGTTGCTGTTACAGAGCTCAAGAATTACTTTCATAGGTTTGAACCTCGGGCTAGTAGAGTCCGTACACGGGACCTTAAATGCGGTTGAACCCATTCAAGAGGACCGGGGGAGAAGGATCTCATCCGATCAATTCATTTGAAAATCAGCAAGGTCGAGGCCATAATACGGTTACTATATAAAAATGGGTACATTTACATTTTACATTTCCTTTTCTGCTTCTGCTGCACGTCGCCTCTTACACTGCCTATCAAATCGAAGCAGCATTATTACACACTGTGTAGGCTACCAATGTGTCCTACACACGTTTAATATATAGTAATGTATAAAATTTAGATAAAATTGCGTAGCCTACCGTTATCGGTGACAGATGCATTGTGATTATCCCATCTTATAATAAAACAGCAATTGATAATAAGATTTCTCTCGAAGCTTCTAATATGAAGTTACTGTTGATTTCAAACCTTCGTTCCTTTTACAGGATCGTCTTTAAGTCGACGCACAGTTTGGATGTCCGGCTTCGTAAAGTTTCAGAAATTTCCCCATTTGGAGTTGTTGGGCAAAAGTCCTACAATTCAGGAAAAGATATTGCCATCGTGGGGGCAGATTTATCGTTGCCAGTTAGGTAGTGGCCGGGAAATACCGACCATTAGGTGAATTACCTGAGATTAACGATAGCAGCGTCATAATATACATGTATAGTTCGTCCAGGTTTACAAAGCAGACGTTCGTTCATTTCCTGTATCTTTCTCTGTCTCTCTGTGTACGTTTCTGTCCCACCGCCTCTGTCTCATAGATGCGTAAACTGCGTAATTCAGTTTTGACTCTTGACGTTCAAACAAACAAGGCTTTGATTGGTGCACCTGCCAATCACGCAACACGTGGTTGTTTTCATCATTTTAATCCGGCCAGTTTAGCGACAGCGGCTACAACCATGAGAGAGATACAGACAGACAGTAACAGCGTGGACAGAGAGACAGACAGACAGACAGACAGAGATAAAGAGATAGACAGACAGAAATAGATTGACAGGTAAGTCGACGGGCGGTTGGATAGACTAAATGGGACATTACCTTCTGAAAACCAGATGGACTATGCACCTGTCTTCTTAGGTATTTCTACACACAGCCACCTCTGCCGCTTGTTCGATCGCTAAAGTTACGAGCACTCGCTGTCCTATCGCGTTTATTATTGTTGGATTTCGGGTATTAAACGGAGATTTTGACGCCACTAATAACCATCTACGATCGTCTTCTTAGGTCGTTGCGATTACATCAACGTTAACATAACTAAGTTAAAACTTACTACACACGCGAAGATTGAATTCTATCAAGAACCGTCACATAGCAACACTAAAGGGAGCGTTTGGCTGTAGCTCTAGGTTTGTTGGTTCCCACACTCGTCGGAATTTCTTCTTGCTCAACATCAACCTCTTCTTGTTTCGTATGAGTTATATCGCTAGTGTAAGGTGATGTAACCAACTAAGTAGCGAAATGCACAAGTGAACCTACATGTATATTATTATTCATTCATTCATTCATTCATTCCAAAGATTTATATAGCGCCCCTTCAAGGTTACTACTCAGGAGCGCTCCCGACCCAACCCCGGCTGAAAAGGATGGTTTTAAGGCTAGAGTAGAACGCATCTAAATGAACTCTAGGAATAAGGCGTAATGTTAATGGGAGCCCATTCCAAACCATGGGGCCAGCAACAGAGAAGGCGCGATGCTGTCTAAGAGCAGTTCGCGCACGGGGAACAAGAAGTTCACCATGTGTGGATGAGCGGAGAGCTCTACGTCCCTGCACATCCAAAGTAGAGCGACAGAGCTCTTGCAAATACACAGGAGCGGAACCTAAGAGGCACCGCCACACCAAAGCAGAAAGCCGGTACACAATCCGCTACGGGATAGGAAGCCAGTGCAGGACATCCCTCATAAAAGCGGTGACATGGCCGAACTTTGGGATATGGCCGATGAGGCGCGCAGCCGTGCGCAAGACCCGCTCCAAACACCCCAACCGTACAGCCGGGAGGCCGGCGTAGAGTGCACAGCAAAGATCAAGACGTGTGACGACAAACGAATGGATAAGAGTAGAGGCAGCACTAGTGGTGAGAGAGCGCGAGACGACTCTGAGCTGGCGCAACTGATAATAGCAGTCGCGACAGAGCTGGTGTATGTGCCGTGCAAAGGTAAGCTCTTGTCTCTTGATCTAATGTGACGCCAAGATCGCGAACAGTGGTAGAGAAAGCGAACTGCGGGAACTCAGTAGCAAGTGCTGCTAGATTGATCTTAGCAAGCTGTTGGCGCGTGCCCAGCCAGATGAACTGAGTCTTGGATGGGTTGAGCCGCAAGCGGTTCGACGACATCCAGGCCCCAAGGACATCCAGCGCCCGGCTCATGGCCCGGACTGTGGGAGCCGCATCAGAAGCCAAGCAGTGCAGGTATGCTTGGACATCGTCAGCATAAGACTGGCTTAGGACAGCGTTTGCTGCAAGAAGGGGGCCTAGGTCGGCCGTATAGAGGATGTAGAGAAGAGGACCCAGGACAGATCCCTGGGGCAGACCAACAGGGGCAGGGACCCATAGGGACCTAGTAGGCCCATAGACAACTGAGAAGGAACGATCATGTAAGAATGAGCCAAGCCAATTAAGGAAGTTACCAGATAGGCAAAATGAGATGGAAAGCCGCCGAAGGAGAATATCGTGGTCTACACCACCGAAGGCAGCACTGACGTCGAGCAGTGCCAGAAGAGAGACCTGCGACCTATCGATAGCCCCATATATATCTGATAGGAGGCGAAGCAGAAGCGTCTCAGTAGAGTGGCCCTTGCGAAAGCCGGATTGATAGACAGGGAGCAGATTATTCATTTCTAAATAAGCAGGTTAGTTGATCATTAAGCTGATTCAAAATGCTTCGGTCTCTTTAAGGCTCACTATTGCATAACCTACCTATGTCTGTACCTCCTCTGTTTTTTTATTGATAAGCTAGCTACATTCTGACAACTAAGATTGATGATAAAATAGGTGGTTTGTTAGAAATGTGACATTACTGTTAGATTGTCATTTTGTTTGCATACTTATGAATGGGTCGAGGTTGGTTACCACAGTCTGCTGCATATATGTTGTAAATATTTACATAATGTGAAATTGTAAAACTGCAACTGTTATTGTTTAACTTATCGCCATCCAATACTTAACTGGTAACTAGGGGGGGTAAACCCGTAGTTTAGGTTAGTAAATTATTTTATATCGTCAAATTAAAATGGAAGCTGGATTAAGGAAAAAAATTGTTTCACTAACTCGAAGTGGGATTGATGAAATCATTTCTGTCTTTAAATAGAAGTTGGATTGATCGAAATAATTTTTAACCGTAAATACAAGCTGGATTGATGAAACTATGTTTTTGATGCAATAGAAGCTGGAATGATTAAAATAATTGTTTCCGTAAGTAGAAGCTGGACCCATGAGAATAGTTCTTTGCTTAAATAAAAGTTTCATTGATGAAAAATATTTTTTGGGTTAAATAGAAGTTGGCTAATTTTTTTCATGAATTGGAAGCTGGATTGATTCAAACAAATTTTCGATGAAATGGAAGCGGGATTGACGATAATTATCATGGACCTATGTAGATTGCTTACTTACCAACATGAAGTTCGGTATTGAAGATATTCAAATAATTTACCAACCTAAACTACGAGATTACCACTAGGGGGCTTATTGTTTAACTTATGGTCATCCAATACTTAACTGGTAACTAGGGGCCCTACTTAGTGGGACCAAGGTCCCTTCTGGTTCCTCTGTTGTAACCACTCGAAATAATTGTGTGTAACATTCATCTGTGTAATACCTGTTTGGCTGCAATAAAATGATAGTTATGGTTATGGTAATAAACAATGGATTACTAGTATTTTGCGAAGCTAAGACACCTTTAAAAAGGTTTTCTATATATATAAAATATATATAAGTTATTTTCCTTCAAATAAATATTAGCTATGGCTGTCCCTATTCACGTTGTTATTAACAACAACGAGTTGTAAATCGACTGAAAATTATATTTAAAAAAACTTCAGTGGTATTCTCAAATTAAAGATACACTAACTAAATATCAAACAGGGTTTAGCAAGCATAAACACTGCTAATGTTTCAACCAGCATTTGTCATTCGAAATGGAATTAAAATCGAAAGATTGATTACATAGTTACAATAAATTATGTGAAAACCAAAATAGTATATTGAGTGCTGTTTCTATGTTTTAATGCGAGATTTAAAGAAAATCATGCTCTGTATTGTAATTGTAATTGTAACTGTAATCAAGCATTTATAAAGCGCCACTCAAAACAGAGGCGCTCACCGACCCGAGCCAGTCTCTTTACTGGTAAAGGGAATAATAACATGGAAATCTCTCTCTCTCTCTGTCTCTGTCTCTATATGTCTGTCTCTGTCTGTCTGTTTGTCTGTCTGTCTATCTCATTCTCTGTCTCTCGACAGAGAGAGACAGAGAGAGAGAGAGAGAGAGTGTGTTGTTATATGTGTGAGTGTGTTTCAGGTGTCCATGTTTGTGTGATACAGCTTGTCATTTCGTGTCTAATCGAACAATTTATATAGCGCCACTTTAATAACATCGGTCCAAAATCGACGTTGTTGGTTGGTTAGTTACTGTTTAACGACACTGTCTCATAACAAAGTTGATTAGCGTCGCCCTTTTCCATTCTCCAGGCTTAGGCTAGCAATACTTTATGTGTTGGGCAGTGGCGGAGTTACTCAACCAGGAGACGAAAATCAGAAGTAAATATCGCCAATGATTGCGATTTAAAGCAGCGTCTCTTTCAGCGTTCCCTTAGCTTCAGCTTCTACATATAATAATTATTAGCTTTTAAAAAATGAGTTATTTATAGCTCCTGAGATTTGAGATTGAAAGATGTCTAAAACAGAATAGACAATTCTGTCGACTTCATTGTTTAACGACATCTTGTGTAGGCGGATGGCGCTTACGTTACAATGGTTTAAAAGGGAGAAAATCCGATCCATTCCAGGAGAAATACCAAAGTTTAACATACAAAATTAGTGCGATATGACTAGCTGATTGATTAATAGTAATTAAGATGATGATGATGATGATGATGATGATGATGATGATGATGATGATGATGATGATGATGATGATGATGATGACAATTGTAAGTTGTTATCATTGGTTGGTTAGTTGTTGCTTAACGACACTGTGTCGTAACAAAGATGATAAGCAACGCCCTCCTTCTTTCTCCAGGATTTGGACTGGCACTGTCAAAGTACGACAGTGGCGGAATTAATTTGATATTGCTTTTATTAGTAATATTATCATTAGAGGATAGCGTACAAAATCGTTCAGACGTTATAAATTTTGACTGTGTTTCAGCGTGGGTCTGAAATCGACCTCTATAACCTTGTCAAGGACTGGGCTCTTCCGATTGCTAAATAAGCGAATCCTCCTTTCTGCTCATACTGTACGACATAGAACGAGTATGCGCATGTTACGAATATAAAGATTTTTAAAAATTTACGAATACTGAAGAATATTAAAACTAGCCAACGAATAATAAGAATATTAATTTTTTAGTTCTTTTAATTTCTAATTCTTCAAAATCCGGGATAAATTGTAAAAAAAACAGTGCCAAAAATATGCATAAGAACAGTTGCATATTACGGTTACTCAGCCAAGTACAGACCTAAGGTGGGTAAAATTATACTTTACATTATATTGAGTAGCGTAGCTAGGTATTTGTCGTCAATACCAGCAATTTGAAACACAAATAGGCCAACGACCATGGCATATAAGCCAAGCCAAGGGCTTAGCGCATCATTGGAATGTGAACTGAAATATATGCTGGCGTAACCCACATAGCTTAAAATTATATAGATTTACTGGGGTTTCAAATTAAAGGAGAGAGACCGAAGAGAGACAGACAGAGATTGCCTCTGTCTCTGTCTGTCTCTCTCAGACAGACAACGAGAGATGGGAGAGATCGTAGAGAGAGACAGAGACAGAGACAGCCAGAAAAGGAGAGAGGTGAGAGAGTGGAACAGAGAGAGAGACTCTGATTCGGTTAACCTGATTTGATCTCCGAGCGGCCTGTAACATTATACACAAAGGCCATACTGTTATACATGAAATCACTATGTGCATGTAATAACTTGATATAAATAGAATAGATCTTTCACATGTAAAAAAATTAATGTCAGTTGTGACTGAGTTTTCTGAGGACACTTTTGCGATAATGACTGTTCACACACGTAGATGATGTCCTGGCAAGAGACCGTCAAACAAACGGGAACTGATTGCGGCAGTAATTCACTCATGGTTTCATATCATATCAACTACAGACCTTGAGAAACTTGTAGACAGCATGTCAAGAAGGTGTCAAGCTGTAATTCAGGCAAAAGGATATCCAACACGTTACTAAGAGATTACATGTACCGTACACTCAACCATTAGTATTACCTATAAATGATATCAACAATTGTCAAATAAATGAAATATTTGTCAAATAAATCAACTCAATAAAGACACAAATTGCCTTCATAACTATGACTTTCTATAGCAAAATATGCAAATTCTGTTCGCTAGTGTAGGTAGACTGTTTAGTGTTTACTTATCAACGTCAAGTAGGCCTACGGCCTTAGAAGACATTAGAATAATTCCGCAGCGTACACTACGGTTTTACGTTAAATTTTATTTCTATTAAATATTATTAAATATTATTTTGAAAACAAACTAATGGAATTAGTTGTTTGAAAGAAATTATTGTTTGTCAGAAACTTTGGATGAGACTGAGTTTATTTCCGACTTAAAGTGTAGACATTAATTTTTTTCCATGAATGTTCAACGATCAGTTGCTTTTTTTCTTCGTCGTAACACAATCTCTGTGGCTCGCGGATCTTCGTTTCTTCTTTATCTTCTGTCGGATAAAGAATTTGATTCCATTTGAGATCGGAATCCAAGAGAATCACTCGATTATTCATTTGATCAGCCACAAACACCCGATCGTCTGAATCGAGTGAGAGATAACAAGGAACATTCAGTTTCTGGGTTTCATTTGAAGGACTAAAACGACGAATTACCATTGGCCCATCTCTGGACAATTCACATATGCCCCACTTCAAAACCCTTTCTCTGCCACCCGTTCCCTCCTTACTTTCGTTCCACCCGTGAATGATTATGAAATTCCCGATGGATGTTTCTACTGCATGGCGAAAGAACGCGATGTCTCTTGGTAACTGAATGGATCGAAGAAATTCTGCGTCTGATCTGTAAATCATCAGACTGGACAATGAAGAATTGACCATCAACAACTGACCAGCTTTGGACACTGACAGAGTACCTGGCTGATAATCAGCGGTCAGCCATTTGATGATTTTGTCTTGGCCACCTGCTTCTCTTGTAATCTTCCATAAGCATTTCCTGTTTGGGTCATAGACGTAGAGACAATTTCCCTTCTCACTGGATACAATGAGATCATCGGGAAACTGAATCTCTTCTATTTCGATTTCCTTCTGAAGACGAAATGGATTTCTATCCTCAAAGACGCGAATTGCAGAGCTGAGTTTGAAAACATGTTAAGTACAAAATCACAATTTTGGGAAAATACACATTTCATTTCCAAGAATTTTTTAAAGAAAGTGAAATCTTTCTCCAGGGCATTATTTGCTTTACGAATATTATGTTGTTTCGTGAATATTTCACAAATCCCGGAAAATTGCATTATGGCAAAATTATGTTACAAAGCTGTACTTAACAGGTTCTGGCACAGTGTTTCGTACTTACCAGGTTTTGGCACAACATTAAACCTAAATGGAAGAGTTTATTGTTGACTGCGCAATGAAGTATTAACAATATTTATTCCATTTAAAAACGAAAAAAACAGTAGGCCTAAGTATTAACGACAGTTTTACCATAAAGTGATCTTATTTTTTTAAACATGCCAATTAAAGATTTTTTATGACAACATAAATTATTCCACATTCGCTTCATCGAAAGCTCAGGTGGGAGATATTTCCGAAGAGTTTGTTTTTGTCTGGGTCTGCTTTAGGCCTAATGGCTGCTTCAACTTTCAATATGTCGCCTGATTTCCACCTTTGGTGCAGCTATTGAAGGTAAAAGTATCGTTCCATCTCGTTTATCTATGCTCTGCTGACCTGACCTGTCTGAATCCTGTGCTTTGCCAGACTGTTGACTCTCCGTCGACTTTTCTCTATGATCAAGCCTAGCTCGGGAGCGCCTCTGAGTAGAGCTCTTTATGAGGCGCTATATAAATTCTATTTTGATTGATTGATTGACCAACAGCCAAGATGGCACAGAATGCTGCATGGCAAACCCTTATCCGTTCACCATCTGGCTTTCGAATGTCGTAGTTTACCGCATGACCTCCTTTGGACTGCATCTTCGTTTTTGCCATTTTTGGTCTTTCAATGTTCATATGTGCCAATACGAATGCAGCCTGAGTTTTTTGTCTGTGTTAACGTAAAACCCTGTATGAAAAGTTCGTATAGTGTCAATGGTCGAAGCACTGGTGTCGCATACGGTACCAAGATGTCTTGTATCTTTGCATGCTTACACGCAATCTTCGGTGATTTATCATGAGAACTGTATATTTTAGTTTTCTTTAGTACTTTCTTCCAGTTAAAGCAGTTTTTTTACTCGTTTTCGAGGTTTTGTAGACGTTAAAATAGCATCCGAGTACTCGCTATTTACAGCAGCCATTTTATTTAACGTGGTATCAAATTGGCCTCCTGATTCGACAACAAACTTTGCAGGTATTGGAACAGAACACGGAGCATACTTAACAGGTTTTGGAACCCAAGTCAAATTTCTTCCCTCTATAACATGTTTTGACATGTTTTGATGTTTCTTAACAGGTTTTGGCACAGAGTAATTATTTCAGATGATGGCCATCAATATCCTATAATTATACTCCCGCTTCCACACTAATATAAATTTAGAAACATTTCTACTTACCAGTGTTTGGAACTCTGCTCTTCAATTGAAACAGAATGTGATCGACAAAGGATGTAGATTTCATTTCGCAGTTTAGTCACTCCATATAGAGTGTCGTCTTCTCCTAACTTGATTCTCCGAGTAAAATTGATGGAAATCGTACATACAACTAAAATAAAAGCAAAGTGACAATTACCAGAGAAATAGTTTACTGTAAATAATATCTTTCTTTTTATTTAATAAAATAAATTTGTTTTGTTACATAATGCTTATATTTTAGTTTATTTTCAATTGTTTATCAATCAATCAATCAATCGTTTATTGATCCAATACAAATAACATAATGACACTTAACACAGTAAACAGTAACATTGCGAGGGATACAACAGGAAGACCCAGAAGGGACCAATGTCCCGCTTATTAGGGTCACCCTTGTACCATGAGACAAATGTAGAATTACCGCATGACCTCCTTTGGACTGCATCAAACGGTCAAATGATTGACCGTTATAAGTCCAACTGGACCATGAAGCATAAACAGAAGTGTAATGTAAAATAAAGACAAAAACCTTAACTAGTAAACAGAACTGACAGTTTAAGCAGAACCGTAATGAGAAATTAAGACAAAACCCTTAGCTAGTAATGCAGAACCGTATTGCAAATAAAGACAAAAACCTTAACTATTAAAGCAGAACATCATATAGTATTTATTCATTTTGATCGATTAGGTATGCACGTACTGATTTTTTAAATGATGACAGATTAGGCAAGCTACGGATATCATTATTATTTTGTTTATGTATTATTATTATTATTTTAAGTTTAATTATATAATCAGAATTAAACTGCATCTGGCAAATGTTTTTGTTTCGTCATTCAATGCTCGTCACCCAAAACTAAAACAAAACTAACTTTTTAATATATTATTAATAACTAAATATTAATATTCATTCATTATAATAATAATGACAATTTATATGGCGCCGTAACGCGGCCATACCGCTACAAGGGCGTCATTATGTTTCTATTATACTATAGGAATTGAATTGAGTGCAGTGAGTTTCTTTATAATGTTCCATTATTTATTAATTTAACTTGATACTCAATGTCTGTTTTATTGTCTGCCTCTTGTTCTGCTGCTGGTTTTTACTGCTCCACCTCTTGCAACTTTTAATTGCATACCATTCTCCATCTAATTAACTGATTTTTGCAGCACATCAGCAACACTTTAATTATTTTCCTTCCGTTTGACTACCTGTCCCTGTCATTAATATCTGAATATCTCACTTTTTTGTATTTTAACCTAGTTTCCATAATACTGCACAGACATTTGTTGCCTCTCCGCCTTTCCCACTTGTATCACTTGTAAATTGGTCTTCCAATCACACCTAATAGTTTATTCTCTCTTAATATCATCCAAAGTAATAATTCCAATAATAACCTTTTATATTGATTCAAATTGACAAGTAGGCTACGCAGAAAGATTACATGTACATGACACAGTAGACGATAACAAATTTAACAGGAGTCGAATTTAACTATATGGCAGCCATACAAGGCACCCATCTTTCTTGCTACTCATTTTACCAATCCCATCTGGCGAATAGAAGACTGAGTCAACCTAAAGGAGGTATCGGGAATCGATTCAGCTTCCTACTATATGTTCTGCTCCTCACGCCAGTCGCCCCGTCCCCTCACGCCTCCCCTAGCAGTAGGCTAGACTACGTAAACACCTAGATTAACGGTCCTATCTTGATCATTTGAACGCTCCTTAAGTTTTTTGACCAGCTCTGTATATATTCGTCGTTACATGTCTTAAGTTTTCCTTAAGATGAGTGCGTTCTTGAGAACTTGCCAACGGTTTTCTTGAACTGATGCCCGTCGATGTTGAGCACCATTGAAATAGATGGTCGAATATGTTCAAAGAATACATCTTTCAGCTGATTCGATTCGTACAGACTCTGAATATATTCAAGGGCTGCTTGCGAACGACACCAGATCCAAACGACCACAGTCTGTCTGCCCAGTTGAGAGTTCAGGATTTCTATGCCTTCCTTCCTAATAAGTTTACTTATTAGTTTATCGGTTTGATTTGAATATGGTTTGGTTATGTTTCGAAGATCTTCTATTTGTTGATGAAGTTGATGTAATTCCAATGACGCTGTGTACTCTGCACCGCGAGTTTGCACTTGCATTTTTATTACCCCTAAAAGCAAAAACGACGTATTTCAAATGTTAAACTACTTACTTTTACGTAATTTCAGATAACTGCAGTTGAATGAAAATATTCTTTATGTTGTACATAATGTTACCAATTCGAGATTTAGTGTCATGTAAGCGAAATATGCAACTGGATAATTCATAAAGAACATTAGTTTAATCTAAAATATTACCATCGCTAAGGTATTTATAACGCGCCAGTTAATGAATTCGCGCAAAAACGCAAAATACACGGCAATTTCAACAGTCAGCGAAATAGGTAGAGACAGAGATTTTGGAACAGCAAGTGTTCTGTGTGTTCAAAAATTCACAAAGCCTCGATAGTTTCTCTGGATGTTTGGGATAAACAGCTGGCAATTTGTAGATGATGATAATGTTCGCCTGGCAGAAAAAGGTGTGAGTGGAAAGCAAAAGTAAGGAAAGAAACTCGATGCTATACCACGACCTGTTTCAAACTTAACATAATAGTAAATGCTGATGGATGAAGTTACCGATTATATAACTTCCATTTATTAAGCAGCTGAGTGAGGAAGGCACAAAAAGGATGAAAATCCTGCTTATAGGGACAACTTTGCTAATAATTAGCTTAACAAAATAACAGAACCGTTAACACCTTGAATTTGCTATGGTATATCAAGTAGAATAAATATACAACTAATACGAAACCATTAAGCGAAAAGAGACAAACAGAAGGGAAGAGGACAACTTAACCAGCAGATTAGCAGTAATTAATAAGGCTAATTTTTAATAATGAGTCTTAATGACATCATATACCAAGTGAATGCATAACATTTTTAAACCATTAAAGATTGGGGCCGTCCATAAATGACGTCACGCAATTTTGGCCGATTTTAACCCCCTCCCTTCTCGTCACACTTCGTCACAAAAAGTAACACCCCCTCTGAAAATGACGTCACAAAGCTCTGACCCCCTAAAACCAAATTTCCATGGCGAAGCAAAATGCTCCTTCATGGAACAAAATAGGGAAAGCATGAATATTTTAAAATCTAGCGGTGACCAACTATTGAAATGATTAGAAAATTATTAATAATGGTGCCCGTATACATTAAAATAATTAAAAAATAATGAAAATTTAATCCTGAAAATTAGTGCTGTTATTAATAAAATTAAATTGTTGTTAATTGTTAAATTTAATAACATAGACCTGGTGTGACATCACACTTCTCAGACCCCCCACCCCATGTCACACATCGTCACAAATTTTCGACCCCTCCCCTAGGTGCGTGACGTCATTTATGGACGGCCCCTTGGCCGCCTGTTGGATGAATAGAGGTATCTTATTCCTAACACTCAAGCTCTTGTTAAACAAAGGAAGCTTAAATAAAGTTGATTGGTGAGCTATAATAAGTGTAATGTAACTGAACATTAACATAGCACTTCTTCAAGATTTCTACTCAAAGGCGCTCTCTGCTTTAGTCCGTAATTGTGATGTTAACTGTCATTACAAACGAATATAATTATTACATCAGTTAGCAAAACAATGCAATAAATATGATGTTAGTGTAGGCAATCTTGTGTTGAAATAAAGTCTCCCCCGGGGGAGATATTATTTCAACAGGGGATGAAATATTCTCTCCCCCGGAGACTATATTCTGAAACAAAGTCTCCGGGGGGCGAATTTATTCTGAAACAGATCCGCCGGGGAGAATCTATTTCGAAATAGAGTCTCCGGGGGAGACTTTTAGGAGAAGACTCTGTCACGCGACACCGGCCTGGAGTAATGTCTATAATTAATTAATAGTAATGCCCTATCCTTCCATTTACTAGCCTTGTATAATTTATTATTACAACTCCAGTACAAGTGGTGAAAACTTGTGGAAATCTTCATATAAAAAGTTCATAATAATATTATAGGATACTTTCATGGCAAACTTAAATTTCGAAAGAACGATGCAAAGCCGTTCTGAAATATTATTTGGCTATGGCTACTATGAAGAAAGTAACTCCCTTGACAGCCCTATTAGATGTTGAAGCAAAAATATTAGATTTTGACTAAGAAATTGTGGTTG
Source organism: Aporrectodea caliginosa (assembly GCA_020284085.1). Taxonomy (NCBI): domain Eukaryota; kingdom Metazoa; phylum Annelida; class Clitellata; order Crassiclitellata; family Lumbricidae; genus Aporrectodea; species Aporrectodea caliginosa. The sequence continues at coordinate 1,769,842 of JACEVL010000351.1, forward strand.
GATGCATCTCTACACCTTTAAATAATTTCAATATTGCTGACACAGAATTAAACAGATTTCTCTCGTAGACGACGTTCCTCATCTTTAGAATATTCTGCTGCATTGTCCTCTTCATTTTTGGTAACTTAATTAAGGAAAGCTTCACTTTCAGACTTATCCATGAAAATAATTTTGAAATGTTTCACTAGGTAGTACTTTTACCAATATAATACTAACTAATATTGAATCCTTTAAGATCGTCAAAACCTATGCAGAAATAAACTTGAGCTGCGAATAATAATTTATGGTGGTCTGCCTTTTATAGTCAATCAATCAACTTTGTTCTAGCTTTTATTACCCCAGTGTGCAAATTCCATTCTAAGCCGAATAATTTTCTGGATCAACAAATGCCTAGACATTAGGCTTAATCTCAAGACTGTACTGGCTTCGTGGACTACAATGCTTTCTTTTTTTGCTTATTGGCCTATCGATACTAAATAAGTTTGGTTTAGCTGCGACTATTTAATGGGTAGTCCTATTGCCAATAATTCCGTGAATGCCTAATATTTATCCATGAATGCAAGAAAAACAAGAGCAAGCTCATATCCGAAAGCCAGTACTTCATTTACAATCACTGGTTATGACTTTCCTGTTCTAGGTAATAACCTGACACAAGCAAACAATAATCAGCAAACATTATGCTAACCAGATGAATCACAGAAAATCAAGCGTAAAGTCATATAAGTTGATTGATACCAGTTGAATGGTAGGCCTAATCTGCATCAATAATCGCATAGAAGCCAGTGCTAGCTCGTCTTAGGAAGACAGTAACCTAGTTATAATTATTCGCAGGCTTTGTATCAGACTACTTGTATAGCTAATAATTATAAGCTGGCCCGATACATCTGACGCTAATAATATTGAACGACTAATATCCAACACAATTTCAGTGGTAGGCCTAACCTTAGAAGAATCACTTTGAAGCTAGTTAGCTATAGTTGTCAAAATGAATAAGTATCAATTAGTAAATGGTAATGCTCAGAATCTGTTCAGCAAACAGTGCCAACTAGCACCAGCTAAAGTCTACTTGTTGTGTGAGCAATTTTCTTAGTCATAGCCTATAACAGTGCGCTTTAATTACATAAGCGCGTCCGACATTCTATTTATATGATGCGTTTACTACTACAAAACATTTATTTCACAATTTTCTTATTTAAATCCATAGTTGTTTCATATCCAATTCAACTAATAAACTTGAATGTCATTTATTTCAGTAACGCACATAAATTCTATTTTAAATAATATAGAAAAGCAACTGAAAAAAGAGGGGCGATTTTAGTAAGGGGAGACTTTGTATCGTAGATAGGGGAGATTCTATTTCAATGGGGGAGACTTTATTCCGATACAAAGTCTCCGGGGGACTCTGCAACGGCAAGGAGGAGACTCTGTTTGGGAGGGAGACTTTATGTCGTGACACCAGAACGACCATGATGTAATTCGATTTGAATACATTATTTGCTCCTATTATTATAAAGCAAAGTTAGGACATTATAATTATGCCTTTAGATAATGTATGTACATTAAACCTCCACCGTTTTCTATGATTCTAGCCACTGTCTCATGGCTGGTTTGTCGAAGACATTTGAGGAAATTTTTAAACTTTGCTTCGTCGAAAGATTTCACGGCGTACAAAATCTTGTCGTTCTTTCCTCGATTTGAAAGTTGTCGTTGAATTAAGTTACGTTGTTCTTCCGTTATGCAGTTGAGAGACGACATAGAAGCCATTAACTCGTCATTCGGTTGAATATTTTTCAAGAGATAATTTCTGTTGTCTCTAATGATTGCAGATCTTTTCTTGGTTTTTCTATAGAAAGCTAAAACAGACACAATCTATAACTACATTTCAGTGGCATCACAGTTTTGTTACGTCACAACATATCAACACAAACAAAACATTTTTGTCCGAAGTAAATAGAAACCTTTACAGAATTTGTATTATAATTATAGAAGTGATGAAGTTGATTCTACCCGATAAACAACATTCAGGTCAAAATGTCAGACTTGTCTAAATGCAAATACCTCATCCATTTTTCACGCACTGCCATGACGTACGAATTTAGAGTATGTGCCCAGATTTTTTTTGCATCACTTTGGATATAATATTACTGTTATATTTCACAACCGGCGGTAAATTAGAGAAATTTCCGTTCTCTCCTTTGTACGGCTTACACAAAGAGTACAATTATAATCTATAATTTTTAAATACTTTGAAGGGCATAAGTTAGTTATTAAAACTTATTTATATTATGTTACTTAGATGATTATTATGAGATAAAAATATAAAGTCCAATTTTAATCCTAAAATTTCATTGTCCTTTCTAATAGTTAGTCAATTCAAGTTAGATAAACAGTTGAAGCGCTGAACTTATGTTTTATAATTAAATTATTTGTTAGATCATTAACTTACATAGTCCATTGCGCCATATGGTTTTTATTAACTTATTAACGAACTAAATAATTAAATATAAATAAAACCCTGTGTCTTCAATTATTGCTAAAACACCGTTACGAACGGGTTTCTGCCATATGTGGAATGAATTGAAAACTCTGGTTTTTTAATTGACATCTTCGATAGCAGGAAACATGTCTGCATTGATTTTACCAACATGAAATCAATATATTATCTGGTAATGTTATAGTATAAAAAGATTTACAACTCCGTGACTGTAATTATTGCATTTTGCGTATATATAGATATAAATTAATTCTACAATAATATTGAAACTGACCTCTACAAACTAACTTTTTTTATATCTTAACTCGTTCGGTCAGCGTGGAGACCTAATTGTGAATATTTTACCACTCCGTTACTACAATTCCGTTACTTTATATTTCCATTAAAATAAATTTATTTGATGGTAGCCTACATGTAGATAATTTATCGTCATAATAATTTTAGGTTGTTGTGTAATATTTTAATGCATACTTAGCCTAATACTAATTAATTACTAATTATAAACAGTGGCGGCATTTTGAACTGTGTATCTGTAAAGCAACGGAGATATATATATTTAGGAATCAAAGTAACACTGTTGCATGTTCTTCAGAATATTAAAAACTGAAATGAAATATTAGGCCAAATCTGTAAAATGTAAACTCTGCTTAATGTTAAGTATGCTTCAGCACTGCCATGAAAATATTTGTGTAAGAAATTTTTAAAATTTTGCATGACTTTTTTCTCTAATTCTATTTCTGAATTTGCCTCCGGTTGTGAAAATTTATACCTATATACCACCAGAGTATGCACCTCCCAGTGTCAGAAATAATGCTAGAAAGGATGTTCCGGCTGTTTGGACACTCAAGGCGCGCTGTGAATGTTATGTGCCAAGGACTCTGTGAGCATAGATTTTCGGCCCTCCGAAATGTTGGGAGAGACCTGTTGGATGCCCTCGCCAAACTTTGGCGAGAATGGTGGAAGCCAAGTTAGCAGACCCGTTTCTCCGAGAACTTTGGGTTGCACACTGTCTGCATGGAGCCCTGAATAGAGGCGGCAAACAGCAATGCTCCCGAGAGGAGAATACCTCTGATTACGATGATGATGATGAAGCGATCGACCTTTTGCTAATTTTCAATGAATTGATCGGGTCAGGTCTTGATCGGTTTATAATCATTCTAACAATGACAATCGTTTAATTGATATTAATAAAAAGAAACACGAGGTTGTACTTCCAAATGTGTTGATTCTATCAGACTCGACAAAAGTTCAGCTTAATACTCATTTGTAGCCGAAAGGGAGATCTGCACAATTACAAATGATTCAAAGCACTCTGACTGGAGCCATTACAAATACCCACAAATATGAACCTGATAAGTACGTCAAATGCTGCCAATCAGAAAAAAATGAATCCAGTTTAAAATCCGTTAGCAATGGAAAAGAAATAACATTTAAATCACCTTACCTATCGCCACTTGTTTCATTCGCAAAAGTCACAAATTACCTCAAAAACGAAATATTCTCGTATTTTTCGATGCACTCAGTCCCTAGACTCTGACCACTGTGTCAATCGTTAACTCTTGACGGTACTCCGTCTGAAGAGCATTGGTCACTCTTCTAGGAACTCTAGCTCAAAAAACGCATAGGCATACTCTCGTATTCTTCGATCTAACTTAGTCCAGGGACCACTGTGTCAACCGTTTACTCTTGGTCATACTTCCAGTTATGCGAGCATAGCCCATTTACTTAGGAATGTATCATTTACGCAGTTGAAGGTGGCGCTTTTGCGACTTATACGTACACGACACTGTTGTTTGTGTCAGAACAATAAGCTAACCATAATGCGTGATGAAAATGGCACTCTGAAAGTTTTCAGTCCATATTAAAATATTTTATCAAAGTTGGCATTTGTTGTCGAGATAAATAAGTTGAACAGCAATGCTTGGAATGTTTCTAACCTTTCAGGTAACGCCAGATTGCCTTCTTGAACCGTTGTCTGGTAATTCTTCGATAAAAACAAACGTCGACTGAAATGAGAGACCTGATAACTTCTTCGTCTCTCTGGTTTGTTGATGAATTATTCAATATCCAATGTAAATAGGACTTTTGTAAGATCATGTCCAATATCTCCAATGGAAGATTGCACAACTGAAATTTAAAAAATGCAACGTTAACACTAGAAGACTATATTGGATGTTATGATTGGCTTATCTGGAATTTTATGAGGCATTAAAATTAGCTTAGCATAGATTTCAAATAGTGCTGACGATTTTTTTAAACCGTGCAATTTACTAGATTTACTTAGTCGTCAAATCTTCAGAGTATCATATTAAACTATGTAGTATCCGTTGAGATTGAGCAATATACTTCATAGAAGTCCAAACGTGTGCAAATCCTATACTGAGTAATTTCTGCGCTATACGATATGTTTTCTGTAGGTTTCTTGAATTATAAATGTACGACCTTGTTTGATGCTAAGTGAAAGCTCCAAACTTTCCTAATATTATTTATTCTTTCATCTCAGAGGTAATCTCGTGAGCTACAGTAAAATGTACTTATTTTTTCTGATTTTTTACGATACATTTGTCGTTTTCTCTGATCTTTACTGCCTTGAAATTTATTTGTTGCTCAACCATACTAAAATCGCTACTAGTGCTATGTTTTAAATATGAGTGATGTGCATCCAGAAAGGTGAGTTTTAATTTTTTTCAGTCAATTGCTTAAGCTAATTGATTAATGTTACCTTGTTACCTTGTGCCGTCAGTTCTTTGAACTCTAGCGACCATCATGATCAAGCCTCTCCATTTCCTTCTGTCCGCCGTCGCATCTCTCAGTTCTGCCAAATTCATTCCAGTTGTTTCATGTATCTCGTCCATCCACTTTTTCAATTAGATTTCAAATAGTGCTGATTAATGTTAAGCCTAATCTAAATGTATCTTAAAGTCATGTATACAAAATAATTCAGTCACTACTAATTTTAAAATTGTGTTATCCATTGAATAATGCAGAAAGCACCAGTCGATGACCACTTCAAGTAAGATCGCCAGAGAGTCTACGATATTATTAACCTTGTAACTATTTGTTTTAGATAATGGTGCACAATCTTACCGTCGTAAAAGAGAGCGCTTCGTTCTGTTCCATTGTTTCACTCAGCAGTCTTTGATGTTTCTCTTTTCGATAAAAATATTGAACATAAATTAATCAAATGTTTTCATCATAAAATGGGTTCTACATTTCTCCAGGTTCCAAAAATTTAGTTTGCTTTGTTGTTCGTTGAAAAACGACATCGTTCGATATTTCGCATTTAATAGGAAATTAAACACGAAAACAATTAAGCTTATTGGCTTACTGACATCAAATACGCAATTTAGGGCCTACCCAAGGAATACTTTAAAGACTCAGCAACCGTGCTGTAATATCAAATCGAACAAATGATTTCCTGCGCCGAATTTTCCAGCGCCGAATAGTCCCTTGAATTGTCTTGAACCACATTCGTCGGATTGTACCTTCGCCGAATTGTGAGGTCACCAGACATCCAAGTAATCATGGACGCTGTAGAAGGCCATTGTAAGGTTTCTTTGCGTTCCCATTTTTAAACCATTCGATGTAAGAAGGGCAAATACGAACACAAAACCAGTTGATCAGCCAATCTCTGGCCAAAAATCCAGATTGTCTGGTATTCCTTTGAAGGTCACTCATTTAAGCACAAAATTGTCATTGAGACTGCGTAAGGTTGTTCAGCGTCATTGAGCTTCCCACCTTTGTTTTCACAATGCTAAACTGTCATCCTATAGATATTATTGTACTCACGAATATGATCGTAGACCTAACTATAGAAGACTCATTTTGTTTGGCCATTTCACATGTCGCAATGACAGGATAGGACCACTTAAAAGCAGTGAGAGCTTTGATATATCCTATCAAGAAACTGGAAGAGACCGGCAGGAAAACTCAAAGACACATGGACCCGGACTGTGTAGTCAGTAAGTAAGTATATTCTTTATTGAACCAGTTGCAATACGCATTCCGGTGTACATACATCAAATACAATAAACAATCAATAGTCAATATGAATAAGCATTCTAACTATAAAAGTTTTTTTTTCATATTATGGTTAGCTAAAGGTAAAACACGGTCATGTGACCGGGGTCGAAGGGCATAGGCCAACGGCTTTTTTTCGGCGGTCCTGGGAAACCCGGGCCATGTTCTCCATAGGTTTCTCCCTCCAAAAAAGCCGTTGGCCTATTCCCTTCGAAGTGACTCGCCCGTTTAACGTCGGGATACATACAGCCTGGAGACGAGCTCAAGACTGGAAAAGTCTGCAGAGTCGTGGAAATGGCAACGCTTCAGAGATCTCGTTGCAGCTGACTATGATCATGGTATGCTTTTCAGAAGTTCTCATCCTCAGTAAGAGTGTCACATTTTTTACAAGGGAACGATTAGCCTATCAAGGGCATCCAAATCGAAATAGTGGGTTTCTGGATTCTGCTTCATATCGTATTGCAAATAAAAGCAAAAATAAGAGCTTAATGGGAAGGATTTTAATGGTTTATGTTTAATTAGACTAAGGCACAGCGCTACAATGTAACTCGAAAGACTAGATTAGACTTCAACGCATTCGTTTAAACTTAAAATTACCTGCCATTAAAGTATAGGCTATGGAAGCGAAAGCTATCAGTTGGCGCACTAAACAGGATCAATAATATTTAACGTATTTATACGCAACCTTTACATTGCTCCAGTGCTTAAAGTGTAAAAAAAGAAGTGCCTGGACGCCCCTTACCAGGGGCGCAACCACGGTCCCGAAGTTGGGGGGACGTACTAGAATGTCTGAGTGGGGGGTTGGAATTGCGAGCGCCGAAGGCGCGAAGCTGCGATTGCCGAAGGCAAGAAGCCCCCTAACGACTAGGGGGTATGGGGAGCGCCGTAAGCTCCCCCATCGGGGTCTGGGGCGGAGCCCCAGAAGCCGACGCAATTTTGAGCATATGATGCCAAATGGAGTACATTTTGGGCTTTAATTTACCTCAAATTTTTCACCAATGATTTCTATATAAAGGTACCTAAAACATCTAGATGTGTGAAAAATTTGACTCTACTATATGAATAAACTGGACGTGACAAGGGTTTAAGAGAATTGAACGGAAAAGAGTAGAATAAGCTCTAGAACAGTGTTTGTCAAAACTAGGAAAATCGGCAGGGAGGAAGCCTGAACGGGTCAATTTTCTCAGAATACCGTTAAGGCGTTTATGTTTCCCCTACAGTGGCAAATCCCCACCAAACAGAGGAGGCATAATTATTTAAAGTAGCCGTGCGGGGGTAGTAGCCACAACAGCGTTTCATGCATTTTGATAAACAAAACGGCCCACTCGATAATCGATAGCCGGTTTTTCATTCTGACCATAAGAAAGATTAGTGAAGCTCTTAAAATCCTGGCATATTTATCTTGACTGAACAATGTGAACATCCAGAGAATAATTTATAGGTCTATGTCAGGAATGGGCAACTTCTTTTAACAGAGGGTCACCCTTAGATTTTAAGGGCAGTTCAGATGTCGTATGCCAATCTCGGGCTAATTTTTGCAGATTTGTTGCCCCAGATGAAACAATATTAATTTTATTCAAACTAAGTCTTGTAGAATAACCGATAAAGTACATGAAGATGAATTTTTATGATGAAAACCTAATTATCATAGGCCAATACCTACTGTAGGCCTACATGCTTAAAGTTAACAGGTAGCCCTGTAATGTTCAACTTAGCGTTGGATCTTACGCTCGCTACTTGTTAAATAAATCCAGCATTTGAGGTCATATTGTGGATAGGCCATCATTTTAAGTTCATAGATGATAATCAGTCAGTCTTCATTAGGTTAATGATTTAATTAAACATAATAGTTCGATAGTCAATTCACATAATATAGTGGCCACATGTATCTTCAAGTTTGTGATAGTATTTATGGCTCGAAGATGCCTAGGTTAGCTTACTTAAACCAGCATTATTAAATTAGTAACTAATATTTCTAATTTTATGGCCTAACTAACCACCCCTCCAAAAACTTGCTCTCAGGTGTCCGTATTTATTGCACTTGAGTAAGAAACTTATTAGCGGCCAGTCATGGCCATCTAATAACTTACTAATTTACTAATAGCCTACATACATTTCTTTTATATTCTACCGAACGGACGGCGTTAGAGCGTCCTACGTGATTTTTTAATTGGCAAAAAATAACATCTTTATAAATATTCATATCTTCTTAAATTGTACACCAATCTATTTACCTTTTTCAGTACGTGATCTCTTCCAGAACGAAAACAAGTCTGCCCCAGGTGGGGCAGCTGATCTTTTCAATTTTTTCGTCGATGATCTACCAGACATCATTCACTAGCAGACTAACTGTAGTAACTAGAACAACACTACACGTTTCGTCGTTTCGCAACTTGAATTACAACTTCAGTTAGATTTTATACGTGCTATGCAGTCTAGGGTAGTACCAGTGGCCTGAAAGTATTTTAAAGTTGTGTGAGCCAACCTCAACAAAGTACAGACCTAAGGTGGATAAAATTATATGTCTACATTGTCATTATATGGAGTGGCGTAACTTGGTATTTTCTTGCCCGGGCAACGACTGCAATCTGGCAACGACTGCAATCGGATATTAAACAACAAAATTAAAAACACATTCAATGATTTGATTAATTCCATTCCATAGATGCCTCCAGCCCACCCAGACCTATAGGCCTACGGCAAAGTTGCGAGCGCATCACTGGAAGGGAATCTTTTATACTGGAACATTATACGGGCGTTTACCATACCCAAATATAGCTTAAAATTATAATTAATGAGTGTGGGGGGTTTCAGAGACAGGAGAGACGACACCATAGAGAAAAAAGACAGACAGACAGAGACAGAAAGTAAGGTTTAAGAGATACATGAGAGACCAGAGAGAGATAGACTCAGACAGAGAAAGTGGTTTAAGGGATAGGACAGATAGACCAGAGAGAGACAGAGACAGAGAGACATAAACAGAATACATTAGCCTATAGGTGTGTCATTTCTTTGGTTTTGTTTCACAAAGGCTATTCTGTTATACACGTCGTAGAGGAATTAGTCTGTTGCATGGACGCTGCATGGACGGCGTCCAGGCTGTGCTGGCCTAATAAGTGGCAGGACGGCGTCCAGCCTTGAAAATAAGTGCCTGGACGCCGTCCATGACCGTCCATGCACACTTTAAGCCCTGCATTGCTCTCAAACCGAGCCTTATCAATTGTTGCATCGTCGATGCTTTTCTGTTTTAATGTTAGTAATAAGGTTGTTTCCTTCCACTCACCTCTTTTGCAACTTGATGACACCCGTAATTCAGAAATCTGGCGTTTACGATTAGGCCTACTTTCGTTTTCATTTCGCTTGTGTTTTCCTGCAAAGGCTTCCATTGTAAGTTGCTCGTTTACAGAAATGAATTTGAGCTCTTTTATTCTTTTATATTTGACATTATTTATTTTATTGTTAATCGATGCTTTTCTAATTAAAAACGTTTACTTTCGTAGAATTATCAGCCTGTGAAAATGGCTAGGGCCTACTGATTTAACAAGAAACGTAGATACGAATATACGAATATACAAAATACGAAGCCTACTGAAATACTGATAATGTGAAGAGGACGTGTGCTCATGAAATATCACCACTGTGGTGCGATTAAATTGCAGGTGAATAAACAGAGCACCTGAGAGTAGGTCGTAGGCCTACGACTGAGTCCGAAGGAGAACAGGCTGTAGCGGCGAGTAATATAATTATCTCAACTTGTCTACTGGACTTTGAGTCGGCTAAGCTAGCTATAAAAGCTATATCCTCCTCCTTCTCCTGCTTCTTCTCCTCCTCCTTCTTCTCCTCGTTCTGTGTGTTACTAACGCCAATCAGCGCATGCCGTCTGATGCCCTTGAGCCATTTCGGATAAGCTAGGTTATCACAACAATGGCTGCGCTTTTGAGGAACGTCTCATTTAAGCCGCCGTATTGCCGCATTGGCGTGTGGACGACACACTGTCCGATACTAACTAATTATAGGTCAACGGAACTACCTTCTAGATGTTTACGGAGAACTTTCGGGCGTCAGGCGACTGTGAGTAGGGCCTATGTACAATGTTGAAGGATATGCACAACGTGTAAATGGCCAGATGGGTTCAGGTAATACATTAAATGCCTTTACAATTGTTCCTAAGAAGCGTGGTCTCAACTTTAAGGCTCTTTGAGTGACACCTACTTGGCAAAAGAGTAGGGTCACGTAATCCCGAAATTACGGTGACATTTATTTACTGACTGCATGAGGAGTGATGAAGGACTGAATGGGCGTTCTACGGGGGTGGGGATGTCACCCATTCTAGCAAGGACGCCAGTGTGCCATACTTGATGCAACTGTTATTATAATGCAATTTTAAATCTCCGACATTTCTCAATACCACATAGTATACCGGCGCCAGCAGACCGACTTAAACACCGGCCACAAAGATCCAGGATGTTTCGTCAGTTTCTGTGCTAGGTTTAAATCAATTAATCCCATGAACAACATTATGCTACGGTGAAAGTAATCGGTGTGCGTAAAGTAGTCGTAAACTTTAAACTTCTAAAGCGCCACTCGGAATCTAAGCGCAAGCCATCAAAATAACGAGCGCTGTTCGAATGAGTAAATATTTAAATGAGTAGGCCTATTATGATTATAAGATTATAATCAGTTATTCACGGCAACTCAGCTGTAATGAGTATACTGACCGCACTCTGTCGGTGGGAAGATGAGACGGGGGATGGAGAGGAGTGGCCAATCGCCCTCATAAGCCGTGGCTAAGAAAATGAAGTCGCTAACACTTCATACCCACGGCGGCCTCATGGTTAGCTTAAGGGACTGCTCTTCTTCTTCTTCTTCTCCGATATATCATAATCATTCAATTGAACTAATTGCTATAATTGGCATCACTACCGATGCTGCTGTTACCTTTAGTAATCAACGATGCCTGAATATGACACTTTGTTAGCCTGAGAACGCGTCCAGCGCGACAGTAGTATTAGGATAGTACAAACATCTTGTCGAGTTTATCATTAACCTGGCAGTGTATAAAACACAGGGCTTGCTTTTCACCTTTGGCCCTGTTGTGGCCTAAAATAGAGTTTTATCTTACAGCAATGATAATACTATTTATTCAATCATTTACTGATTTAAATTCCTCAAGGCTACTATGCTCACAAGTTTCATAAGCTGTTACTGTTAGTCACCCCAACATTCTGTCGATTAACTAACATAAAGAAGACAACACATTCACGTTTTGAGAATCTCTCATCATCCCTTTGATCCAATTTACATTTAATTAAATTCATTTCATGAGTGCAAGTGACAGCCTGACAGGCAGTCCTCACAGTAGCGTCATTTGCAGTTCACATGCCTGTGGTAGCAAATGCGTAAACGTATTACACATGGGTGTAATACGTTTAGTTAACAACGCCGTCAGGCCCGTCATATATCGACGCTGATTGGCGTCATTCCTCAGTACAAGGTACATGATTGTTTATGTGCTATAATTGTCCTAAACAGTGTTTGTCTAAATGTCGTCGCCTGAGAATTATCCTAGCGAATCTCCAGTTTTCATAATTCCGAGAAAAACGAGGTAGAAGTTTTGGCAGCATTGGATGGAAAAATAAGTAATTCTGTGCAATAAAACTTTACGCACAGACGTCATATTAGAGCATCAACATTGCATAAAAGACGTTGCATTAAAATAAAATTGAGACTTACAGTTGTTTTTGAGAAATTTAGGAAAATGTTGTAAAAAATGGACATACTGTATTGTATCTTCGAATTTGTAAAGAACGCTTTGTTGTATGTCCATCAGACTGATATGTTGCTGTATATCCAATCATATTTGTAATTTCAATTATTATGCAGTATCTCCACGTGGATTGTTACTAGCCTGAGAATTATCCTAGCGAATCTCCAGTTTGAGAATTCAGAGGAAAACGAGGTAGAAGTCTTGGCAGCATTAGATGGAAAAATAACTAATTCTGTGCATGCACAGACGTCATATTAGAGCATCAACAATGCATAAAAGACGTTGCATTAAAATAAAATTGAGACTTAACACTGTTGTTTTTGAGAAATTTTTGAAAATGTTGTAAAAAATGGACATACTGTATTGTATCTTCGAATTTGTAAAGAACGCTTTGTTGTATGTCCATCAGACTGATATGTTGCTGTATATCCAATATTTGTAATTTCAATTATTATGCAGTATCTCCACGTGGATTGTTGAGACTGCATTCTTCGATGAATGAAATTATTATTCCTGTAAGTGGAGTACGTTATTCACAGTGGCTACCGTCTGTACATCAAGACGAAATCAAAAGTATTGCGTATACTATGACGTGGAGTGAACAAAACAAGATGTGGAATTGAAATACTTTACAATTTTCTTTGTAGAAACTGCTTTGTGGTAGAAACATAAGATTTAGATGATCTTAGCACAATCAAATCAACAGTCACTGGGCCCTGCATTGGATTACAGTATTCTGTAAAAGAAATGTTTGATTGTTGTTTAAAAATGTATAAACTAAACTCAATTTTGATTATTGTATGGCCCACCCTACAATCCAATCAGAGTTCTAGTCTTTGGGGTTTAATGCACTCTAAAAGTACTAGTCATTGCATGCCAAGCATAGGCTCAAGTACAGCTGCAAGTCTTTATAGCCAAACACCATGGGTTTTCGCCTTTCTCACAGTTATTAAGTTATTGCCTTATATTTGGAACGCCTTGAAGCATGACTTGTAGGATAGAAATATTTGACTTGATGTTGGACTTGTTTGGATTGAGTGGAATCAAGATGTGGCTCAGCACTGGAGCGTCTCCTTGGTGGACACGACGATTTGACTTGATGTTGGACTTGTTTGGATTGAGTGGAATCAAGATGTGGCTCAGCACTGGAGCGTCTCCTTGGTGGACACGACGATTTGACTTGATGTTGGACTTGTTTGGATTGAGTGGAATCAAGATGTGGCTCAGCACTGGAGCGTCTCCTTGGTGGACACGACGATTTGACTTGATGTTGGACTTGTTTGGATTGAGTGGAATCAAGATGTGGCTCAGCACTGGAGCGTCTCCTTGGTGGACACGACGATTTGACTTGATGTTGGACTTGTTTGGATTGAGTGGAATCAAGATGTGGCTCAGCACTGGAGCGTCTCCTTAGTGGACACGACGATTTGACTTGATGTTGGACTTGTTTGGATTGAGTGGAATCAAGATGATGCTCAGAAGCACAACTGGAGCGTCTCCTTGGTGGACACGACGATTTGGCTTGATGTTGAACTTGTTTGGATTGAGTGGAATTAAGATGTGGCTCAGAAGCACCACTGGAGCGTTTCCTTGGTGGACCCGATGATTTGGCTTGATGTTGGACTTGTTTGGATTGAGTGGAATCAAGATGTGGCTCAGAAGCACCACTGGAGCATCTTCTTGGTGGACACGACGATTTGGCTTGATGTTGGACTTGTTCGGATTGAGTGGAATCAAGATGTGGCTCAGAAGCACCACTGGAGCATCTTCTTGGTGGACACGACGATTTGGCTTGATGTTGGACTTGTTCGGATTGAGTGGAATCAAGATGTGGCTCAGAAGCACCACTGGAGCGTCTTCTTGGTGGACACGACGATTTGGCTTGATGTTGGACTTGTTTGGATTGAGTGGAATCAAGATGTGGCTCAGAAGCACCACTGGAGCATCTTCTTGGTGGATACGATGATTTCGCTTGATGTTGGACTTGTCTGGATTGAGTGGAATCAAGAAGTGGCTCAGAAGCACCACTGGAGCGCCTTGAAGCACGACTAAGTCTTAGTGGATACATTTTTGGAACAGGATCTGGTGGAATTAGCGACTTGAAGTAAACTGCATCAGCATATGGCATGAATTTAAGCATTTCTTGAAAGTCACGTAATTTTTCTGCTGAAAACTCTGGTTGAAATGACAAACGTTCGACAGGCTTTCTTGGTAATTGTGATAGTGTCACACTCTTAAATGTCTCTTCAAACGAGCAACGAAATGACAGAGAAGGTAGCGAGGTTTTATTATATACAAGTTGCTTCACTCTGGAAAATGGAACCTTCTTGAAGCCAAGCGCTTGTGCTTGAACATGGAAGTCAAAGAAATTGCCATCTTTCATCTGAATAACATTCAAAGGGTTATTGAGGTTGACTCTCAATAACAGTCTTATCAAGGACACAGTGCTGAAAATTTCTGATCGTTTCATACAACTCTCAATTTGACTGTGCAAGTTGTCTACCTCCTGAACTGAACTATGACCAGGAGTTCCAAATTTCTGTTCAATACACTCTAATGATGGACTGCTTTGAAGAAGTCTAATGAGAGCATATGACATCACACAATTCCTGTTTTGAGGGACACATGAGTCTGACCAGAGGGTGAGTCTCCTTGTGGTCGGGTGCTTTTCTAGCAATTTTGTTAATATCGTATTTACTGCACTTGCCATATCGTTTCCTGTTCTCCCAGCCAAACCTTCAGTCCATATTGCACAAAAGCCTTGTTTTTCAGCTGAACAATGTGCAGTCATATTGTATATGTTCAGTTTTCTTCTGTAAAAGAAGCTTGAAATGTTGGCACGGGGAAGAGCTATGACGTTTTCCATGTCAAAACAAACAACAAGGTGATCTGCATCACTTAAATGGCGATCTGCATCACGCTCTTCTTTAGTTTTTACTTTGTCATGTAGATGCTTTTCATTTGCTGTGCTGTCAGCTTCACTTGGCCTAGTGTTCATCTTATAAGCCTCACAAGCATCACAGCAATCCTTCTTTGGAATGTGAAAAGCTAAATTAAATTCCTTGTTAAAAATTTCTCTGTAAACGTGCATTGGCACTGGAGATTGCTCCTGCTTATTGAGGTACAGATGGTACATTCTCTGAAGAGATAAATTTGAATCAAGATATTCTCTCTGTGTTGAAGCTCTGCAGTAGTGCGCTGCTATTCTAGGAAATGAATTGATGTGATCAGGAACTGTTTGGCGTTCCATATCACTAATTCCTTTCTTCTTGTGTTTTCCATGTTTCCTTTGAATGGGCATACCAAATGTTTCGCTCAAATGATGATCATGGTAATAAGAAATGCGCCTGTCGCTGATGTTCAGTGTATACAGATAAATAGAAACGCTGACACACTTGCAATTTATCTTCTCCTTGGTGAAAGAAATAACGAAAAGAATTTCTCTTCCTTGACTGTTCTTGAACGGCAGCTCTTTTTCGTTCCTTCTCATTTCTTTCTGTTGTCCGTCCGTAAAAGTGACATTTTTCATTGTCACTTAATGCCCAAAAAGCGGTGTGAATGTCTGTATATGTGTCTACAAAATCTTCACAGTGAAAATGCTGTGCAAATGTTCCACTGTGTGCACAGCTGTACGGCTTTGCTTCCTTTTGTGCTCTGACATTTCCTCTACTATCCACATACTCCTTACCAGACTGCCTCAACCGCTTTCTGACATTTGCTTTCCATAAATGCTGATTGATTTGTCTTTTCCTACTTCTAGATTTCTTAGTAACATCATCATTCACATGATCACGTTCACTGCTTTCAGTAACTACAACATCACTGATTTGTGCATTTGCTTCCATAGTTTGACCTGACTCAGAAGTGACAAAATCACTATTCATAACGTGTGCATTACACATTTGAATAGGCTCAGATACGTCAACACTGGAGTTCATCACATGTGTGAGATTTATTTCAGTAGACTCCAAAACAACAACACCATCTGTCCTCACTTGTGTTTCGTTTCTGAGACTGCATATAGTTGAAGAATCAAAATCAGTTACTGTAGACATGCTTGGTGCAATTAATTCTGTAAATTGGGAAGCATTACCTTGCATTATCTCTCCAGTGGTATTCAGATAGGAAATACTGTCAACTGGTAACACTGCATTCTCAGGCAACACAAATGTTGCACCAGTTAAACCTAAGCACCAAGAACCATCTTCAATCTGGCAGAACTCTTGAAAATATCTATCATTATATATATAGTTCTGATCAATGCTCGTCAACAACAAATTGGTATCTGACACTACCATGGCAGCATCTTCACTTGTATGACTAACATGATGTGTGCATCGTTCAGTGTTTCCCTGTTTGCTGACACCGTGAAGAACTAAATGTTCAGCAGCATGAATCTGCTCAGACTCCACATTTTTCTGTTCTTCAGCATCATGAATCTGCTCAGGCTCATCACCTTCTTTCTGTTCTTCATTAACATGAATCTGCTCAGGCTCCTGATCTTCTTTCTGCTCTTCATTAACATGAATCTGCTCAGGCTCCTGATCTTCTTTCTGTTCTTCATCAAAATGAATCTGCTCAGGCTCCTCATCTTCTTTCTGTTCTTCATCAAAATGAATCTGCTCAGGCTCCTGATCTTCTTTCTGCTCTTCATTAACATGAATCTGCTCAGGCTCCTGATCTTCTTTCTGTTCTTCATTACCATGAATCTGCTCAGGCTCCTGATCTTCTTTTTGCTCTTCATTAACATGAATCTGCTCAGGCTCCTGATCTTCTTTCTGGTCTTCATTAACATGAATCTGATCAGGCTCCTCATCTTCTCTCTGTTCTTCATCAAAATGAATCTGCTCAGGCTCCTGATCTTCTTTCTGCTCTTCATTAACATGAATCTGCTCGGGCTCCTGATCTTCTTTCTGCTCTTCATTAACTTGAATCTGCTCAGGCTCCTCATCTTCTTTCTGTTCTTCAGCATCATGAATCTCCTCAGGCTCTTGATCTTTCTGTTCATCAGCATCAGGAATCTGCTCAGGCTCCTCGTCTTCTTTCTGCTCTTCATTAACATGAATCTGCTCAGGCTCCTGATCTTCTTTTTGCACTTCATTAACATGAATCTGCTCAGGCTCCTCATCTTCTTTCTGTTCTTCATTAACATGAATCTGCTCAGGCTCCTCATGTTCTTTCTGTTCTTCATCAAAATGAATCTGCTCAGGCTCCTGATCTTCTTTCTGCTCTTCATTAACATGAATCTGCTCAGGCTCCTGATCTTCTTTCTGCTCTTCATTAACTTGAATCTGCTCAGGCTCCTCATCTTCTTTCTGTTCTTCAGCATCATGAATCTCCTCAGGCTCTTGATCTTTCTGTTCATCAGCATCAGGAATCTGCTCAGGCTCCTCATCTTCTTTCTGTTCTTCATCAAAATGAATCTGCTCAGGCTCCTGATCTTCTTTCTGCTCTTCATTAACATGAATCTGCTCAGGCTCCTGATCTTCTTTCTGTTCTTCATTACCATGAATCTGCTCAGGCTCCTGATCTTCTTTTTGCTCTTCATTAACATGAATCTGCTCAGGCTCCTGATCTTCTTTCTGGTCTTCATTAACATGAATCTGCTCAGGCTCCTCATCTTCTCTCTGTTCTTCATCAAAATGAATCTGCTCAGGCTCCTGATCTTCTTTCTGGTCTTCATTAACATGAATCTGCTCAGGCTCCTGATCTTCTTTCTGCTCTTCATTAACTTGAATCTGCTCAGGCTCCTCATCTTCTTTCTGTTCTTCAGCATCATGAATCTCCTCAGGCTCTTGATCTTTCTGTTCATCAGCATCAGGAATCTGCTCATGCTCCTCGTCTTCTTTCTGCTCTTCATTAACATGAATCTGCTCAGGCTCCTGATCTTCTTTTTGCTCTTCATTAACATGAATCTGCACAGGCTCCTCATCTTCTTTCTGTTCTTCATTAACATGAATCTGCTCAGGCTCCTCATCTTCTTTCTGTTCTTCATCAAAATGAATCTGCTCAGGCTCCTCATCTTCTTCTTTCTGCTCTTCATTAACATGAATCTGCTCAGGCTCCTGATCTTCTTTTTGCTCTTCATTAACATGAATCTGCTCAGGCTCCTCATGTTCTTTCTGTTCTTCAGCATCATGAATCTCCTCAGGCTCTTGATCTTTCTGTTCACCAGCATCATGAATCTGCTCAGGCTCCTCGTCTTCTTTCTGTTCTTCATCAAAATGAATCTGCTCAGACTCCTCATCTTTCTGTTCTTCAGCAACATGAACCTGCTCAGGCTCCTCATCTTCTTTCTGTTCTTCAGCATCATGAATCTGCTCAGACTCCTCATCTTTCTGTTCTTCATCAACATGAATCTGCTCAGACTCCTCATCTTTCTGTTCTTCAGCAACATGAAACTGCTCAGGCTCCTCATCTTCTTTCTGTTCTTCAGCAACATGAATCTGCTCAGACTCCTCATCTTTCTGTTCTCCAGCAACATGAAACTGCTCAGGCTCCTGATCTTCTTTCTGTTCTTCATCAAAATGAATCTGCTCAGGCTCCTCATCTTCTTTCTGTTCTTCATCAAAATGAATCTGCTCAGGCTCCTGATCTTCTTTCTGGTCTTCATTAACATGAATCTGCTCAGGCTCCTCATCTTCTTTCTGTTCTTCAGCAACATGAAACTGCTCAGACTCCTCATCTTTCTGTTCTTCAGCAACATGAAACTGCTCAGGCTCCTCATCTTCTCTCTGTTCTTCATCAAAATGAATCTGCTCAGGCTCCTCATCTTCTTTCTGTTCTTCATCAAAATGAATCTGCTCAGGCTCCTGATCTTCTTTCTGGTCTTCATTAACACGAATCTGCTCAGGCTCCTCATCTTCTTTCTGTTCTTCAGCAACGTGAATCTGCTCAGACTCCTCATCTTTCTGTTCTTTAGCATCATGATTCGGCTCATCTAGTTTATCTCTATGTTCAACATAATAAAGCTGCTCAGGCTGTTTATGTTGGTTAATAGTACTCTTTCTGGAATTTCGTGGTTTCTTTGTCTGTGTATTACTGTTACTGTTACTGCTGTCCTCCAACCATTTTGGTTTCCTTTTGAACCGCTTTGGACGTACTCCGTCTTCCATTGTGACGGGTTCAAGAAACTAAACTGAAAGAAAGCACAGTCATGTCACAGCACAGCTGCAGAGTGCTTTATTATTATTAAAACAAGAAGCTGATGTCCCAAGCAGATGCTTTGTGGTGAACTGCTGCAGCAGAATTAGTAAAAACAGTAACGTGGTGGTCACCTTTGCAATCATACAAAATAGTTATCAGCAAAATTTGCTACTGTTTCAGTAGACCCAATTTGACTTCCACATTTTAATGTCATATTCTATTTAGAGCAGTAACAGTACTGTTAACGATTTGTGACCAATGCATGTATAAAACGAAGTCTGAGTCAAGCGGAGCATTCGTGCTTTTTTGTAAACTTATAGTCACACACAATAATTGTTGTCACAGTTATTATTTTTAAATTCTAGTGCAACGTTACCTACCAAATCCGTTACTCTTCGGGTATTATCGCTATACAGATTTTAATAATTATTATACTTCATTCGAGCTAATTTTCGTATTGTATGGAAATGGAATGAATTAACTTAATGCTTGTACAGTACCTATACAATACGAAGCCAGTTCCGCAACTGATATTTCTATAAAAGAGCAAAGTACATAATTATGGAAAAAGCGAAGTTGAATTACTGGCTGCAAGATAAAATGCGGAAATTTTCGACGCTTCCGTTCTTGAGGGAAAAAGTCTTGATAGAAAGACAACAAATTGTCTGGATATGCGAAATATAATCCAACCAAGCGCATCAGTGTTACATTGCTGTATCTCCTGCGTCGAATCAATGATGATCTTTCTCAGGACATACAACACAGGCACTGCTACACTTCACACAGCTACATTGCAGTATCTCCGTAACGACAACTTAATCCTGAAATACTCCGGATACTTTTCTTCTACAGTTACAACAACGTGAATACTATATGGAGATACGATAAAAAAGTTCTGGAAGCAGGACTTTCGACAGGTAGTTTTCGTTGAATATCTTTAAAACGAACTGTCGTATCTCTTAGTCATTGAAACTGAAGAAAGATAAAAAATTATGTGCTGCAAATCAACTCTAAACGCATTTTTGAAAAAAATTGGAGATACGACAAGATAATTCTCAGGCGACGATGTATGTCATCTTAGTAAGTCTATGCTAAGTATGCGTCAGTTAATAATGATGACCCTGCTCTTTTGTCATTAGAGTCAACGTTTGTACAGAATAGTTTGCAGCATTTCATAAGCTGTTAGCCACTCCAACATTCTCATCGATTAATCGATTAACTAACACAAGTGATACGACTCTTTCACCTTTTAAGGATCGCTCAACATCCTTTCGATCCAATTTACATTTAATTGATTAATGCATCTCATGAGTTCAAGTGACAGGGAGTCTATATCCTCACAGCAACATCATGTGCAGTCCAAATGACTACAGGCCTACTATAAATTATGGTCTTCGCATAAAATGTACACGGTCTTTATATGGTGACCGTATGGCCTCGATGACCCTGCTCTTTTGTCAATGGAGAGAGCTTAGATGGCGATCGAAAGTCGGTAAATTCAATAACAAGCATCCTCCGCCGCGTTTCCTCCCTTCCGATTGACCCTTTAACAACGTAAAAGAAGATCAACGTATTTGATTCAAACTCTTGCATAATTTTGACGGATGTCTTTAGAGACCTTTAACCCTCAGAGGCTAACCTGGGGTGAATTTTTCACCCCACTGTCAGTATTTGCGCTGAATTTTTTTACAGCATTGGAGTTATGCCGTGCGCCTTTGTGTATCTGTTCATAGATGACTTTTGCTTAATTCCATATATTTTGTCTTACTTATTTTGGATGAAAGGTCACGTGACTGACTGACTGACGTCATACCGTGGCCATTTGTATTGGTTATTTGTGTGAAAGATGTCTCGACGGTTATCTGCTGCTAAAGCGTTACTTGTGTGTAGATGACTGTAGACTCGATGATTGTGCTGATAGTTGACTTTAGTTAGGTTTCCTAGTTTTGCAGTTTTATGTTGAACTTGGTACAATTACCATTGTTGATCGAACATGGTTTAATTTTATATCACATGCCTCAAATAGTGAGGGGTGAAAAATTCACCCCAGGTTATCCAATGTGTGATTTTTTTATAGGTTAGCCTCTGAGGGTTAAAACATGTTCCGATTATGCAATAAATAGGAAAATTTGCGCTGTGATTAAGATGCGAACCATGAATCTATCGAAGGCAACGCCCATCAACTCTCCAGAATCTGCCGAGAAAACGACGAAATACCCGACTGGCCTAATGGCAACCGAAAGGAAAAGACAGATCTGTAGATGGACGTTTTGGAGTTCTACGGGAAATGCTGTGGCTTAACTAACCGACCGGTGGACCATGATCAGAAGGAGCTCTGTCAATGGCAAGGAGGTAAGATAAATAAAAAGAACAAGCAGAGCAAATGAGAACAGTTGAAGAATGGAACAACCTACACCGTTACAAGAAAGCAAAATGAGAATCAGAAAAAAAATATATAAACAAAATGAGATTTACAAACTTTTAAGGTTATCGGCGGTGCCCTAAGAAACATCAACAGATCGACAACAGAATAGAGAAGAAGAACTAGAACCTTAAAATCTAAGAATCCGGAAATATAGAAATGACAAGAAATAAAAGAAAGATAGCAAAGGAAGATAGTAAAGGCCATGCAGTCAAACACCGTCATTAAGCATATTTCCACACTCTGATAGAATCTTTCAGGAATTATGGAAACTTTTGTTATTAAATAAATAAATAGATGTTGAACGTCATTATACACCTTTAAAACATGTTGAAATGGTACAATTAATCAGGACATTTTTCGTTTGCTGTAATCAAAAAGGCATTCGCCTGCGGGATTCTTGGCAACGAGTCAACGCCAATGTTTACGTTGAAATATCCACATTGCAATAATCGTTGGCATTATGCAAACGGTCGTTATATTCAATAAATTAATACATGTCGAATTCCATTAGACACCTTTAAAACACGTGCAACTGATGCAATAAATAAAGAAATTCTCCTCTTTACTGTAATCACACAAGGATCCTGAGTGGCCGAGTGGGTTGGTAGCCCGCTCTACACGTCGGCGCCCCGGGTTCGCTTCCGGGTCGGTCGGTTTATCAGAGATTAATTTCTCGGATCTTTACTGCGGGTGGCTCGGTCGCAATATAAACGTGGAGTACAATACAACACACAACACAACACAATATACTGAGGCGCGGTGGTTTGGGGTATGTTCGGTGCCTTGCAGCTGGAGGGTTGCGGGTTCGAATCCACCTCAAAGCCGCCGCGTATGGACCCTGGGCAAGTCCTTCACTCGCAATTGCTCATGCGCTTCGGCGTGAAACTCCGATTCATCGTCCGTGCAGTAGTCGGGAGCGCCTCTGAATGGGAATTGTGGTAGGGGCGCTATAACAAGTGTTCAAATACTATACTATACTATACTATACTATACTATACTATACTATACTATACTATACTATACTATACTATACTATACTATACTATACTATACTATACTATACTATACTATACTATACTATACTATACTATACTATACTATACTATACTATACTATACACTGTACTTAAAAAATTAATGGAGTAGAAATTGATGAACCAATAAGAATTGCATATGCATTTAATGGATTTTTGCAGGAATTGGACAAACCCTTGCAGATAAAATACCCCTTGGTGCTAAGACTGTTAAAGAATTTACCAACCACTCCAAGGATCTTTTGCAGTTCTTCCAACTAAGCTAATGAAATTGCTACTATAGCTAGGTCTATGAAATATATTCGTAGAATGGGACCTGATGATATAGACCCGATAGTGGCAAGAAGTCCTATTGGCTCTGTTGCAAATGTTCTTTCTGATATAATTAATTGCTCTTTCAATACAGGTGTTCCTCCCGATCTAACATTTGCAAAAATAACACCAGTTTTTAAACAAGGTGACCAACAGGAAATGTATAATTAACGGCCTATCGGTCTATCGGTCTTACCCTATTTTGGCAAAATTTTGGAGAAGGCGATGTGTGAAAGATTAAATCATTACATAAATAACAAGCATAATTATTATACCCCTTTTAGCATGGATTTCGTCCAGGTCATTCGACGGAAATGTCTCTAATTAATATGCAAGACCTCATATCCAAGGCAATAGACAGCAATAAATATTCTGTTGGTATATTTCTTGATCTGGCGAAGGCATTCGATACGGTGGATCATAATATCTTATTAAGTAAACTTGAAAATTATGGGATTAAGGGTACACCTCATTTCTGGTTTAAAAGTTATTTGGAGAATAGGTATCAACAGGTCCTTTGTAACGGTGCCCTATCTTCTCGTAAACCTATAAAAGTTGGTGTCCCTCAGGGTTCTAATCTCGGTCCTCTCTTGTTTCTACTGTACATAAATGATCTGCCCAATGCTTCTGCTGTGCTTAAACTTATCTTGTTTGCTGATGACACGAATGCCTCCAAGGTCACGGACAACAGAGGAAAAGACAAATTGAGGGAAGTCTGCAGCAATGGTGGATAGGTCTAGCTTCGCAAGCTGCTGCCGAGTGCCCAGCCAGATAAATTGGGATTTTGATGGGTTCGTTGACATTCAGGCATCCAGGGCACCCAAAGCTAGGCTCTTTGTTCGAACAGCAGCGGTGGCGTTAGTAGCAAGGCAAATCCTCTGACCCCAGTCAGACCCCAAAATAGCAAGATCTTGGGAAAAATCCCAAGAAGTGGTCGCACTGGTAAGTAGGCTAAACAACATTTCTTAGTCAACGATGAACTTATTATGTTCTAAGCGTTTCAAGCGTCCAATTATATAGCGTAAGGTAATAATTATGTTAAAAAGGTGCTCAGCATTAACGTTATAATGGCTGGAACTGCCCTATAGCAGATAAATAAACGAGGCCACGAGTAATGAGCTATACTAAACACCTTTTTAACGTATTCACAAGAAGATATATAAACGGAAATCAAACGAATATTTAAGATTTTGACTCAAGCATAAAGCAAGAATTTCATATAAGAAGACGACAATAAATATAATCATTGTTAATCATAATCAATAACAATATTTGAAGTTTAAACGTTTTAAAGTTGTGGTGTTTTTATTGGTGTTTTCTCATTCGTTCAGTATTTCCCGATATAACCATGATAAACTTGATAAGCCACTCTGTAACAACGCTATGTAATTACGATGATAATTAACGTCGCCCTCCTCCTTTCTCCAGGTTTGCGACTGGCATTACCTCAACAACCACTGCCGGTGCATTTTCATCTATTGCAACCCGAAACTCATCGCTTAGTGAGGCATACCTAACCAAGCCTCGAACCCTGGACCCTCGCCTCAAAATTCCCGTCATCCGATACATAGACCTTCTAAACGGGTCACCAACCAACCAGATCAGGGCCATTTTCCATAATTCAAAACGGGGTCGAATTGCTCTTCACGTCGCTTTGTTAATTAAGAAAGAATTGGTTTGGGTGATATTGCAAATTTATATAGCACCACCGAGAGAGACTCATGGGAAAATTTCATTCATTTTACTTTTCTGGCAAATGTTCGTCACTGCAAATTGTATTTCGATTTGTACTTAACTGCAAATGTTGCATAATCTGTTGTTGACTTACTTTATTAGAGAATTATCATAATGATGATTGCCTTACCTTGGTATTCGTAAATGACCATGATGCCATTACTCAATTATTGTAGAGTTAGTTTAATAACCTGTGTATAATGAGCTGATATGCTGTTGACTATAATTAATTAAATATTAGAACAGTTCTCTCTGTTCGTTTGATATGATGCGACACATTTAGAACAGCACTTCTGCTTTTACTTCTATGGCCAATTTAACCTAATATTACGCTTAAAACATGTGCATGATTATTTCACTCTACAAAGTTCCTTTGAAGCATTGCACATTGAGTCGTAAGGCAATAGGCTACACGACTCGAGCGCATTTTATATAACGTCGGACAAATACGTTAAAATGGTGTTCAACATCAAACTTTATTAATGGCAGGATGCAAAGTTCAGCGACATCTATTGACAACAAAGGCCGTTTACATCGACAGTATTTTATTTATACATTCTGGAGATTTATATAGCGCCTCTTCAAGAAATCTACTCAAGAGCGCTCCCAGCCCAGCCACGACAAAAGAAAAATACTTATTACCATTTATTAAACCCAGTTAGATTGTCAGAGCTGTGATATGCAAAAAATAATCTTTGTCGGCGGAAACGGTCTATGTTGTCATAAGCTACCGTTAAACTGTGGATCCATCCACTGTTTATGATTCGTTGCTGGCATTACCGATTAGTTAGGACGCTGGTGATGTAACGCCGAGAGCAGGTCCTTCACTCACAAATGCTCAGTTCATCAGAATCAGATTGGCCGACCAGCCTTGCGTGGTAATGTTTAATAATGACCCTTATCGTCGTTGAATTATAATGATTACTAATTTGTTAATGTTTGGCGACAAATTTCGTCTGCCGTTATCATCCACTTTACATTGCTAACGACGCCACAATGTCGAACACACTGACAATGGACGCGTTATAAATAAATAGCGTTTAATGCTTGGTTTTTAAAGGTATCTAAATATTATCATTGTTATTGCTGTTATTATTGTTATGATTATTATGATATTATTATTATTATTATTATTATTATTATTATTATTATTATTATTATTATTATTATTATTATTATTATTATTATTCTTTATTATTATTATCTTCAGCCTAAGTATTGTTAAACTTTGTCACCTAAATTCTTACGAGAAAAAAGTTGAATTAACATCCAATTTACAGCTATTGATTTCAGTTCGCTAGGGTGCGATAGTGTAACGGAAATGGTGAGAATCCTGTGTGACAGCCATCAGTCAAACACGGATTCAGCAATTTTACGACCTGCGCTCATACGATAGGAAGAGATTGATTTTTCGAATAATCTATTCTGACCCTATCCAAGTCCAGTTCAATGCTTACCCTGGTGGTTGGTATTCAGCCGAATCTCCAAAAAGACGAAAGTACGTTGTTACTTATCCGGTATATAACGATTGCATCTTACCTTAACAGTTTTTAACTCCGCCACTGTTCGCTTTCTGACAGTGCCAGTCCCAAGCATGGATAAAGGGTTAGATCTTTATCCCCTGAGACGGTAACCTAGAGCAAGTCCTTAACTCACAATTGCTCAGCATATCAGAATCAGAATAACTGGCCATGCAGGGCTGGGAGAGCTCCTGAGTAGGTTTCTTGAAAGGGCGCTAGATAAATTTTCATAATGAATGAATTCATGAATGTATGGTAAATGACATACCATCGGCAGACTGTCTCACCAGAAAAACCTTTATTAATTAGGATGATTTATCAGAGATAAAATTATATTTATGAAATATATATAACATGCGACTAAGCAATTTATAAACTGCATAAATAGTTAAATCCAGAAATAGAGAAAGCAATCCTTTACACTTTCATGGTAGACAAAATCCAGTCTGCAATTGATCCATCAATAAAGAATAACTATTCAATTCTATTCAATTCAATTATATTCAATTCTATTCTATTCTATTCTATTCTATTCCTGTACCAACACCAATCGCCACTGCCATTAATGGCAAGGATGATTACTTATTTATAATTGTTTGGCGACATCTTACGTCTGCCGTTAACGTCGACCTTAATAATTACAAAGGACCATCAGATAGAAATTGATGTACTTTGGACACATAATGAGAGCAGAGGGATTGGAGAAGGAGATGATGCTGGCGTGCGGGGAGGAGGAGTAGGGGTCGGCCTAGAACTCGCCGGATGGAGGAGATACATAGGACAGCGATGAGCCTCGCACAACTAAGGGACGCGGTACAAAGCAGGCAGGATTGGAGGAAGCTGGTCACGACGGTCGCTAGAGTTCCACGAACTGACGGCACAAGGTGGCAAAGAGGATCGAATATAATGAGATGTTAATATCATAATGTCCAAGATATCAATCGATGATCGAGGGCATTGGGGTTCCCTGTGTAATGACCCAAAGGCAAGTGAATCGAGTCAATAAGCGGAAGAATCTGTTTGAGTCGTAAGCTGGGAAGTAGCCTAACACAACTCCGCCACTACTTCTCTGGCAGTGCCAGCCCTATGCCTGGATGAAGTAGGAGGGCGACGGTAATCATCCTTCGTATGACCCAGCGACGTTACACAGAAACTAACCAACCTGTATGTCCATACGTTTCGGTGTGAAAACAGCGAAAAAACCCGCAATAATTACTAATAGTTGACACTAGACAACTTTTTAACAGATTCTTCGGATGCTATATAAGGGGAACACGCCATAGATTACATAATTATTAAATATAGTGGAATGGCCCAATGATGCATAGGACTTTTACTGATCCGTTACCATTACATCCAATTTATCAGTCGATGATCGTGATAATGAGGGTTCGAACCGGAAAAGTGGCTTTTTCAGCAAGCAGAAGAATTTTGTGGGGTCATAAGGTGGGATGTAATCCCTCCTCTGAAATACCCTGGCCCAGTGTATAAAGGTCCTTGGAAATCGTACACTGACTGGGTAGTGGTAGATTTACTATAGGAGCAAACGATACTCCTTGGTCAGGCATACTCTTTTTGTTCTGCGAGTTAGGACCACTATGGCCCAAACTACATATTTTGCCACCATTGGACCCCTCCCTATGGAATACCCTTCCTTTTCCTGTACGTGTTACCATTTTTTCTGGGTCTCTTCCTATAGCCTTCTCCCTGCTCAAATTCTTCTTCTCTAGGGGTTCTTGCACTGGGGGCGCTATTGAATGGTCACTGCCGTGAGTGGCGCTATGCAAATTAACAAATATAATACAATACAAAATGAGGCCAAGTGCAATATTTGACAATGAACACCTTTTTTACGTAGTCGTTTGAGGCTATATATAAGTACGCTTCAGTAATAATAGTAATTATCAGGGTTGGGGAAAGTACTCATGACAATTTTGTTGAGTCGTCTGAAGGCAAAAACGGAGGAATATATGTTTGATGAACAAGCAGGATTTAGAAAAGATAGAAGCACAGTCCAACAAATTCTGATGTTAAGGTTGATTGCTGAAAAGCCAAGAGAAAAAACAAGCCTGTCTATAATTGTTTTGTGGACTTTCAGAAGGCATCAAGCACGACGTGACATGGGCAGTACTAAAGTCATATGGAGTAGGAAACAGACTGATACAAATACTACAAAACATTGGTGACAGATCAAAATCTGTAGTGAAGGTGGGACGGGAAATAGGAGAATGGTTTTTAACTACGATAGGGACAAGGCAAGGAGATCCAATTTCACCCAATAAATTTATCACTTACTTGGAAAGAGTCATGGAAAACATACAAGACAATGGAACCGGAATCTCCGTACAGGGAGAACTGATTAATAACCTAAAATTTGCAGATGACATTGACTTGCTGGAGAATAGCAGTGAGAGGCTGCAGGAAAATGTTTGCGCACTGAACACATCTGCACAACGGGCTGGATTAAAAATAAAATTTAATGTGGATAAAACAAAAACAATGGTATTTGGCAAGGAAACAATAGACATGGAAATAAAAGTGCAAGATGAGGTTATTGAGAATGTAACGGAATTTGTGTACTTAGGCAGTCTGTTAACATGGAATAATGATTGTACAAAGGACATAAAGGCAAGAATAGCAAAGGCAAAAAGAGTTATGGCAGGACTAAATTCCATATGGAATAGTAAGCAAATTAGTCATAAGACAAAGCTGAATGGCTTGAAAAACATGCGTGTTTAGTACAGCTCTTTATGCGTGTGAGGCTTGGACAATTAAAAAGACTGACCATGATAAAATCCTGGCTTTTGAAATGTACTGCTATAGAAGAATATTACACCTGGATTGGACAATGAAGGTGACAAATAAGGAGGTCCGAAGAAGATTAGGCCTACACATAAAGGAAGATCTAATACTAAGTCAGTAATGAGAAGGAGATTGGGTATGTTTCTATAACTACAGTATGGCCTCAAACCTGCTCAGTTCTCAACGAATTGATCCGGTAAGATTCTACCCCACCGCTGTCCGTTTGAATGGGTGCCTTTCGTTAGATTCTGTTTAACGACAGTTGGTTGAATAAAGGATATACTTACTTAAATACTGTAATCGTAATCGTAATCTCCAAACTTCTAAAGCGCCACTGGGAAAACATTGTGTAAAAACATTGATGACTAGCGTCGCCCTCCTCCTTTCTCTAGCCCCGGAAGTACGAGCAGTGGCGTAGTTAAGATTAAGATCAACTGAATCTCCGTCGCTGGTCGCAATCTGGCAGTGCCAGTCCTAAGTCTGGAGAAAGCAGGAGGGCGACGCCAATCATCTTTGCAATGACAAAGTGTCGTTAAACAGCAACTAACCAGCCAAACAAGGAGCAACCGCAATGGTAGCCACAAGATGTCGGTAAACGTTGAGAGCAAATAATGTATCAGTTAAGGTCGCCGTTAAGTAATATTGTTCTCGCTGAAACTAATAACAAGTGCTCATACATACATACATACATACATACATACATACATATATACATACATACATACATACATACATACACATACATACATACATACATTCATACATACATACATACATACATACATGCATGCATACATGCATACATACATACATACATATATTCATACATACATCCTTACATACATACATACACACGTACGTACATACACAGATACACACGTACATACATTTATCTCGCTTTGTCGGTTCACTCAGCAGTGGCTTAGTTCTGTATACTTGATTACTCTTAATCACGTCAATATCTGGACTGTTTGGCTCTTCTGGCATGCTCAGTTGCTCACGGTCTTTGACTGATGGCCCATTCACATAGCCATCGAAAACCACAGTGCAATTGTCTCCGTAATGACGTTTGACGAAGTCAATGTACTGCTTTAGAACATCCCCATATGTGCCTGTCTGAGACAATGCGATGGAGCAAGCAGCCACCATCAACAATGTAAGTTTGTGGTCCGACCACAAACACTAGCAAAGAATATGTGCTCGCCATATCGTTTCACAAGAAGATTTTGTATGTAACGTATGCAGTACACTTTACTGGGGTCACCTGCTAATTGCACCATTTGTTCATGAAATTCCCGGACGGTGAATAATTCACAATTCCCGTTTTCAACCCATTCACAAACGTTATCAAAATATGCCATCATTTCACTACTTACAGGTCTACCCCCAACATTAGCTGTAGAGACAGATGTTGAAGGCTTATCTCCAAATGATGTAAAGTATAAGTGGCACCTGATATGATACCGTGCATCAGCGGCACGCACATCACCACACGTTTTCAAACGACCTGAAATCTCAAACCCCCACTCATCGTTACGTTCTTCACAAATTCTCAACATTGTTTGGTTAAGGACTGATGTTTGAACCTCACGATACCGTTCATAAGCTGGTTGACAACAAAGAAAACAGCAGGTTTTGTAATCAATTGTCTCACTTACTGATCTAAGTCTTTTGCTGGACCCAGTATTTCTCTCTGAAGGGATTTCTGGAATACAACCTTCCTTTGCATATTTCAACTGACAGGACTTGTGCACATAAATCAGTAAAGGGCCACCAGATAGATGCTGAGAAAGGACAGTATCACCACGCATTAAGCTAAATCTGATTAGCGTACGTATTCCATCTGATCTCATTTTTATTAATTTTTCATCATCCTGTTTGTTACAGATAACACAAACTGAAGCAGTATGCTGCTCTAACATGCAAGCTGCCATCTCCTGTACATCCATTTGCATAAGCCCGTAGCGAACACAAAAACACACAAAATCACTACAAAAGCCAAGGCGATTATTTAATTGAAATTAATAACACTAGATTTTCAAAGTAGAAAAAGAAATGTTTATAACTTCATACAAACCCTTCGAGAATGAACTTACAAACAACCAAAGAAAAGACGTCGTCAGGCGGCAAAGCCAATTCACTCAAGACATATCAGTGCTCCGAATTGGCGTGAAACGTCCCATTACGCCCAGAAAATAGTCCGTCGTTTGTTAGATTCATATAAAGATAAAACTGCACCTAATTCTGGCTATCTTGTTTCGCATATATAACTTTTCATTCTAAACTATTTTAACACAAATTCAGCTTGTCAGAGGTTTTTTCCAGGTAGAGCACACGACGAAGTTTCACGCAGTCGTTGTCTCCCAAAGTAGTTATGTGAAGTGACTTTTACCGGTTAAAATCCGCTTTATATTTCACCATGTTAAAGGTGGTAAAATCTGGTAAAAATGATTGAAATGCTAAGTGTTTCAAGTTTTATTTCTTTACACGTATTAATTATCACCATGAATATTGTAGTCCTAATTAACCATTAGTGGGGATCGAACCCGACGGTTGTTGAATCCTTTCCTCATGGAACTTGCCCGAACTTCTCTGTCCTCAAAGTCCCTTCAAGAGCAAAATAAATCTGAAATGACTTAAATGAAATGTTAATAGATGCACAGAAACTTATTTTCTAGTTTCTTTAGAAGACAAAGCCTTATAATTTTTTGAAGCAACGAACTGTTCAAACTTACAAAAACTTATTGAGCCTGTGTTGTGGGTGCCATTGAGCAATGCTCCAGTTGAAAGACTCTTTTCTATAATAAAGAATTTATGGACTGACCAGCGTAACAGAATGTGTGTTGAACTTGTGGAACCTGAATTGCTTGTGAAAACAATTTATAGAATGACATTGTATTATATTGTATTTAAGTATTTGTAAAGCACCTCTAGTAGGGTGAACCGTTCAGAAGCGCTCCCAGTTCGCAAGGCCCCGCGAATAGAAGTAGGCTTTGAGAAAAGCGAAGGAAGAAGAGAGATTGCTAGATAGACTTGTATAGTGAACAGGAGAAAGCGCATTCCAGAGAGAGACAGACAGACAGACAGACGGACAGAGAGAGACAGAGAGAGAGAGGGGGAGGAACAATCGAAGCAAAAAATCGAGACAGAGATTGCAGTTCAAGTACGGGGAACCAAGAGGCACTTTTCTTACCACTCCTCTGAAGTGAGAGAACATGATGTAAGTAGAGACTCCACATCAGCTGTAAAGAGATAGCCTCCCCTCTGACCTGCGTTCTCTCTCGCGAGACTTCTCTGGGGCTTTTTATAAATTACTTAAGACTTTCGTTTTTGACGGCCTGGGTCGGCAGCGATTCTGAATGGTTATTTAACGGGCGCTATATAAATTTCATTGATAGATGGCTACATATTTGTAACTAACACAAATCTTTAATAACGACATCTAAACACACAAAATTATTCATTCATTCATTTCAGGAATTTATATAGCGCCCCTATTCGGCTGCAAAGTCGCGGCCGCCCGCACAAGAGCCTAACTCGTGAGGTATTTTAAGAGAACATTGCGTCCCGACTTCCTATAGTTTGAAAAGGTGGCAGATGTTGCCCGCATCTGCGAAAGATGCGGGCAGCAAACAACAGAGATCATAATTGTGACGCCAGGGATCAAAACCCGTCACATGTAGGTTTTTGACCTTTTTATTCCACCACAATTAATTTGCTTCAAAATACTTTTTACAAAATAGAAATATCTTTTTTCTAACTGAAGTTATGCTCGTTTGATTCTTTCATTAGTAGGCCTATAGAGTGAGAAAATCGAAAACATTTTTCGGAATATTCGTGTCATCAAAGTCTTCAGCAAACATGACTTGATTATACTACAATTTTGCTGGGCAAGAGAAGGCTATATTCTGTATCAAATAAAGCAAACGGCATCAAAACGGCTTTGCAAATTATAGCAAATTCACTGGCAACTGCTGAATTGAAGAGTATTCTATATTTTTGACCACTCTCGCCTATTTCAGCTTCTAGGTCAATATCTAGGAAGCGATAAGCGACGGGTTTTGAACCTTGGCGTCACAATTATGATCATAATGATCGACTTCAATTAACCGAGCCTTATTTACGAGCTTTCCAGTTCTACACTTAGCCTATAATAAGATATACACGTTTCTGAGATTAATGTAAAAATTCTCATAAACTTTAAAGCACAAAATTTCACATAGGCCTATCTTCCGCAAATATGTTCCGTCTACCTTTATTTTTTGTAACACTTGAAAATTTTGTTCGTAATAATTGTGAACTTCATAATTTATATGAATTTAACATTTCTATGACTATCACATGCATGCGGAATATGTGAAAGCTAGTATTACGCTTCAGAAGGCTTTTGCTTTGGGATCTTAAGAAATATTTAACCTTTATATATCTATAATTTTATTATGGTCCAATTGAACAACCACGAAAACAAAATAACACCAAATCATTTGACATGCTACAAACAATTTGCCTGTTAGAATTGATGTAACAGTCTAAAAATTGCTGAAATGGATTTCTTAGACTTTTTATTGCACAAAACCGCGTTGCAGTCAACAATACAAGCAATCACACAACTCCAGATAAATCAGATAATAATTAGACCTAGTTGTTTATTGCTCCTTTAGCCCCACACTTTTAACCAGAGTCTTAAAGAGCATCACTGACATGACCGGTGTCTAGATTAAACAGCAAATACCAAAGAAAATTAGTTAGACTTAGACTAATAACGAATAACGTCCATTTTCAAGTTACATTTCATGCATCAAAGCCTAGCGCATGGTTAGCGCCTTCTATACCAGTTAAAAGGCAAAAACACAAAGATATTTCGAGATTTCTTTTATATTAGCTCTTTTCCACACTTCCTGCTTCTTCTGATTAGTTACTTTGCACGACTATGTTTAAGTGTATTTATTATAATAATTAATGTTTCTGATATTATTATTATTACTTTTATAATTATTGCTATTGCTACTGATATAGGCCTGCATCGAACTGCATTGCAAAATATTCTATAAAGTTTTCTTCCTGTTTCCCGGTCTATCAAAGAAACACAGGAACCAGAGCCCCACGGGATAAGTATAATCTATCGACCAGGAAGGAGTTCAAGGATAAGGTATCGAGGCCGTAGATTGTACAGGAATCTGCTGTAGAGTCAACAACTAAACTAAATCTGATTTTGGAACAGGCAACTTTCCACCATAGAAGCTGGTCGGCCAAGTGGTGGTGCTATAAATCTGTGTCCTTCCTCTCCAATGCTTCCCTCCTTCCCGGTGCACTGCAAGAATGAGGAAGCGGTCTCCTGTTCCCCACGATGAAACTGGCAGATACAGCAATCCCCACAGTGACGAGGAAGATGGGAGTTTTCCAAATACAAGTCTGCACACAATTAGATAGCCAGCTAAAATACAATAGAATTAAGTCACCGTCATTGACATTACACATTACAAAATGCAAATTTCTGACAAATTCGATTAACTAGGTTATGTTTTAGCAACACGAAGCTTTTGTAAAAGAAACTTGCGTGTGATGTGCTCAAATGGAAGATTGGTTTTGTGGTCAGTAAATTCAATCATTGCTTCTTTATACGGGAGATCACAGTCGATACAACATCTCAGCTTCAAATATCTAGCAAGAAAATGTCTTCCAAGAAAATAGTTGCATCTAATATTGTATTGACAGTGAAGAAGAAACGAGATTACATTCCTGTAAGAACACACACTATCGACAAACCACTGTGCAAATGTTGACTCAGTCGTTAACTTGAATTTTTGCATTTCGTCATTCAAGGGTGATAGAGAGTAAAACAGTGTGTGAAATCCAAGCAAAGACTGCATGTCTCTATCGAAATAAGAGTCAAACGGTGGCAAAAGTAAAACATTCGCCAATGAAAATTCCTTCAAATCGCTGTGAAGATCAGGCTCCTGTAGAATTCGTTCACATAAACACAAACTTTCATCGTATTGGCGACACTTGTAAAGGTAGGAAGCCCGATAGCAATAATCTGTATTGCATTGGATGCCGAAGTCTTCGCGAATCACACCGTAGAGTGATGTCATATTTTCTAAGGCGCAATCCATTAGAATATCAATTATTGTTTCTTCAACTTTCAAAGGATTCACATCTGCGGCTTCGATCTCCGTTAATGAATCTGTTCTGCGATAAACGATCTGTCTGGTGGCATTGAAATGAGTGCCTGACTTTATCGATACAATCAATTTCGATTTTAATAAAGCCGTCAAATATTCGTCCATAGGAAATGCTGAATCTGGTAATACATGATGCAATTCTATATGTTTGGACATTCTTTTGGCAGATAATGCAGTTAAATAATTAGCAAAAACCGCTGTTGAAAAGCGTAGATCAAGATAAAGCCGTCTGCCGATGCAATTAAGACTGTTGTCAGTAATCTTTTTGTGAAGCACACACAATCCAACGATTCTTGCGACATCGTCAATAAACAATAAACAACCTGCATTCAGTGTTTCCTTATCTTTTTGAGCACTATGACCCACGAGAACCGACACGCAGAAGGTCATTGTTTGTTGGTATTCTGATGTGGCAAAATGGAGAGCAGCCAGATAGGCCAAAGCTGCAGAAGCAATAGCGTTTGACTTAGAACCGTCATATTCTAAAGCTTTAATAAGAAACTCTTTTGACATGAGAGACAGAAGTCGAAATTCTGAACGGCTATTTGATCCAGTTAAATTTTTCATGAGATCCTGAGCACGCAGGAATTGAAACCTGCTACCTTGTGCTGAACACATTTTCGGAAAGTTATGATACTTAGACCTTATAATGTTAGGCTGCATCGAAATTCCTCGGACTAATTCCACAAAGATACGGCTGTCCCATGAAATCTCTCCCCAACCTAACCCGTATGCAGCATGCAAAATACACAGTAGGATGGCATAGTACCTGAAGCACAAGACCTTCTCTGTTGTTGAGAGGTATTGCCATGTACTATGTAATTTCGAATTAACATTTGCTGCAAATTGTCCACAGATTAAAATCATGCGCAATCCCGAACTTAACCCGCATTTAATAAAATCTCGACACATCTTGTTACAATCTGTTAATCTGCATGAAAACAAAAAATCCAAAGAATCTAATTCATTCGCTTTTCGATATTCCAGGAGAGGCTGCATGTAATCCATAAAGTCTGGTACTAATTTCATCGTGTTCAAAAATGTAAATTGTGTCCGAGTGATTGGCAGTATGTAATTTTCTACGAACCACTGACAAAGAATGCCAGGAGTTTGAAATTCCTTTAGTCGCCGTTCAGTCTTGTAAAGTATCGTGGAGTTCGATGGCTCATAAAATAAGTTAGCTTCCGGAATGAAATAGTTTGGACAGTATCTCCTCCTTAGCCAGTCTGAAAGCTTTTCTAACAACAGGCAGCATATAAAAATAGCAGAAGAGGAATTCCACCATTCAGTCGGCATCTCTTCACAAGTCCACAACATCAGCGTCTTTAAATGATACGGACAGAGAACCTCATCCTCCTTTTGACAATCCTTTTGTATTAATTCTCTCTTTGCGAAGAATCGCAGCAAATGATAGACGATCTGTTGAATTTTGGTCCAACTCTGAATTAATATTACCTCAGCGAATGAAAATGACAACCTCCACTGTTCTTTGTCGGCTCTGCAAGAACGATGCTGGACATAAACAGCATGACAACCGTTCTGAACAACCTCGAAGATTGTATTCATTGTCGGCCATCCGTATTTTCTCGGTCGAATAGGCCAATTTTTTGCTTCTTTAGGCCATTGAGGGGAATATAGGCTATTTACGGCATCACTGTCTTTCAAAACTAAAGTCATATTCTGCTTGAGATTTAATTGCTGGTCCGCTAATAACGCTTGGTAACTTACTTTCACCGAATAGTTGAGGCAAACGACCCAAAAACTTCGTTGGCGTGTTAAGAGTTTCCATATCTGGCACCACGTACGTATCTGTAGAGGCTGTGTGGTTAAGTTCATACCTTTTGTATTTCCAGTTAAATATCATTTCACCCATAATTCGTAATCGAACAAAACCTGGGTACCTGAGGTATGGTTCAATCTCCAGACACATGAAATTGTCGGAGAGACCAGTCTTGTCAATCGGAAACACTGAAAAGTCGCCACTGAAGATCAGTTCGTCAGTATTGCACACAAGAACATCACGGTCCGTGATACATGTATTCAGCGGGCGGATATAAAACTCCGCTTGGCTGCCACATAATATCGAGTAGGATCTTGGTACAGGTCTCACGGACAGATTTAAGTCATGCATGCAATCAGAAGCAAGATAAATCGATTTTGGAAGCAATTGGCAAGTGCTAACGATGAACTCAGATGCCGAGTCTTCATTCGATTTACCCGAATATTCAGTCATCTTAAAGGAAAACAAATGTCCTTTAACTCCGTCCCAAAAATAACAATAATAATAAATTAATCTTCATTATCATCGTCATGATCTTCTTCATCATCACCATTATCATCATAATCAATCATAATCTTCATAATAGTCAAAGTGAACTTTATCATCGTCGTAGGCCTACTAGTCATTGTAATCATAATCGTAAAAATCACCGTCATTATCAACATTGCTATAATCTGAAATTTTAGTCATTACCAATATCAAGTGTTAGCAGTCACTAATCACCTTCATCACACACATTTCGACCATTCATGTCTAGTAAACAACCTACTTTCAGCCTAGCATCTGTCCAATTGTGAATCGACGAATCAAAATCATCAATGTTGATAAGGAGTTCTAATCAGATTTGCGATTATTCTGCGACGCAATTTTTTACTGGCCAACGCCTTTTACACCGGCCAGCAAATTTATTTGTTATCTTTGCTTACAAAATAATATTATATTTTGCGAATTGGCTTCTCCAATATCAAATGTCAAATGACTAGATATCCAATTTCTGTTCTGTTCGCATTGAAAATTTCGTGGCGTCCGGGATGAGGTTCACACTTTTCGGTTAACTTATTTTCCGAAGACTGTCTTCGGTTTTAATAGGCCTTAGAGACCGAGACGTGTGGGCCAGAATAGGAGAAGATATCCGCGCGGGTCCCGGTTTGCCTTCATATGGTGGTTTATTTAGGAGATTTTATTCTCGGGAAGAATACAGGAAGACCTTAAATGGCGTGCTTGTAAATGAACCAAGTTTATAAAGCCTATGCAGGTGACATTCATCGTTGCAATCAATGCAAACTGAGTCTTCGTATAGTTTCCACAGTTTTCTACCCATCGACCAATTAACCCTCAGGCTACCGAGGTTTTTTGTAACACTGGCTACCAAGGATTTCGTGTTTGGTTTCACATATCATAACTTGTAATATGGCAACGCATTCAGCATTCATTTCTGCACAGAATGGTATATTTAGTTGTACATTATGTGAATGCACCTCGAAATTACATAACTTTTAACAACGGAACCCCATAATTAGCGATATTTTATATTATTGCGTACATTTTGTACTTTTTGGATAAACAAATATAAGATTATGTGTGTTCTGAAACTGATCTATGTATCCAAGCACATTTTAAACATAATGATGCTTCATTTGTAACAATAACCTACAAACTACTCCATAGTCTGTATTAGGTACAGCGAAAGCTAAAGGCAACATGAAACAAGACTTCACGTTATTGTTCACGGCAGTCAAATATGTCGGTGGTCCTTGCAGTTATTGCAAATTACTCCCATTATTTTGTGCGAATGCTTCCTGTAAACTGGCTTCTCACTTCATCATCAGTATCTGTATCAGCTAATGTAAGTTCTAAATCTGTAGCTGTCGACAAACACTTATGTAGAAATAGTCTATCGGTTTACGTTGTGAACCATTTTCAGCCATTTTCAGACAGATAACGCGTATCAGTGGCGTAACCAGGGCTTCCAAAAAATTACGCAGTTTTGAAGAACTGTGAGGGGAGGGGTCTGGGGAGGGGGCTGTGTAATTTTTTTTCATTTAGAGGTTTGTAATGGTCCATTTTGGAGACCAACTTTTTGGTTCGAAGTAATAACATTTTACATCAGTTCTTAGGAAAATTATAATTATAATTTCATAATTTGATTTTTAAAATGGTCTCAGCTGCAAAGTCCCAGCAACCAACGCAGACTAGAAACAGACAGACTCATCAAAGCAATTAACTAAAGCATAAGAAAATAAATTTATTTATTGGTTTGTAATGATCCATTTTGGAGACAATCTTTTTGGTTAAAAGTAATAACATTTTACATCAGCTCTTTGGCAAATTATAATTCATTCATTCATTATAGAGATTTATATAGCGTCCCTTCAAGATTATCTACTTGCGCTCCCGACCCAACTCCGAAGTCCGAACAGTCTTGAAGTTAGAATAGAACGTGATCTGAAGGGCTGTCGGCATTAGGCGCAGTGCCAAAGGAAGCCCATTCCAGATTGCAGGCCAGCAACAGAAAAAGCACGGCGCTGCAGAATAGAAGTCCGCGACCGTGAGGCAAGAGTCTCAGCCTGCCTAGAAGAGTGAAGAGAACCACGGTGCTGGATGCTTAGGGTGGAGCTCCTGTAGGTAAACAGAGACCACATCTGCGAGACAGCACCAGACCACGGAAGAGATCCGGTAATCGATCCATTGTGGAAAAGGAAGCCAATGCAAGACATCCCACCTATATTCAGTAACATGGCCGAATCTTGGGATGCAACCAACATAGCGTGCCGTCGAGCGTAAGACCCGAACCAAGCACCAAACCCGATCCGCCGGAAAACCCACGTAGAGGGCGCTGCACTAATCAAGACTGGAAACAACAAAGAAGTGGGTAGCAGGCTGATATGCCGCGTGAACGTTAGTTCTTGGTCTAATGTGACACCAATGTCCAGACAGAGGATGAGAAAGTAAACTGCGGGAACTCCTGGGCAAGAGCCTTCAAATCAATTTTGGCGAGCTGCTGGCGCGTGCCAATCCAAATGAACTGGGTCTTAGATGAGTTTAACCGCAGGCGATTGGAGGACATCCTGGCCTCGAGAGCCTCCATTGCTCGGTTCATGGCCCGGGCTGCGGTAATGGCTGCTGACGCAGGACAGTGCAAATACGCCTGCAGGTCACCCGCATAAGATTGGCTCAGCACAGAGCAAGGCTCAGCAATTAAGAGGCCAGGAGAGGACCAGTATCAGCAGTATAAATAATTTAATCAGAGAAGAGGGCCCAGCACAGATACCTGGGGCAGGCAAAACGGGGCAGGAACCCACGGAGTCCTAGTAGACACGTAGACCACAGAGAGCGAATGGTGATGGAGGTAGGAAGCAAGCCAGTCAAGAAGGTTACCAGAAATGCTAAACGAGGCAGATAGGCGCCTAAGAATGATATCGTGATCGACGGTGTCAAACGCCGCGCTGACATCAAATAATGCTATGAGGGTGACCTGTGGCCTATCAATAGTCCCATAGATATCAGAGAGGAGGCGAACTATCAATAGCCCCAATGCCCCATAGATATCAGACAGGAGGCGAACTAACAGGGTCTCCGTGGAGTGGCCCTTACGAAAACCAGATTGAAAAGTCGGGAGCAAATTGTCCTTATAAAAATACCTTAACACAGGGGTGGCCAACCTGCGGGCCACATTTGGCCCACGGGCTGTTGATTGGCGGCCCGCACGACCCCTTTGTAAATAAATGTTTTGTCTTATTTTATGCCTACTTAGCCCTACACTGGGTCGAGATCTAGCCTACTACTACAACATTGCATAATAATGATGTCTAAAACACCAAAAAATTAGTGTTGTAGTTCTAATGACATAGTGTAGTGGTAGGCTGCCTGTTTTTGAACATTTTATAAATATGAAATAAACATTTGTATTTCTTTCGAGCCTGTGAGGACATACACTTGTGGCCCGCCACATGCTTACCAACAACTATGTGCCCGTAGGACA
This sequence comes from Aporrectodea caliginosa, assembly GCA_020284085.1. Taxonomy (NCBI): domain Eukaryota; kingdom Metazoa; phylum Annelida; class Clitellata; order Crassiclitellata; family Lumbricidae; genus Aporrectodea; species Aporrectodea caliginosa. The sequence continues at coordinate 1,811,039 of JACEVL010000351.1, forward strand.
AAAAAGGTTGGCCACCCCTGCCTTAACATATGTATATAGGCCTATAGAAACTAACTTCATAAAGCTGCTGCTTAACGAGTGTCGCAATAGTTTAGCCACTGGTGTCAAGCGTTGGGATGGCAGTTATAAATTGTTCTTTTACCACATGCTGAGAACCGGGTTGTTCACGCCATCAACATATCGTATAAGCAGACCGATATCTGTTCTGTGCTCGCATCAAACAATAAAGTGTAGAATCTAGCCGCACGACATTCTGCCACAATAATGTCTCGAACTCACATGCCACACAGGTGGATCAGCTGGTTTTTGAATCAACGGACTTATGTACTGGGTTTTGCGTGGACCAGATGACATTGGCCTACGATGATTTAATCTATAGTGTCGGTCTGTGATCGAAATTTCAGAAGTGCCACGAAATTTGCAGAGTCTTCACTATGTCCGCGAAGGGATTATACAGTAATAAAGTCTGCACACTAGAAATTCAACGAATAATAGTAATCTAGAATATCAATAAGTAATCTAAACGGTTAAAAAATTTTGAGAGCTGCTAAAATCTTTTACGCAGTTGCGTAATTGCGTAATGCTAGTTACGCGCCTGACGCGTATTATAAATTATTTTTATCATTTCCAGTTTTCAAAAGACAAAAAGTAGCAAGCAAATGTAGCCCTGCATTCCCTCTACAGAATGGTATATTTGTTTCTCTTCCAGGAAGAAAAATGAATACGCTATAGTCGAAAAACCAAGGGGGTGGTATCCACCCTCTGGTGCCTCGCGTATATCGGGTATAACTTTTGAACGGCGTAAGATACCACCATGATGTTTACCTCAAAATGTGCGCAAATGAATCTGCTACAGCTACCTAAAATGTAAAAATTATATTCCACATGAAAAAAATGTTATGCATAAAAACGTAGTGGGGGTTGGTAACCACCACCCCCCCTTGGTAGCCCGAGGGTTAAGAGGATAAGCTCACTTGATGCTCTTAACTCTAGGGTCAACATCATCTAACTTAGTTCACTGCCTCTAAAGCATCTTATCTTTATTGTTTCGTTTTCTGTTATTTACCCCATTCGGATTCACTGCTTTGTTCGATTTCAAATGGTGTCAGATCCTTCTAACGGCGGATCGATGTTTGCAATAGGCCTATTCATCCGAACCATCAGACCATGCAGGCCTTTCAAGACGCGTGTCAACTTAAGCATCAGTTCATCTGTCGTATCTTTAATCGCTCTTACGCATTTATATTCAGTCAAGTTCTTCGCTGTCTTACGCAGCATTCCTCAATACTTCCTCAGAAGATCAGCAAATTCCAAGATCGGCAATTTTAAGGACAGTTTTTTCAATTCAATTCAATTCATTTATTGATCCCGGTTAAACAAGACAAATTCACTTACAAATCAGTAAAGCAAAAGCATTTCCTGGAACCAAAAGTACAGGTAGGCTAAATCATAAACTTATATAAGCAGATTATTTGGGAACAAAAGGCGCACCTGAAGGGACGAGTCTCGCTAAATAGGGGCCTAATCATATTAGTGTGAGACTGGATAGATAAGTAGGCCTATGCATGTACTAGTGTAAGGACTGTGAGAAGAGGAGCACGGGATCATGTGGCAATATTTAGTATACATGTATGTACGAGTAAGTCTTTTGAAGTGAGATAGATTTGTAACACCTTGGATATCCCTAGGTAAATTGTTCCAAGTCAGGGGACCCAGGTACTGCATTGTGAATTTACGGGTGTTGGTTCTAGCATATGTAGATATATAAGTTCGCGGTTACTTCTAGTAGCTATAGATTTCGTAACAGGAGTAAAAAAGGATAGAAAAGCAGCAGGTAAGAGATTGTTGTCATACTGGTACATGAATTCACATGTTTGCGCATATTTAATTTGGTCAATATTTAAAATCTTAAGTTCATAGAAAAGTAATTTGGTATGAGAATTGAATGAGGATTTAGTTATAATTCGTATGGACACATTGCTTCAGAAGGACAGTACCCAAAGTCATTGACAGTGGCGTGAATCACGGGGGCAGAGGGGACTGACCCCCAAAGTTTTGACTGGGCCCATTTGTTTCCTCAATGCCAACATCCGTCCCCTCAAAAACTATGTTCCTCTCAAAGTTATGTACAGATTTTCGCCTCTGGTCATAGGCTACAATTACATCCAATAGCATCGGCACAAACAGAAACTGCATCTCAACCGTTTTTGAGCCGTCAGACGCCAGCAAGCCGGAATATTATTTTAAGTGCCATATTAATAGCACACAGAAAGACTTCCTTGATGGTAAAGACCATTGGCCTAAGCGGATATACTATTATATTTCCTAGTCTACCGTTAAAAATGGTGAATTACGTCCAAAAATCCAGAAATGAGGTCCAAATTGGATAGATGTTGTATTAGATAGACCTACAAAAGTTTATCCCGTTTATCCCGTTTACTAAGCGATTTAAAATGGGAAGATTTGGATAGTGAAATGGCGGATGGTCACAAATACGGGCATGCAAAATGACTATCATCTTCTTTGATCTTAGGTTTACCAAACTAGTTCGTAACGACTCTGTGGGTACTTGTGAATTCACCCTAAAGAGGACGCGTAGCTACAGTCGAGAGAGCAATTTTTCATCATTACAAAATACTTAATAAATAAGGTTTTTAAATAGAAAATATTTAATTAGCCTCCAGAGTGTCGACTATGCAGGGCGTCATCGTATCCGTGTACTTTGCCCTACGTCAACTGGATTTCAGAAACAGAAAATGACTTTCACAAGTCGCACTTAAATGGAATCGATAATTCTCTATCTACCATCTGCTATTACCTGGCAGGGTCTTGGAAATGAATGGCATAAAACGTTACCTTGAGAAGACCCGAAGAGCGAAGTCAATTCTCTCCGATGGTGGTCCAATTATGAAGTAGAACAAACCCTGGGATTTTCCTGACTATGTTCACAGAGATTTCAGATTCTATTATTAGAATGCGTTTCAGTGCAGTGCACCGTTTTGTGTTGCTTTCCTTCGCATTCTATTCTCTCCCATCGTGTTTCACTGCATTCCTTTATTATTACTATTTCTACTAGATTCTACCATTACTATTATTATGACTATTACAAGACCTATTACTATTACACAATATCAACACCATAATCATCATTTTCATCATCGTCGTCGTCGTCGTCATAGTCGTCATCATCATTGTTGTTGTTGCAAAGCGTTTCGCTTTTCTATATTGAGTGACGGATATCTTCATATTTATACGCTGGTTGAAATAATCTTCAACTTCGTGTTACCGATATAATAATAAGTATTGACTTTTCAGTAATTTCGAAAGTGAAACTAGCAGCTATATCTCAGAGTTGGTTTCGATTCGACCATTATAAATATTTGTGTCTGTTCCATTTGGAACCGTTTCGTAAAGCAACCATGAAAACCAATTTAGATCGAATGGAATTAAAACTACTTCGTCAGCGGTTGAAAGCCATTTGTTTGTTTGTTGTTTATGGCCTGAGATAGGAAGCAACACTGAAGAATTTCGTGGCAAATAACATACCGACCAATCACATGCGACTTCTCATAGCGACTATTTTAAGGCTAAAATTACCACAAGCAATGACTGCACTGTATCAATACGCAGTAATTATAATTTTATCAGTATGTCTAAACTGTTTTACTTTTGCCATCGATGATGTATAAAATTATTACTTTAATATTGCGGTGTATGATTGGTTGAACATTTATATCGTATTGTATAATTGTCCTGTATTGACCAGTTGATAGAGCAGCCATTGAAGAACAAACTGCTCAGGGATTCTTTCAGCATTAGAGAATGAAAATGGTGCATTTTAAAGGGGTGAAAATTGTGACTATAGGTCAAGCGTTTTGGTAAAAAACAGTCCATGTACTCGAGTCCATTATGAGCAGATACTCGACTATCCATCAGTCCGTCTCTGGGTAAGAAAACAATCATCCAACGGGCTTTGATTTTAGACCTAATTCAAAGCAATATTGGATCAGTCATCCTACTCAGGAGGCCATAGTATCTTTAATCGGCACACCGATTTCTATTGAGTCAGTGATAGAGATGGCCAACGCCTTTTACACCGGCCAGCAAATTTATTTGTTATCTTTGCTTACAAAATAATATTATATTTTGCGAATTGGCTTCTCCAATATCAAATGTCAAATGACTAGATATCCAATTTCTGTTCTGTTCGCATTGAAAATTTCGTGGCGTCCGGGATGAGGTTCACACTTTTCGGTTAACTTATTTTCCGAAGACTGTCTTCGGTTTTAATAGGCCTTAGAGACCGAGACGTGTGGGCCAGAATAGGAGAAGATATCCGCGCGGGTCCCGGTTTGCCTTCATATGGTGGTTTATTTAGGAGATTTTATTCTCGGGAAGAATACAGGAAGACCTTAAATGGCGTGCTTGTAAATGAACCAAGTTTATAAAGCCTATGCAGGTGACATTCATCGTTGCAATCAATGCAAACTGAGTCTTCGTATAGTTTCCACAGTTTTCTACCCATCGACCAATTAACCCTAGGCTACCGAGGTTTTGTAACACTGGCTACCAGGATTTCGTGTTTGGTTTCACATATCATAACTTGTAATATGGCACAACGCATTCAGCATTCATTTCTGCACAGAATGGTGCATATTGAGTTGCACATTAAGTTAATGCACCTCAAAATTACATAACTTTTAACAACGGAACCCCATAATTAGCGATATTTTATATTATTGCGTACATTTGTACTTTTTGGATAAACAAATATAAGATTATGTGTGTTCTGAAACTGATCTATGTATCCAAGCACATTTTAAACATAATGATGCTTCATTTGTAACAATAACCTACAAACTACTCCATAGTCTGTATTAGGTACAGCGAAAGCTAAAGGCAACATGAAACAAGACTTCACGTTATTGTTCACGGCAGTCAAATATGTCGGTGGTCCTTGCAGTTATTGCAAATTACTCCCATTATTTTGTGCGAATGCTTCCTGTAAACTGGCTTCTCACTTCATCATCAGTATCTGTATCAGCTAATGTAAGTTCTAAATCTGTAGCTGTCGACAAACACTTATGTAGAAATAGTCTATCGGTTTACGTTGTGAACCATTTTCAGCCATTTTCAGACAGATAACGCGTATCAGTGGCGTAACCAGGGCTTCCAAAAAATTACGCAGTTTTGAAGAACTGTGAGGGGAGGGGTCTGGGGAGGGGGCTGTGTAATTTTTTTTCATTTAGGGGTTTGTAATGGTCCATTTTGGAGACCAACTTTTTGGTTCGAAGTAATAACATTTTACATCAGTTCTTAGGAAAATTATAATTATAATTTCATAATTTGATTTTTTAAATGGTCTCAGCTGCAAAGTCCCAGCAACCAACGCAGACTAGAAACAGACAGACTCATCAAAGCAATTAACTAAAGCATAAGAAAATAAATTTATTTATTGGTTTGTAATGATCCATTTTGGAGACAATCTTTTTGGTTAAAAGTAATAACATTTTACATCAGCTCTTTGGCAAATTATAATTCATTCATTCATTATAGAGATTTATATAGCGTCCCTTCAAGATTATCTACTTGCGCTCCCGACCCAACTCCGAAGTCCGAACAGTCTTGAAGTTAGAATAGAACGTGATCTGAAGGGCTGTCGGCATTAGGCGCAGTGCCAAAGGAAGCCCATTCCAGATTGCAGGCCAGCAACAGAAAAAGCACGGCGCTGCAGAATAGAAGTCCGCGACCGTGAGGCAAGAGTCTCAGCCTGCCTAGAAGAGTGAAGAGAACCACGGTGCTGGATGCTTAGGGTGGAGCTCCTGTAGGTAAACAGAGACCACATCTGCGAGACAGCACCAGACCACGGAAGAGATCCGGTAATCGATCCATTGTGGAAAAGGAAGCCAATGCAAGACATCCCACCTATATTCAGTAACATGGCCGAATCTTGGGATGCAACCAACATAGCGTGCCGTCGAGCGTAAGACCCGAACCAAGCACCAAACCCGATCCGCCGGAAAACCCACGTAGAGGGCGCTGCACTAATCAAGACTGGAAACAACAAAGAAGTGGGTAGCAGGCTGATATGCCGCGTGAACGTTAGTTCTTGGTCTAATGTGACACCAATGTCCAGACAGAGGATGAGAAAGTAAACTGCGGGAACTCCTGGGCAAGAGCCTTCAAATCAATTTTGGCGAGCTGCTGGCGCGTGCCAATCCAAATGAACTGGGTCTTAGATGAGTTTAACCGCAGGCGATTGGAGGACATCCTGGCCTCGAGAGCCTCCATTGCTCGGTTCATGGCCCGGGCTGCGGTAATGGCTGCTGACGCAGGACAGTGCAAATACGCCTGCAGGTCACCCGCATAAGATTGGCTCAGCACAGAGCAAGGCTCAGCAATTAAGAGGCCAGGAGAGGACCAGTATCAGCAGTATAAATAATTTAATCAGAGAAGAGGGCCCAGCACAGATACCTGGGGCAGGCAAAACGGGGCAGGAACCCACGGAGTCCTAGTAGACACGTAGACCACAGAGAGCGAATGGTGATGGAGGTAGGAAGCAAGCCAGTCAAGAAGGTTACCAGAAATGCTAAACGAGGCAGATAGGCGCCTAAGAATGATATCGTGATCGACGGTGTCAAACGCCGCGCTGACATCAAATAATGCTATGAGGGTGACCTGTGGCCTATCAATAGTCCCATAGATATCAGAGAGGAGGCGAACTATCAATAGCCCCAATGCCCCATAGATATCAGACAGGAGGCGAACTAACAGGGTCTCCGTGGAGTGGCCCTTACGAAAACCAGATTGAAAAGTCGGGAGCAAATTGTCCTTATAAAAATACCTTAACACAGGGGTGGCCAACCTGCGGGCCACATTTGGCCCACGGGCTGTTGATTGGCGGCCCGCACGACCCCTTTGTAAATAAATGTTTTGTCTTATTTTATGCCTACTTAGCCCTACACTGGGTCGAGATCTAGCCTACTACTACAACATTGCATAATAATGATGTCTAAAACACCAAAAAATTAGTGTTGTAGTTCTAATGACATAGTGTAGTGGTAGGCTGCCTGTTTTTGAACATTTTATAAATATGAAATAAACATTTGTATTTCTTTCGAGCCTGTGAGGACATACACTTGTGGCCCGCCACATGCTTACCAACAACTATGTGCCCGTAGGACAAAAAAGGTTGGCCACCCCTGCCTTAACATATGTATATAGGCCTATAGAAACTAACTTCATAAAGCTGCTGCTTAACGAGTGTCGCAATAGTTTAGCCACTGGTGTCAAGCGTTGGGATGGCAGTTATAAATTGTTCTTTTACCACATGCTGAGAACCGGGTTGTTCACGCCATCAACATATCGTATAAGCAGACCGATATCTGTTCTGTGCTCGCATCAAACAATAAAGTGTAGAATCTAGCCGCACGACATTCTGCCACAATAATGTCTCGAACTCACATGCCACACAGGTGGATCAGCTGGTTTTTGAATCAACGGACTTATGTGCTGGGTTTTGCGTGGACCAGATGACATTGGCCTACGATGATTTAATCTATAGTGTCGGTCTGTGATCGAAATTTCAGAAGTGCCAATGAAATTTGCAGAGTCTTCACTATGTCCGCGAAGGGATTATACAGTAATAAAGTCTGCACACTAGAAATTCAACGAATAATAGTAATCTAGAATATCAATAAGTAATCTAAACGGTTAAAAAATTTTGAGAGCTGCTAAAATCTTTACGCAGTTGCGTAATTGCGTAATGCTAGTTACGCGCCTGACGCGTATTATAAATTATTTTTATCATTTCCAGTTTTCAAAAGACAAAAAGTAGCAAGCAAATGTAGCCCTGCATTCCCTCTACAGAATGGTATATTTGTTTCTCTTCCAGGAAGAAAAATGAATACGCTATAGTCGAAAAACCAAGGGGGTGGTATCCACCCTCTGGTGCCTCGCGTATATCGGGTATAACTTTTGAACGGCGTAAGATACCACCATGATGTTTACCTCAAAATGTGCGCAAATGAATCTGCTACAGCTACCTAAAATGTAAAAATTATATTCCACATGAAAAAAATGTTATGCATAAAAACGTAGTGGGGGTTGGTAACCACCACCCCCCCTTGGTAGCCCGAGGGTTAAGAGGATAAGCTCACTTGATGCTCTTAACTCTAGGGTCAACATCATCTAACTTAGTTCACTGCCTCTAAAGCATCTTATCTTTATTGTTTCGTTTTCTGTTATTTACCCCATTCGGATTCACTGCTTTGTTCGATTTCAAATGGTGTCAGATCCTTCTAACGGCGGATCGATGTTTGCAATAGGCCTATTCATCCGAACCATCAGACCATGCAGGCCTTTCAAGACGCGTGTCAACTTAAGCATCAGTTCATCTGTCGTATCTTTAATCGCTCTTACGCATTTATATTCAGTCAAGTTCTTCGCTGTCTTACGCAGCATTCCTCAATACTTCCTCAGAAGATCAGCAAATTCCAAGATCGGCAATTTTAAGGACAGTTTTTTCAATTCAATTCAATTCATTTATTGATCCCGGTTAAACAAGACAAATTCACTTACAAATCAGTAAAGCAAAAGCATTTCCTGGAACCAAAAGTACAGGTAGGCTAAATCATAAACTTATATAAGCAGATTATTTGGGAACAAAAGGCGCACCTGAAGGGACGAGTCTCGCTAAATAGGGGCCTAATCATATTAGTGTGAGACTGGATAGATAAGTAGGCCTATGCATGTACTAGTGTAAGGACTGTGAGAAGAGGAGCACGGGATCATGTGGCAATATTTAGTATACATGTATGTACGAGTAAGTCTTTTGAAGTGAGATAGATTTGTAACACCTTGGATATCCCTAGGTAAATTGTTCCAAGTCAGGGGACCCAGGTACTGCATTGTGAATTTACGGGTGTTGGTTCTAGCATATGTAGATATATAAGTTCGCGGTTACTTCTAGTAGCTATAGATTTCGTAACAGGAGTAAAAAAGGATAGAAAAGCAGCAGGTAAGAGATTGTTGTCATACTGGTACATGAATTCACATGTTTGCGCATATTTAATTTGGTCAATATTTAAAATCTTAAGTTCATAGAAAAGTAATTTGGTATGAGAATTGAATGAGGATTTAGTTATAATTCGTATGGACACATTGCTTCAGAAGGACAGTACCCAAAGTCATTGACAGTGGCGTGAATCACGGGGGCAGAGGGGACTGACCCCCAAAGTTTTGACTGGGCCCATTTGTTTCCTCAATGCCAACATCCGTCCCCTCAAAAACTATGTTCCTCTCAAAGTTATGTACAGATTTTCGCCTCTGGTCATAGGCTACAATTACATCCAATAGCATCGGCACAAACAGAAACTGCATCTCAACCGTTTTTGAGCCGTCAGACGCCAGCAAGCCGGAATATTATTTTAAGTGCCATATTAATAGCACACAGAAAGACTTCCTTGATGGTAAAGACCATTGGCCTAAGCGGATATACTATTATATTTCCTAGTCTACCGTTAAAAATGGTGAATTACGTCCAAAAATCCAGAAATGAGGTCCAAATTGGATAGATGTTGTATTAGATAGACCTACAAAAGTTTATCCCGTTTATCCCGTTTACTAAGCGATTTAAAATGGGAAGATTTGGATAGTGAAATGGCGGATGGTCACAAATACGGGCATGCAAAATGACTATCATCTTCTTTGATCTTAGGTTTACCAAACTAGTTCGTAACGACTCTGTGGGTACTTGTGAATTCACCCTAAAGAGGACGCGTAGCTACAGTCGAGAGAGCAATTTTTCATCATTACAAAATACTTAATAAATAAGGTTTTTAAATAGAAAATATTTAATTAGCCTCCAGAGTGTCGACTATGCAGGGCGTCATCGTATCCGTGTACTTTGCCCTACGTCAACTGGATTTCAGAAACAGAAAATGACTTTCACAAGTCGCACTTAAATGGAATCGATAATTCTCTATCTACCATCTGCTATTACCTGGCAGGGTCTTGGAAATGAATGGCATAAAACGTTACCTTGAGAAGACCCGAAGAGCGAAGTCAATTCTCTCCGATGGTGGTCCAATTATGAAGTAGAACAAACCCTGGGATTTTCCTGACTATGTTCACAGAGATTTCAGATTCTATTATTAGAATGCGTTTCAGTGCAGTGCACCGTTTTGTGTTGCTTTCCTTCGCATTCTATTCTCTCCCATCGTGTTTCACTGCATTCCTTTATTATTACTATTTCTACTAGATTCTACCATTACTATTATTATGACTATTACAAGACCTATTACTATTACACAATATCAACACCATAATCATCATTTTCATCATCGTCGTCGTCGTCGTCATAGTCGTCATCATCATTGTTGTTGTTGCAAAGCGTTTCGCTTTTCTATATTGAGTGACGGATATCTTCATATTTATACGCTGGTTGAAATAATCTTCAACTTCGTGTTACCGATATAATAATAAGTATTGACTTTTCAGTAATTTCGAAAGTGAAACTAGCAGCTATATCTCAGAGTTGGTTTCGATTCGACCATTATAAATATTTGTGTCTGTTCCATTTGGAACCGTTTCGTAAAGCAACCATGAAAACCAATTTAGATCGAATGGAATTAAAACTACTTCGTCAGCGGTTGAAAGCCATTTGTTTGTTTGTTGTTTATGGCCTGAGATAGGAAGCAACACTGAAGAATTTCGTGGCAAATAACATACCGACCAATCACATGCGACTTCTCATAGCGACTATTTTAAGGCTAAAATTACCACAAGCAATGACTGCACTGTATCAATACGCAGTAATTATAATTTTATCAGTATGTCTAAACTGTTTTACTTTTGCCATCGATGATGTATAAAATTATTACTTTAATATTGCGGTGTATGATTGGTTGAACATTTATATCGTATTGTATAATTGTCCTGTATTGACCAGTTGATAGAGCAGCCATTGAAGAACAAACTGCTCAGGGATTCTTTCAGCATTAGAGAATGAAAATGGTGCATTTTAAAGGGGTGAAAATTGTGACTATAGGTCAAGCGTTTTGGTAAAAAACAGTCCATGTACTCGAGTCCATTATGAGCAGATACTCGACTATCCATCAGTCCGTCTCTGGGTAAGAAAACAATCATCCAACGGGCTTTGATTTTAGACCTAATTCAAAGCAATATTGGATCAGTCATCCTACTCAGGAGGCCATAGTATCTTTAATCGGCACACCGATTTCTATTGAGTCAGTGATAGAGATACACTAGTTGGTAAAGACCTGATACAACAGCTGTCTTTATATTTGTCTTTTGGCTGTTAAGTCGCTATGCAACAGGATAACGACATATGCACACCTGTTAAATGATTAATCAATTAGGCCTACTTCATTCAATCAATCAATCAATCATGTTTTCATTCATTCTTCATTCATGCATGGATACATGCATGCATAGGCCTACATACATGATATTCTCTTAATAATTACTCATTAGTTTATGGTTTAGTTCATTCAGTATCTGTTTATTCGTTAATTCGCTAATATTTTAATTAAGTAATTCATTCATTTTCTTGTTTATTAATCAGTTTATTACTATTTCCATTAATTCGCCCATCAGTCAAGCCATGCAGTTCGGACGAAGCCAGTTGGACGTTGGCTGTTGCAGTGGATGCGACAAACTCAGTGAGACAGGATCAAGTAGGCTACATTCCCAAATCCAAGCGGTGAACTTTTCTCGTCATTTAAGGCATCGAGTGAGCAATACTTCTATATGAAAAACCGCTTTACAAAGGCGTAATCAACTGCACAGAATCAGTCAAGGTCGATAAGCAACACGCTAGAGTCTAGCGGTTAGCATGCTGGACTGTCAACGGAGATGTCGTCGTTCAAATCTTGGGAGATTCTGACGGTTATATTATTGTCTCTTCTGAAAGTCAAGCAAGAGGCAGCTGAGGGTTGAGGAGAAGAACTTCGCTCGTCAGGATGTCAAGTGTCTGCTTTGGATGGGATTCGGTTGACCGTCGACTCCACGTAGGCTATGTGCGGACAAAAGCTTGGACAAACTGGGAAAGTCACCACTGGTGAATTACCAGTGGTGACTTTCCCAGTTTGCCAAGCTTTTTTTAGTAGGCCCTATGTGCGAAATTATTATCATTATAATGGCTGGGCTGGGTGTAGAGTGGTCACTAGGATGTAGCTCGACGCGCAGAGAGCAAGGGATAGAGAGACAGATAAAGACAGAGAGACATATAATATGTAACAGGCAATGTGTAAAATCAGGGATTTTGTAAAATGCTTGAAATTTTTAGGCAATTGTAAAATCCCCAATTCACTCAGGCAATTTACAAAATCCCTGAAAAACCAGGGATTTTGTAAAATCCCTGAAATCTGCTGATGAAAATTTGACAGATTGCCTGAAAGGAAAATGATGAACACAATCGACGTTTGACATCCACTGTTGCACTTGACTTACCCTTTGAAACATTTGCACCTGTTTATCTTGACACGTCCAGTTGACTTTGAAGTTGCAGAATAATTGAAGTTCTTAATACTGTAGCAAAATTGCTGGTCGTTAGGCGTTTCACTGTTTCATTGCGTCAGCAATGTTTGGGAAGCTGAGGAAACTATGGAGATCAGGCAACATCTCAACAAGAACAAAAACCAAACTGTACGAAACACTGGTGATACCGGTCCTTGCGTATGGAGCAGAGACTTGGTGCATGAAAAAGGAGGACGAGAGAAGACTCCTGGTGGCGGAGATTGGATGGCTACGAGGACTACTGAATAGATCACGAAGAGAAAAGATACGGAATGAAGTGACACGAGAAGAACTGGGACAGAAGGAAACGGTAGTGGAAAGAATAAAGAAACGAAGACTAACATGGTATGGACATGTGATCAGGATGGAGAACGGAAGAATGCCAGCAGATGCGCTGCACGGAGAGGTGGAGGGAACGAGGAGCAGAGGACGTCAGAAGAAGAGATGGATAGATAACGTACTGGAGGACATAGAAGACAGAGGATGGGACCTTAAGAAGGGCAATAGAACTCGCAAGAGACCGACCGAAATGGAGAAGTTTTGTTAGAGCCTCATCGTCAGCGAATACTTGACGGAGGAGAAAGAAAGAAGAAAAAGAAGGCGTTTCACTATATCACTAGCCATATCCTCTTTGGCTATATTTCTAGTCATGTCCACCTTTGGCTGCGTGTCCGACATGTCCGCCGGCTATGTTTCAACTTGACTTTGAGACGGTTGGATGTCATCCACTCTGAAATGAGTTCGATGCACACCAGTACGCTCTGTTTCAGTTCAGCGGTTTGTGATGGTTCACAGCAGAGGTAAAGCTGTGTATCGTCTGCATAGCAGTGGTGGTGTAGGCCATGTACTTCTATAATTCTCTCTACGTCGGCCGTATAAAGAGGAGAGGACCGAGCACTGATCCTTGTGGAAGACCGCAAGTGACCAGCCTATATACTGCGTCTCCTCCCCTGCCAATTGGACAGATTGTGTGCACCCTACTGAGCGGGGCGTGCTCATGGTCCCTTTGCCCGCACAGCTACTAAGCAGAATCGAGCCTTCTCAGTGGTTGGTCCATCCCTCTGGAACGGGCTCCCTTTGACGCTGCGCTTGCATCCCAGAATCCACTCTGAATCTTTCTATACTTGCCTAAAACTGTCCTTTTCAACCGTGCTGTGGTCGGGAGCGCTCCTGAGTAGTAACCTTGAAGGGGCGCTATATAAAACTTTGTAATGAATGAATGAATGAATGAATGAATGAATAATACTATTACAGGACTGTAGGCGCTCATGCACGGGATTTGGAACTTGGGTCCATTCTCAATTTACACTTTGTATCACAAAAATGAACAAATAGTCCGATTTGCATGAACTCTTTTTTGTTCTATTTGCCTCGAAGAGAGCTATAGTTGGGGAAAATATTGACGCTAAATTCTGGATAATTCAAGGTCATTTCAAGGTCAGAAAAAATGAAATCTAGCAAAAATCAGAGAAAAAAGGCCAGATCTCAGCCAATAATTCTAGAAATCAGCTAATTCTTTCTTGAGTTTCACTTCTAGATAAGGGCTACCTGGGAAAAGAAACAAGGCTATTAAATGTAAGGCGATCCAAGGTTATTTTAAGGTCAAATAGGTCAATTTGAGAGGAAAATCAGAGAAAATAGCATTAACTCAGACAAATATTGTTACATTTTAATTATTCTTTTACGAATTTGCTCATGCCGATAAGGGCAAGACGACAGTACCTAAAGGTTAAAATAATCCAAGGTCATTTCAAGGTCAGAAGGTCAAAATTAAAAGAAAATGACCATATCTAAGCCAAATGTTGTTTTATTTGATTGATTCTTTCTCGGTTTACAAAGTTTTCGTCTGTTTCGAACTTTATCGGACCGTTATGTATATGCCTAACGTCGTCTACTCTGGTGACCTACTTTGGTCGTTACGCTCTGTGGCGTCTAGGATTACACGTGCTTCACATAAGGCACTGTTTAACGCGGGGGCTGGGGGCCCGACTCTCACCTCCTTCTCAACACATTGTTTGGTTGGACTCGACCTACTCAACCGCGACCGATTCAATGACGGCAGTTCCAACCGGGCGCCCCACCGAATTCCTCGTCGTCTCCTTCATCGTCTTCTGTTCCTGCTGCTGCGCCTTCTGCAGAGCGATCTCTTCGTCTGGCTACACTGAATGCCAGATCTATAAAGGAGAAATACGTCGCAAACGTCGACACCATCATCTCACATGAGCTAGATGTTTTGGTGCTAACGGAATCTTGGCACCAAGCGTCGACAGATGTCTCGCTTCTCCGATCTACTCCTTCATTGATCACCCTCGTCCTCCGTCATCGTTGGACATTGCTTCTCAAGGCGGGGGAATTATTATCTACCATCGCGATCATCTACGCGTTAAGACGATCGCCCTCTCCTCTCCTGTCACCTTCGAAGCCCTCTCTGTCTCTGTCTCATCCTCATGTTGGCCGCTCCCCGTGCTGGGCATCTATCGCCCTGGAGCCTCACCTCCGTCATCACTGTTCTTCGATGAACTCGGAACAGTTCTTGAACAGTTTGCCCTTCATAATACGCAATTGGTTATTATCGGCAATTTAAATCTCCATCTTGAGAATGCGGCATTGCCATCTTTCTTCGTACATGTTTATAATTATCGTATCGTATCGTATCTATAGATTTATATAGCGCCTCTCTCAGAATAACTATTCAGAGGCGCTCTCAGCTCGAAAACCCAGGGGGAAAGAAACTTCTTTAAAGAACGAGAGATCAAAGAGAAAAAAAACAATAATTAGTTTAGCCCTTAGTGAGAAGGAAGGTCATTCCAAGTAGAGGGACCAACCACAGAAAATGCCCGGCGTTGAGCCAAGGCAGTGCTAGACCCAGAAACAAAAAGATCAAGCCAATCAGCAGAGTGCAAGGAACGCATATAGTCAGAAAGATATTTTGGGGCAATGTTCAGCTGCGCCTTGGAGACTAGAAAGAGGATCTTATAATGGATGCACGCGGTGATAGGAAGCCAGTGCAAGACATCAAGCATATAATTATGCAGAAATATAGCCCCTTCATTAAGTTTCTTTTCACGATGCAACAAGTGTGCGTCAACTGTATTCTCTTCAACAACCGGAACCTGCAAAAAGAAATAAATATCTTTACATTGATACCTGTTACTGGCATATTTTGAGCGATGAAGAGAGTGGCAGTTGATTCCATTCCATGGGGCAGAGGCATGGAATACACGCAAGCCCATAACTGTTCTGCATCGAGGCTTAGCTAAAAGACTGGTACCTGGTGAACAAAGGACTGTATGGCAAAATTATGCAAAAAAGTGATAAAATCTTACCAGTTTTTGCATCAGAAATTGTATTTCAAACTAAAATCTGCCATAATATCTTCCAATCGTATAAAATTTCGATCGATTCAAGATGCAGAGTATATTCGATTTTTATTGATGAAAACAATCTGACAAAACGCAGAAATGCTAACGAGTGATAATAGATCTCTCTCTCTCTCTCTCTCTCTCTCTCTCTCTCTCTCTCTCTCTTCAACCGTCCTCGATACGAGGGTTGGTCGCATTGTAGACGATTCTTCTCCATCCTCTCCTGTCCTCGGTTTCTCGCAGCAACCTTTCCTTTGATAATTCCAACCATTCGCACACATTGTCCATCCATCTCTTCCTTGGTTTCCCGCTTGCTCGTGCTCCCGGTACAGTTCCTTGCATAATTTCTTTCTCTAGACATTCACCTTGTTTCCTCATTATATGCCCTTTTGATTGATTCCAGTAAATTCCTTTCCACTCCCGCCGTCTCTAACACCCATTCATTTGTTTTTTCTCTATCCATGATATACCCAGTATTTTTCGTATGCATTTTATTTCAAATGCTTTTATTCTCTCCTCGTCCCTCTTTTTGATTGTCCAGCTCTCGCAGTCATACATCATCACTGGCCATATAAGTGTCCTCATTAATTTAATCTTTGTGTTAATTTTTATGTTATGGCTTTTCCACAGTTTGATAATGGATAAGAAGAGTCAATTAGAAAATTTTAAATAAACTAGAAAATATTTTTATATGAGGATCTAGGAATAAATTGTGATTTATCTTTGGGTGGGAGAGTATGTGTGTGCTCTAGGTCTTAGTTGGTGAAAAGATAATTGCGTGCTCAGAAGAAATAGAAGGTGGCTTGAGAAAGTATATTCTGCCATCTATAACCAGCCTTGAAATTAACAGACCTATTTGAGCAATTTGTCGGAATGCAGACTCATCCTGGCCAATAAACAACACTACTTATTAGAAATGAGATACATACATAAGACACATAAGATACAAAATCACTCGTTATGCACTACAAATGTAAATTTAAAAAAGAATTATTTAGGGGCGAAACTCCGCCGACTTCAAAGACCAATCGATCTCCATATTTTGGCTATTAGTGAGTAAGGCCATCAGATAGACCTATCAAACGGAGCGGGTTCACATTCTAGATTTCCAGCAATATTGCTCTTCATTCACAGACAATGAACCTAATACTAATGTCTGCTGTTTTGTCGGAAACTCACTCAGGTTTAGAGATCGCGTTAATCTGACCTTAGGTCTATTAGCCTATACATAATAATAATAATAATAATAATAATAATAATAATAATAATAATAATAATAATAATAATAATAATAATATCTTTTCTTTAATTTAGCGCCTGACAAACGCACTGCGCTGTACATTTACATGTTATGCAATTGAAACAATCTTAACTAGTTAACTACTAACAGAACAGACAGCTTGTAATACACGGCGCTAATAGCAGCCTACAAAGCAAATCCGCCCTAACGGGGCTCGAACTCGGTACCTCTCGCACTCTTCGCCAGATGTTACCAACGCGCCACCGGACCCCCCATATCCGGTCCATTGCGATTGAATATGAATGAAGCGTTTTCAATCCGCTCAAGGAACTCGTTTGTAATTCTAGTATTTTTTCCATGATTCAAGTGAGTCTAATTTAATTAAACGACGCGCTGAGAATAACAATGCGACGCCACAGCCACAAAATGTAGGCTAATCGTCGGTAAAAGTGCATGTTAGCGTATTTGTTTAACTGATAGGCCTGATCAGTACTTTATTACGCTCGAAGGCAGAAATAAATCAGACGTCACAACATACAGATCTGAACAATCAAATAATGGAGGTAGAGTTGTATTTTAGCGTTTTTAATTTTTTCAATGATTTTCATGATAACTGTAAGGAATCAAGCTTCTTTTTAAACAGGACTCTTTTAATCAATCTCACTTCCATTTAATCCTAAATTATTCTCATGAAATCCAACTTCCATTAGCAAGAATTCTTTTCGCCAATCCAACATGTATTTGACCAACGCTGAAACACATGCAATGGCGAGTCATTTACGACGTAAACTACACGTTTTTCATCAGCCCAGCTTCTATTTTAGCAAATAACTGGTTTCATCAATCCAACTTCCATTTCGGCAAACAATTATTTTTATCAATTCAGCTTCCATTTACGCAGACACATAAGAGAAAATAATAAAATACGCTAAAATACTCGACATGCACGAACGAATGTTGAGATATGTCTCATGGCGATAAGTAAATGCCCATATTTAACTTGAATATACACAATTACAACAGGCCTATAGAGAGTTTTTGGTACTAAGAACCACGAATCTCGCATGCAAACAGCATTAGTCTAGTCACATTCACAAGCGAACACACATGGATAGGTAGGGTACCTGTGCACTGTGTCCAGCCCACTTAGGTCAATATTTGCTTTCATGATGATCCAATATAAGCAGCAGACTAGTATTGAACACTAACCGTGACGATAAACACCAACCCTTCAGACTATAGACAAACCACGGCAGAAGTTAAGCCATGTTTATTTAATCATTTCTTTGGCTAAATTCTAATCACTATCAAATTTACTCAGTCTTTACTTCTAAAGAAGAGGCGCTCTGTTGTGCGGGCCAATCGTGCTTCATGTGACTGACCTCTCTAGTTCACCGTAAAGTGAGCATTGGACAACAACAAAACGAACCAGAAGAATGAACACTCAAATGAACAAGTGAGCAAGTTGAATGGAAAATACCATAGGCCTAATTAGCATGCACTTTTCCCGAACTTTTTTTAATGAGCCACTCCTTTAAAAGTGCATAGGCCTAATAATGACATAGCACTTTACAAACTCTCACTGCTGAATTGTTCTTTCATTGGCATCAAATGCACATTCATCTTCATTATTATATGCTCGTTTATATGGCACATTACTATTCAAATAGCATCAATGCAGTCAAATTAATTCGCTGAACCAAAGCACACGAGTAGAAAAAATAATGAAATGGCGAAGCAATTGGTTACATTTATTTTTTCGAAAATGTTCAATTAAATTTACCAATATTCGCACTGTTGAAACAGTTCGTTTATTTTATTTTATTTGAAGAAGCCCCGTTTGGCTAAGTGAAAATTCTGACTTCTTTGTTAAGCACGTTTCCCTCTGAGGACGAATAAACACGAGCTTTCAGCTGCACCCTTGAACTTGAAAGCAGGCGTAAACACTCGGTCACGAGTGAATAGCTCCATTGTTAGAAGCACGACTAGGAGTTTAAGTCTACACAATGCAGTGCATATTTTAACGGGTTTGAACTACTGGGACAAAGTCTTGTACTCTACTTTCAATGTTATTGGAATCTAACATTGAAAGTGGAGTATTGCAAGGGACAAATCACCAAAACTACTGGGACAAATCCTAAAACTACTGGGGCAAATCCTAAAACTACTGGGACAAATCCAAAAATACTGGGACATTTGTCCCAGTAGTTATACAGTTAAAATATGAACTGACAATGTCTGGCATGGTCGTGACAGAAAACATTTTCACGGCTTTTCCAA
This sequence comes from Aporrectodea caliginosa, assembly GCA_020284085.1. Classification (NCBI taxonomy): domain Eukaryota; kingdom Metazoa; phylum Annelida; class Clitellata; order Crassiclitellata; family Lumbricidae; genus Aporrectodea; species Aporrectodea caliginosa. The sequence goes on from JACEVL010000351.1 coordinate 1,830,461, forward strand.
ACAGACATTAAGACGCGTATTTGGTTCAAGCATTAGATGAGTAGCCATTTCTAGGGTCATTTCTCTTCATCCCTTACACCACACATTCTTATGGTCTAACAGAGACCATAAGAATGGTAAACGAAATTGACGAACGTGATCGTCTCAGTAATTCTAGACTCCTTTATCCTTCGATTCCTGATGGTGCTAACCTTCATTCGCCGACTTTTGAAACACTACGAGGTCGACTCCAGCCAGTTGACATGACGAAACTGCAGCCGTGTTTCATTAATATGTGGTCACAGACGCGAATCAATCTTCTCTTTCAGCGTCTGTCCATCAGCAAACAACGTTATATCCCGTTATAACCTGATAGGTGCTTTCTCTTCGAACCCTGAAGACGAGGCCTGACCCTACAGACATTTATCTCTTAATAACAATCATCTCTAAGTCCCTGAGGAATGAAGTACCTCAAGGAAAACAATTAACAGAGCGGTCAAGATTTTATAGCTATGGACCGCTAGTTTCTTCAAATAACAGTTTACCCTCATACCGCAAACTTTGATGTGAGACTTGAAATTACATTCAATCTATGGTTTCTCTTAAATGCTGGACGTGTCTGTCTCGTTCAGCTATACTTAGCTTTTTTGCAATAAGGACGATGGGGTTTTATCACGGTTGCTGTTTTTACTCATTTATTGTGCATTCTTTTAACAATTTAACTCTCGAACAAAGATCCTCTTCTTAATTTTCCTCCGGCCTTATTAGTTTTTAGCCATTTATAATCATATAGGCAGTGAACAATGAACTCCTATGAACGTAGAGTCATCGCAGGTCAGCTATGGCTCTGAAAACACGCAGTAGGCCTAAACACGCAGTAGGCCTAAACACACACACACTCTTTTGTGTCACCAAAGGCAGCACAGCGTGACAAGTCAACGGCTTTTAGTTCAACAAAAAGCACCAGGCGCCTTACCTAATGAGCCTCCCAAATGTTTTAAATCAAAATCACTGGTCTGCACGGTCTTTGGTCATTGAATACAGGGAACACGCTCTTTTGGAACACAGAAACTGGACGGTTTCTTAATATGTGTGAGTATAATTGACGGCAGCAGCTGTCTAATTCAGGCGAGGTAAGTCAATTAAGCTTATTAATTAGTCGTCTTCTTCGCGGTAGCTTAATGGCAAATGCACATTTATGTAGCGCGTTTTTTCACCTGAGACTATCAGATACAGACAGGCCAGTGTTACGAAGAGGGATATCACACCTTAGGACAGAGGGAGGGATACCACGCCTTTAACGTGGGATATCACACCTTAGGATGAGGGAGGGATATCACACCTTTAACGTGGGATATCACACCTTAGGATGAGGGAGGGATATCACACCTTTAACGTGGGATATCACACCCTAGGATGAGGGAGGGATACCACACCTGTAACGTGGGATATCACACGTTAGAGTGGGGTGGTCTGTCACACCCTAACGTGGGATATTATACCTTCAAAGAAAGGTGTTAAAGACCACCCCTAAGGTGTAAAGATCCAAGGTGTGATATCCCACCAAACAAATAACGTGGGAAATCCCACCATATAGGCAAATATAGGGTGGTCTATATGGACCACCCTAAATGGTGGGATATCCCACGGTTTCCAGTAACAGTGCATGATCTACTCTCGCCAGAACGGATAACTGGATGCTCCGTTAGGACCCGCGCACATAATCTAGAGATATCACGCTGTGATTCGTTGACTGTTGATACAGCTTAATCTTTCCATGCCGGTGTCCCGTGATATGCTATCCCCTAACGCATATCCCCCCGGATGGAATAAACCGGTGTAGAGTATCCGGGGGGATAAATAATAAATATAAAACATGTAATATATATTTATATTTTATATAAATGTATAGACTATATATATTAAATGCCGGGGGTCAGCTACTTAGATTGATATAAACAGAAGTGCAGCCACACAAGATACAAACTAACAAATATATTAATTATAATATATATTATAAATAAATTATAAATATAATAATACATGTAATATATATGTATGTATAGACTATATATACTAAATGCCGGGGGGTAATGGCAGGGGGGTAATGGCAGGGGGAAATATCCTCCGGGGGGTAATGGCAGGGGGTAATGGCAGGGGGTAATGTCCAGGGGGGTAATGTCCTGCTCCCCCAGGCACCACCACCTGAACGAGAAAATCGTTGATATATTGTGACGACAAATCAACTTCGACGGAGAGAGAGAGAGCTTGGCTTGACCCCACTTATGGGACCACTGTGGAAAAACTCTCTCCTTTCTTCTCTCCGAAAACCTGGGTGGATTCCTCTCTTCTTCTATGGTCACCAGGATAGCGTCTCTGAAATCCCCCAGTCCTCAATGTCCGGCCAGGCTTGGCCTCTTCTGTCAGGCAAAGGACTAGACGATGCTTGCGACCACCGATCGTCAATTAGACGAAGAAACGAAGGAAGTCAGTTCAACACAACCACGTGTATTCTTGTCATCAGATATTAAACATTTGAGACAGAGAGCAGCGATTATAGGATAAATAAATGCACGCTAAGTAGGAGTAAAACGGGCTTCAGTAAGGCAAGGTAGGAATTACACTAATTGTCACTAAGTCAGCGTTTCCCAAAGTGGGTTGCGCGGAACCCTTTGGTCTGGTGAGGGAACACAGGGTTCCGTGAGGAAATTGGATAAGTGTTGTTTGGGTGTGATTTGACGCATCAGGTCTTTATCTTTCGACGTTGTTCACGATAAATACATGTATTCGTAAGGTGCTTTACAGAGCGAATAATGCAATAGAGTAGTTGTGGTGAACGAGGTGAATCTCGTTCTTTATATTTGCTAATCGGAGCGTAACAGCATGTGATTGAAAACATGATAGGTTTCTGCATGTTCTGCACGTCATTCTTTCTTTGGGTGCCTATATTCTAGAAGACACTGGCTTTTAAATTTACTGAGATAACCAAGAACTGAAGAACATAGTCTCTCAAAGGTAAGTCACCGTAAGTGTAATCCCTCATTTCCTGCTCAATGGATTTTCAAAATCGTAAACTCAAAATTTCTAACGCGCTACTCTAAGGCTAAGCACAGAGCACCAGCTTATTCACGAGCGAAAACCTTCGACTCTAGCAGTCTCCTCATTATAGTTCGCAACAATCCTTTCAACGTCTTTGACTAGATAGCTAACTTTTTTAGCATTCGAAAGCAAACTGTTCAAAGAAACGATCGATTACCAAATGTATTGTGCAGGAATCTCGGCCTGAATCAGTTCTGAATCTGGTCTCCACAGGAAATCGATCTCTGGACAACCCCTCTAATATGACGTAGCACTCGTAAGAAAGCCCTGCGCTTAGTTGTATGGTAGCGCTTTAGCAATTTGGAATTTACGATTAGAAGTTCAATGCATTATTTTCATTGAGTCGGGAAACTGTAGAGTGTGAGCCTAATGCAGAATTTGATAATGTTAAGCAGTGAGCCTCCCTAAATAAACGTAATACCTTCAAATAATTTAAGATTCTTCAAAGCCAAAGAGATAATTTTAATGCTGCCTGATATTGTACGTCTTCTGCATTGTTATTTAATTTGGCATGAGAGAATACTCATGCAGCTGCCATCGGATCGTTTCTTCTTATCTTCGAATGATAAGAAGAATTACCCTTTTTTAGGTTGTGTCTATGCCAGTTACTGTATCTAATATGTGTTATTGCTTGAGCTCGTAGTTAACTGTTCACTTTTGAAATTCTTCCCGCTTCTTCCTTGTTAACGAACCAGCCATCATCCTACATTTCCATGTAGTAACTAGGCCTCTGCTTAGCGGGAATGGTCTCTTTACGTGCGCCTGTTGCTCCCAATTAATAGCTTTGTCTTACTACGATGATGCAACAGCCTACTCCTTGATAATTTTCCGACATGCATAATTAATTATTGATGTACATACTTACTGGGAACAATAAAAGTCTTATGTCTTCTAGTTTGCTTTATGACTCTAGGCCTACCTTAAATTTATCAACTAGTAGGCTAAGTTTAAAGAATCTTGGAATCATCCTACGGAGTATCCTTTCTCGTTAGAATCACGTTAGTTAAATTCGCAGTCGCATTAACCGCCAAAAAACAGAGGCTAGGCCTAGAGCGTCTGTATAAACCAGAAGTCTCTATAATAAGAGTGGAAGTAATAAAAGTAAATTCTGGAGCGGCAATGGTCCAGTATTGCAGCCATTGCCTTCGAAGAGGAGATTATAATAGTTTGCTTTAATTAATCTGCGCTGGGTTTTCGTTGTTGCCTGATATTGCACCTGAGAAATTGGTACGCAACTATAAATATTAAATCCTGCGGATCGGCTGTTCGGCGGTAGGCCTATATCTTGGTTTAATTTTTCGATTATTACTTAAGTTTCCGATAATTGAAGACTTTTGATAATACGTTATGTGCTACAACAACTGCTATAGTAAACGATGCAATGAATTTGGAATGCTCAACCGATATTCAGTTCAGTTGAATGAACTTCCTCTGGAGTTATTGCACATCATCTTATAAAAAAATCATTTCTACTTTTGATATTGAAATCGTCAAAACAACAAAGAGATGAAGAGGCTATTCTGTTGGCTTCAACGAATAACAAGACGAGGATTTAAGAAAAGAATTTAGCAGCGACTGAAAGGTAGAATGGTTTTTTAACGCTATTATCTAAGGTTATTGTCATCACGAATGCTAGTCATACAGAAATAAATAGGAGTTACGAGTTCAATTAATCTCATTTAGAAAATTATAGATTTTATTTTCAAGCTAACATTCTGAAACTGATCAGCGATCGTTAACCCTCGGGCTACCCAGGGGAGGGAATAACCACCACCCCATACGTTTTTATGCATAAATTTTTTTCCATATGAAATATAATTTTTGAATTCTAGATAGCTTAAGCAGATTCATTTGGGCACATTTTGAGGTAAACGTCATGGTGGTATCTCACGCCATTCAAAAGTTATACCCGAAATAGCCGAGGTACCAGGGTGGATACCACCCCTCTTAGTTTTTCGACTATAGCGTATTCATGTTTCTTCCTGTAAGAGAAATAAATATACCATTCTGTAGAGGGAATGCAGGGCTACATTTGCTTTTTTGTCTTTTTGAAACGGGAAGTGATCATCATAATAAATAATAATACCCATCATCTTGGTGAAAATGGCTGATGCAAAATCACAACGTAAACCGATATTTCTACATAAACTTTGTCAACAGCTACAGATTTAGAACTTATATTAGCTGAAACAGATACTGAAGATGAAGCGAGAAGCCAGTTTACAGGAAGCATTCGCACAAAACAACGGAAGTAACTTGCAATTGTGGCGAACTATCATTTATGGTTCGTCTGATGCACCTTCCCTCCTGCCCTCTGGCGATCACTCTTAGTAGAGATGACTCCATCTCTACAGATGCTCTGTGGTCAACGCCCTTTGAGAGCGTTGCCATTGGGCCCCGCAATCGCGCGTTGGAAGCCTACTGGTCTATGATTGGCGCCAACCTCTCCCGCCGATCCGGGTCTTTTATTGACTGACGCTAGTGTTGTTTTCGTTAACTAAAACTAAAACGAAAACCTTCGTTAACGAAACCTCAGGGTTATAGTTAACTGAAACTAAAACTAAAACGAAAACTTGGTGAAATAACTAAAACTAATAATAACTAAAACTCGCAGAGCCGGCCAAAAACGATAACTGAAACTAAAACGGTCAAAACTAATAATAACTAAAACATCTAACGAAAACCTAAAGAAACCACACAACGAAAACTTCGCGTCCTTGAATATTTAATGTTTTTGTACAAAAAGGCGAAAATCGGGGAATCACATAAAGCTCAACAAGAAATTTTTACACTAATCATTAAAGGGACATTATATCATGTATGATACATGGCATGTTGTCATACTGTAAGAATAATGGTTGCTATTGCCTATTGGCAGTAATTTGATATACATTGTTGTCGGCTACATATCAGTGAACAAATAACTGAAACTAAAACTAAAACTAAAACTGAAGAAACTAAAACTGAAACGAGGCAGTGTCAGTTTCTATTAACTAAAACCATAACTAAAACTAAAACTTGGCGAAATAAGTAAAACTAATAATAACTAAAACGCCTAGTAGGTAAAACTAATAATAACTAAAACTAAAACACAAGGCAAAACTAAAACAACACTTACTGACGCGCTTGATCGTGAGTCAGCCGGGCAGATTCCGTTCGAGGGTCAACACGTCGTCCGGTTTCGACACGTCGATTGATGCTTTGATCGCCAAAGTGGCTTAGTGGCTGATTTGGTGAATCCTGCCGTAGTGGAAAGGTTGCGAGTTGAGATCTCGTTATTATTCGACTCTATACCGAAGCTTATTCTTGTACGCTGGGTTAGTGCAGTGTAAAATTTGCGATCGCTAGTATGTGATTTGTCGCGCTTATTTTCAACTGTTTGTCTTGAATGTCTATAAGTAACAGAACACTGTCGATGATTAATCTTTATTTAGGTTTTTACTGGTAATCCTTCTCTGCAAGATGATTCATTTACAAATGATTAGCATATGCATTGAACATTTAATTCGAATATTACAGGAGTATTCTTAAAAACCCATCATGTCTGAGTCAATTAATACAGAACAGAACTTATCCGAATTAAGTGCCCTTGATAGAGCGCCAAGCAGAACAGGTCAGTCAGTTAAATCTAGTAGTCGGCTATTTACAACATGAGCGCCAATTTTTAACTAAGGAAATTCTGCCTGTGGAGGGTTCGAATCCTGCAGGGTTGTCACCCTTGGCAAAACCTTCAGAGGAAGGAGCGGACAATGTTTTCGGCCTGGTACCTGGAACCCGCTCACAATCGGTAGTTATAAGCGCGCCCGCCAAATTGACTGATGCCGCTCTGCCCCGTCGAAGCGCCAGATTAATGTTAAAGGCGCCAAAGTCCTATGCATTACCCGCGGTAATTAAGACTAGGAGCCCAGTGGTGAAACCCAAGTCTGTGTCAGGTTCAAATCCTGTTAGTTTAATACCGGATGTCCCTCTACATGAGCGCTACTGCCCCTCAGTGGAAGGGCAGGACGCGACACAATAACTGCAAGGACCACTGACATATTTGACTGCCGTGAACAATAACGCAAAGTCTTGTTTCATGTTGCCTTTAGATTTCGCTACAACTAAACAGACCATGGACTAGTTTGTAGGATATTGTTACAAATGAAGCATCATTATGTTTAAAATGTTCTTGGATACATAGATCAGTTTAAAAACACACATACTCTTATATTTGTTTATCCAAAAAGTACAAAATGTACGCAATAATATAAAATACCGCTAATTAGGACGGTGCCCTTGTTAAAAATTATGTAATTTCGAAGTGCATTCACATAATGTAAAACTAAATATACCATTTTGTTCAGAAATGAATGCTAAATCCATTGATGTATTACAAGATATGATATGTGAAGCCAAACACGAAATCCAGGTAGCCCATGTTACAAAAAAACCTTGGTAGCCTGAGGGTTAAGCATGCGAAAAGATTATAACGTTGCTTGATGACAATGACAAAATTCGAGCGAAATCGTCCGAACAAAGTAAAAATAACATGTCTTCCGTATTTTTTATCAATTGTTATCATGTTTTGGCCAGAGTTGCAAAATCTTCGCTAATTTATCCTCCATCTTCAGGACTTTTTTGATTGCTGTCGAATAAGAATATTAAATAAGAACGCCTCGCAGTTCCTTGGTGTGTTATCTTATGCATCTGGATGAGATAGAAAATCGGGTGATATCATTACGGATCTGACCATTGATCTCCTGAGCTCATGGCAGTGTAGTAACTCTATCGTCAACCGGATCAAATACAGGTCACGTAACTGCTGCCTGTGCTACAATTGAGATGCAGTTAGGTCGAACTCTTCTCTGGTCAGGATGTCGACATCATATTGGCGAAGTGATTCTACACACGTGTTCGAAGATCTTCATATTGAGAATGCAAAATCGCCCGAGGTGAAACATGTATTATTTACAAGACTTCGTAAGAACTTCAAGCTCCACGAGACACATAGGTCACCAACAGAGAGACTGTCACGCTTTGACGACACTGCATTCAGTGAGAATGCGAAACTCTTCATTGACAAACGGAGAGAACGAATTCTACAGATTTTTAGTTCGGTGTTCTCTTTTCGTAGAGATGATTATAAAGAATTTGCAGAGGTCTGCATCTAGTTTCTTGATGGGGAATTAGAAGGACATAAAGTCGCGTTCAAACGACCTGGAGCACTTCACAAGGCCATATTGATCGCAAAATTGACTTTTTCTATCAATATAGGGCCTAATGTCTTTTTGAGCAGCAGATTGCAAAGCTTTCACGCAACACAATTACGTCACAGCAACAGGTCACAAAAGTGAGAGACTTTGCGAATGTTAGGACTATAGTTTACAGCTCTTGGTGAATCACTTCTAATTCGGTGACTGATGTGCCACGGAATGACTTGAAGCTGTACCATCCATTCTTTCAATATGATTTGCTGAATGCACAGGTTTCCGCAAGTGCTATTCGTGCCTTCAAACGGCATCTGCGGTAGGCCTACTTAACGGCAGAAACATGCCGAGACCGTGCAGCAATAATGCCCCATTCATTGAAAGCCTTGCACTTGCTAATCACTTGCAGCAGTCTTAGAATTGCTGCAGGATAGATTTGGCTCGGGCTTTGGAAAACCTATATTTCCAGATGTGATCACAATTACATCAACTCTTGTCGATCTTGTGGGGACTGACTCGTGGTATACGTTTGTTATATTACAAGTCGACAGTCAGGTCCTTAACGAAGATGTGTCCGACTGTTTGAGCCGCTATGACAAGCATTGAAGCACTCAATGTAAGCAATGACTGTGACGAGAGAGGATTTTCTGTCAGCATCAAAGACTGAGGAGCATTACCAGGATGTGCTTTAAGTCGTGGAAAAAGACCGGCACAGACATGCCAATCTGCGCAAACGCAACCCAACTTCCGAGGGACGATGTCCATTTTCCGCGTTACATGTAATAACTTTGCAATCGAAATAATGTTTCTACAATATGGGATTAATACAAATTTTCACTTTATAAATCTTTGCAATGCTTCTGGAGATGGCAATTGGGTAATGCAGCAATGTCACTGATAACAACGATTTTATCATTTTCTTAATTAAGTAACCTATTAGTGCGGCGTAATATGTTGTGATCTTTCATGACATATATGACAAAACGTCGTAATGGTTGGTTATTGTAAAACTTTACCAGAGATTATGTAAACATAATATGTAATTAAGTAAATTTAACCTGAAGCCTCATATACACCGCAACCTACAGTCAGCCAAGTTTTAAACTTAAGTAAGTAGGTAAGTGGCGTGTTAATAATGCCAAACAAAGACTGATAGTTAACTAGACAGTTGTTGTAAACAGTAACTGTCAATGTCGTTGAACCAGTTAGCAGCTACAATGAACGGTTCTGTCGCTCGCTTTACAGTGGTAAACTCTTTGAAGTAACCGAATGAGGCTAACGGTTAACAGTTCGAAGAATCTGTTTTTGCCAGACTAAAAACGAATTCTCTCTCATCAGAGACGCATTTGGTTTTTCGTCAACCCTAACCTTCTCTATGACTACAAACTATTTAGAAAATTTTAAGAGAACGAATATCAAACATTCTTGCGCAGCAACAAAGATCGATGATGAACAAATATTTTCCTAAAAATAGACGTCAATCAATTTCCATTGTGCTTTTCGACGCAACCACGGAGTAAGACGTATTTTTTCATATTATTTTTACTTGTTAAATCACTTGCAATTTTTCATGTGTTGAAAGTTCCTAGATAGTAGGCTAAACATCTTTAAATAGAAATGCATCGTGATTTAACAAATCAAACAGTTTCGAATACAAATTACAAAGACCTCCTCAAAGTAATTTCCCTGAACGAGCACAGAGGACACCTGTCTGAACAAGCGAAACGAAATCGAAAGTAATCGTAGGCCTAAACGTCAGAATCCTGATTTTCATATTGTAAATAATCTTCAAGTTGCAAAAGAGATATGTCTCTCTCTCTGTCTCTCTCTGTCTCTCTCTGTCTGTCTCTGTCTCTGTCTCTGTCTGTCTCTGTCTGTCTGTCTGTCTCTGTCTCTCTGTCTCTCTGTGTCTCTGTCTGTCTGTCTGTCTGTCTCTCTCTCTGTCTCTCTCTCTCTCCTCTCAGCAGCGCTCTCGACCTGCCTCTGCAGTGCCTGCGTCAACGAACAAGAAAGTCTTGAGGCGTCTCCGGAATTGGGAAGGTGAGAGGGCTAGTAGGTCAAAGCGAAGAGACTGAGGAAGAGGGTTCCAGGCTGATGGGCCAACACGGGCAAAGCACCTAAAGTGGGCCGTAACAGAGCCCTTGCGCGGGACAGCCATAAGGCCACGAGTCGAAGATAGGCCCTCGCAGGTAAGGAGAGACCAAGGTGCAAAAGGACCTCAGCAGTGCCGGTATCACGAAATAGAGTATCCGTCCTAAGACTCTCGCCAAAACCCGTTACAACCTGCGTCCTAGGCAGCATGCATTTGTGCTACCAGAAAAGGAAGTTAAAAACTTTATCCTATAGAGTCCTCTTTGCCCGTGATCACTGACAGAGTTCTGTTAACTCTTTTCATTTATTATTTTATTTGTCTGGTTTATGCTTCGACAATGTAAATGGGTGCGGTGTGCTACCCAGATTTGTCTCTTTTTCAAATAAACGAATATATATATATAGGGGGCCTACTATCCGGGGGGATGAATGAATTTATCCCCCGGATGGAATAAACCGGTAGGCTATTATATATAATAGGCCTAGAGGATCCGGGGAGGATAAACCATTCTATCCCCCATCGTCATACGCATCACGATAGCCTCGACGACAATCCAGTCAAAACCACCCAAACCGAAGTAAATTGATTTCAGGTCGATGTACACACTATAGAAAGATACGTAACTTAAAATATTTTATGTGTACAATAAATCCAAACAGTACGACTGAATACACTTAGAAACCGCCAAAATGCAAATTAAACCGAATACTCCATTTCGCTAAGGAGAATACTCGTGTATCCCCCGGATGGAATAAACCGGTAGGCTATAGAGGGGGGGGATACTCTATTTCGTAACACCGGCGCCAGAATTTCCTTTTCAGGTCGGGGGCTAAAGCTCCAAAAAACCCTTTTGTCCCCTCTTCCTTGTGATTTGCAGTGATTTCCCGCTTTTGTCCCTCTTTTTTTTGAGTGGGGGGGGCTGAGCCGCAGTTAGGGGGCTTAGTCCTCCTACCCCCCTGGCGCCGCCCCTGGACCTCAGATGGGATGGGGCCACCCCAACAAGGCAATTACGCGCGAGGGCAAGCGTTTTGAAGTGTATCCGCTGTTGAATAGGGAAACAGTGAAGGGTATACTGAATAATAGCCTGAGATATGAGCAAAGTTTGGAATGTTGCCTATGAGCCGAGCAGCTGCATTAAGAATAGACCGGAGTTTGTGAGTATTAGAGGCTGAGAGACCAATATATGCAGCGTTCCCAAAGTCCACCAAAAATTGCAAATAATCCAAATAAAAAGGCCATACTCAGCGGAAGAATTGTATCTCATCAGAGACGCAGTTGGTCTTTCGGCAACCTTAATCTTTTCTATGACGACAGACTATTTTAGAATTTACAACAGCGAATGACAAAAATTCAAGCGCAACATAAAAATTGTTTGTTGCGATGAGAAAAAATTTTCCTTCTAAAAATAGGGGCCAATAAATTTCCATCCTACTTATTGAAGCAACCAGGACACTATGGAAGGCGCTACGGGCATCATATTTTTTGCTAAATCAGTAGTCATGTGTTTGAAGTTCTTAGAGAGTAAACGTCTTTAATTACAAACGCATCGTGTAATAAAGTAAATACTGTCGAATAAAAGGAACTCCTCAAATTCATTTCTGTAAACGAGCACAATGGACGACTGCGCAGGAAAACACGAGCCAAACGATAACGAAAGTAATCGTAAACTTCAGAATCATGATTTGCGATTTTCTTGCAAAAGCGGATAGCCTAAGTCGAAACAAACCACTTTTTTCGGTAATCCCGTAGTTTAGGTTGCTAAATTCCTTAAGAGAAGTTTAGGTTGCTAAATTACTTTAACGTCGGAAACACGTAGGGCCTACTTGGTCATTTGAAATGGACGTTGGATTGATGATAAACATTTCTCTCATGAATCCTGCTCCAATTTAAGCAATACTTTTTTATAAATCCCGGTAGACATGGAGAATCACTAAGTTGGTCCGGATTACTTCTGCATTGAAATGGAAGTTAGATTGATGACTACGGTTTCCTGTGAAACTGGAAGTTGGATGATGAAAATAACTTGTGCAAATAGAAGCTGGATTGATGACAGTTATCATTAAAATCATTGAAATAATTAAATATGCCATTAGTTTTCACTGGACTTTCTCAGCAAGAATAAAATATGATAAAATGCAGGAATAGGATTACCACTTAGATGACAAAAAACATTTAATTAACAACAGCTAGCTCAACGGGAAAGTTGTTAATATATTGATTTAGAAAGTGGAAGCTGGAAAGTCATTCCGATGGACACTCGATTTCATTAGACACAGTTCCTTTTCATGCACCATTCTTTACAGTGCTTTTTTTCTAGCAAAAAAGGTTCCGGAACTCAAGAAATTCAGAATAATTAGAGAGACATATTTATGCTAATATTTCCATATAATATATATCAATATCAATAAACACTGAAGGCACTGAAATTAAAATTAAAGTATCTAAGTAATTTTAAATATCTGTTTTATTAAAAACTTTAAATTAACTAAATTATTTTTAATAGTTGAGAAAAGGTCCCGGAACGGCGTTCCGGACCGCTCCGACTGAAAAAAGCACTGATTCTTTATAACTCTTTCCTCAACATGCGGAAAGTTTCAGAGTTCTAAATTATTTCCCCATTGTTTGTGTAAAACCGGGTGTTTGCTTTACCATTACTTCTACATTATGTAGCCTATAGACTGATTTTGATACTTCTTTCGATCAATACAGATGATTGTGATTTATTTACTGAGTTGATGAAAGATCATTATACACTCAATTCATTTCCCAACAGAGAAATTGTTTACAGGAAATGAATGAATGTAATAAAATATGTTTATTATAAACAACATTGTAATTTTTTATTTAATGATGTGAAGGTTGGCCTTATTTTAAATAAGGTGTTTGGCCAGAGTTCAGTGTTTATTAGACCATGAGACCAAAGTTGAAATAAATGTTATGTTTAACAGGAAACCATGCATCCCTTTGTCCAATGTTCGAGGAATGATATGTTCATACCTTTATGTATTTGCCAGGACTCTAACCAAAGACAACCCTCTGGAGTTTCTGTAGAATGGACTTGGTGATGCCAGTGAGAATTGAGTTACAGTAATCCACAGGTACAGTATATGACACCTAATTCTGTGCAAGTCATGAATATGCATGTGTGACAATATAAAATACCACTAACATAGTTGGTAAAGGACACACTACAGTTTAAGTGACACCCAGGCTATGGACAGAATCACCAACTTAACAAGTCACTCTAGTGGGTCTCCCAGTTTTGAAATATTTAAATCATTAAAACATTTTCACTTCAGTGGAGTGCCAGAAGCAGAAATTCAATTTTTTATGATATTGAGGAGTAGCTTATTGCCACCATCTAAGACCTTCCTTCCGCAAAGGCAGTGACAACAGCTGAACAGTTCTAAACAATTACAAGATAAAATGTCAAATGAATCTAAATTTAGGTATCATCTGCTTAAAAATGATACCCTGTTGAATGACTGCCATGCTATGTACCTAGTGGTGTGGTATAAATTGTGAACAAAAGTTCCGATCCAAAAAACATATTTTTCCATAAGGGGTAAGGAATGAGGATGAGGTTTCTGTAAACTCTCATTGAATCTGAGCAATATCGATGGTTCCAAGTTCAGAGGGTACGGACTCGAAGTCCAGATTCACGAATCGCTCTCCTGGCCAGCTACAACGCTGTCATCAAGCTTTATTGGAACTGATATATATTGTAATACATACCCGGTTTCTTCTTTTTGCTGGAACTGAAACTCAACAATGACTGTCTGAGACGTTTGATTGAAGATGCATTATAGGTAGAACCCATGACTCGTCAATAATGGGGTCTCAATACAGTGAACAGTGGCTTGTCCTTGCTCTCGATATGAGCCTGTGGTCCGAGACCAAATTTAATATGAAGAACAATATTACAACGATATTAAACCGTTGATCGTATGTGCGTGGCTGCCGACATGCAGTGCTAGACTAAATAAAGAGAAAGACACAAAGACAGAAATGCGGAGAGAGACACACAGTCAGAGACAGACAGAGACAGAGGAGGCATAATTATGATGCTACAGGCCGGCTAGCTCGAGAGCAGATGACTAAGATGGAATACCGAGGCACGAGGACTTTTGTGGCCAAACAAATCAGGATTGCTACACACAAGATCATGTTTCAAGCGACAACCGAGCCTTGGAGCTGATGGATGTAATACTGTACAACCCTAGATGATGAATGAGCGCGATGCTAGTCATCTGTGTAATACACAGAGGCCTTCCGAGCCACATTACAGACGAGAGTTTCTTTGAGAATTGTTAGAAAAAATGTTTAACTTTGACAGTCAACACTGCTGTCCCCCCATCCTTTGGGGGGACAGTCCCCCTCTGTCCCCCCCCCATGATTTACGCCACTGAGCAAGACAAACTGAAGAATAATAGTTAAAGGATCTCTGAAAAGAGCAGCAATGAATTTATGTTTTATATTTTTAAAACATAATAGAAACTTTAGTTTGTACTGTTCTTTCAGCAAGACACCTGTACACGAAGAAGACAAGCTGCAGTCTCTTAGAGGTTAGAAATTCAGTTGCAAGACAACGTCTACATCTCATTGACCTTCATCAAGAGGATTACAGTTGATTTATCTGTCTACAACTTTTCTGTCAACTATTTCATCTTTGACTGGAGTCATGATGAACAATGGCATTAAGGTCTTCTGTTATACATAGGTTGGATAGCTTCAGTATTTCGCTATAGAGTATTTTTTTGTGACTAATTTTTTACTTTGCTATAGAAAAATAACTACTACTGATAGATGAACATGAACCCTTCATGTAAGCTTCTGAAATGAAAACTTAAATGAATCTGTCATAAATGTGATAAACTCGACACTGCTGGTTTTGCAAAGACTAGTTATACAACAATTGCAAAGACCTTTTACACACGCAACTACTTTAAAAACTACATGCTTTTCAGAACTCATACTAATCCCAACTTGTGGATTAGCTATGAATCTCAACTTGTCTAGAATCACGGAGACCAATTATTTCAGAAACCGATAGTTCAAGGTGAAAAACAGTAGAACTATCAATTCAGTGAGTAGCCTGATGGCGAATACGAGAACCCATACGAGAGAAAACAATACAGGTGCCAGATTTGTCGAAAGTCATTTGCTCAAGCTAATCATATGAAGGTGCATATAAGGATGCATACTGGTGAGAAATCATACAAGTGTCAGTTGTGTCAAAACTCATTTCGTACTCCTGGTAATCTGAAAATGCACATGAGGACCCATACTGGCGAAACGCCATACAAGTGGCAGTTAAGTCAGAAAGAAATTAAAGAAAGTAGTGCTCTGAAAAAGCACATGAGAACCCGTATTGGAGAGAAACCATACAAATGTCACTTATGTCAAAAATCATTTACTGCAGTATGTGGCTTGGTGGTGCATATGAGAAGTCATACTGGTGAAAAACCATACAGGTGTCATTTATGTAAGAAAGCATTTGCTCAAGGTGGTCATTTGAAAAAGCACATTAGAATCCATACTGGAGAAAAACCATACAGGTGTCATTTATGTAAGAAAGCATTTGCTCAAGGTGGTCATTTGAATACGCACATGAAAAGCCATACTGGAGAAAAGCCATACAGGTGCCAACTATGTCAGAAAACATTTATTGTAGGTAGTTCTCTGAAAACGCACATGAGAACCCATACTGGCGAAAAACCATACAGGTGCCGGTTATGTCAGAAAACATATGCTCAAGGTGGTTATCTGAAAAAGCACATTAGAATCCATACTGGAGAAAAACCATACAACTGTCAGTTGTGTGAGAAATCATTTACAGCAGTGTGTGGCTTGGTGGTGCATATGAGAACCCATACTGGCGAAAAACCATACAAGTGCCAGTTATGTCAGAAAAAATATGCTCAAAGTGGTGATCTGAAAAAGCACATGAGAACCCATACTGGAGATAAACCATACAAATGTCAGTTTTGTGAGAAATCATTTACAGCAGTATGTGGCTTGGTGGTGCACATGAGAACCCATACTGGCGAAAAACCATACAGGTGCCATTTATGTCAGAAATCATTTGCTAATCACACTGCTCTGAAAACGCACATGAGAACCCATACTGGTGAAAAACAATACAAGTGTCTCTTATGTCAGAAATCATTTGCTCATCATAGTTCTCTGATCACACACATGAGAACCCATACTGGCGAAAAACCATACAGGTGCCATTTATGTCAGAAATCATTTGCTAATCACACTGCATCTGAAAACGCACATGAGAACCCATACTGGTGAAAAACAATACAAGTGTCTCTTATGTCGAAATCATTTGCTCAAGGTAGTTATCTGAAAACACACATGAGAACCCATACTGAAAAACCATACAGGTGCCAATTATGTCAGAAATCATTTTCTCAAGGTAGTAATCTGAAAACACACATGAGAACCCATACTGGCATAAAACCATACAGGTGCCAGTTATGTGATAAAACATTTTCTCAAGGTAGTCATCTGAAATACCACATGAGAACTCATACTGGCGATAAACCATTCAGTTGCCAGTTATGTCAGAAACCATTTACAGTAATCAGTGCTCTAAGGAGTCATATGAGAACTCATGCAGGAGAAAAATCATACATATGTGAGGTTTGTAATAAAGGATTCACACACATTGGAAATCTAAAGAGACACAGAAGAACTTGTGTAACTAAGAAGCAACACATAAGGAATAAGCCTTATACCAAGAGCAGTTCTTCAACAAAGCACTTTAAACTCAATGCAGAAACACAGCCACAGGATCCTAAAATGGGAAGTGGAGTAAGTGCTAACCTGTCTGATCATTTCATCACATTTAGTAGAACAGGCGTTATTAATAAACCAAATGGACGTATCCCAAAGAATAGTTATCTGGATTGTAGTGGAATTGGAGGTCCTGTACGGAAAATTAGAGACGGAGAATGTCTGTATATTGGCAAATTCAAATATCCTGTTGATGCAAAATTGTCAAAATCTTTTGGATGTGGTATATGCGACGAATTGCTTGAAATAGAGAAGGATTTTCTAGAGCATTGTTCTAGCCATGGATTTTCTCCACCTGACGAACTTGTTGCTAAGTTCTGCTGAATTATGATCCCACATAAAAACAGTTGAAAACAGTTGTAAGTTGAGATTTAAAAGATGCCATAGAAATTGTTACTTTGTTCCACTTTTATGTAAGAATACTTAGACAACACTCTAAATTATTCTGATGTACAGAAGGTTCCTCTTTACAGGCATCACTTATCTAAGGTTTGACTTCTAAAAGTGAATCTTTTACAAGCCCCTCCTGTCCTGCCTGGCATCAAAAGGGTTGTGTCATTGAATATACTGGGCATTGAGATTACCGAAAAGTTCGGTTTTTCCCCGTATGTTCAAAGACTTTGCATTCGGGCCAAGCAATCTCTCTATGCCCATCGTATTTTGATCTCACATGGGCTTTCAGGGGTCAGGCTTCATGATGTGGTCAGGGCTACCACTATCAACCGCATGCTATACTGTTCCCAAGTATGGTGGGGCTTCGCCAGTAAACAGGAACTTGACTCTCTGAGCGCACTGGTCCGCAAATTGGTACGCCTGGGTTTCCTACCTAAATCTTTCCCCACGTTTGAGGAGCTTTGCAAAAAGCTGATATAGACCTATTTAGAAACATCTTAACAAATACTAGCCACACCCTCCACGACCTTCTCCCCCTGTCAATTGCACTGGTCATGACCTGCGCCCACGCTCACATAACCGTGTTCTCACTAGATTTGATTCCCTTACCAAGCGTGGCTTCTTAGCTAGGATGTTGTACAGTTAGACATATGTTTTCTAGTTGACGTAATTTTCTTCTAATTATTGTTTTCTTTTGTACATATTTTATCTGACTGTGTATGTAAAGCGCTGAGCGTTTGCTTGCGTTCAATAAAGAACATTCTTACTTACTTACTTACTTTTACATAATTGTAAGATTGTAAAATTTTTGCAGGTCATCAAAATGAAATTTTATGCTACAGTTACTAAAGATGCAGTAAAGTATATCATTCTGGGTTCCATTGCTTCACAACTTTATTGTTAAATATTAAATTAAGCTGCCATATAATGCTGCTGAACTAAATATTTAGCAGACCGGTTAGCTGTAAATCATTTTGTGAGACTATTTTATTGATGCTTAGCCCAAAATTGTTGTTGCATTCAAGATGGCATTGTATTAGCTTAAGTAATAAAATTATTCTGCTTAGATTAAAGTGTTTGACGTTATGTTTGGTCATTAAGGAAAATAAACATGTACCGTAATCAAAGTTTGTCGTGTATCCTGAATATTTCGTGGTTTGTTATTTGTGTTGTTTTTATATTTCTGTCTTAGCCTCTAAATAAATAAGCTGCATGTCATAAATTGCACCTACTTATTACGCTGAAATGTCACACTTCATATTGATAAGTTTTATCTAGTTATAACTGGTTTATATCCTTGTGTGAAGCTGACGTAAGCAACCTTACTGTAGAGTGGCTTAGACTAATTCTTTAATGGCAATGACGCATATAGTGCACGTGGTCACCTAATCACAAGCGCTTTGAGTTTAAGATCTTGATGCCTAGCAGCTTATGCTTAATTCTGTAGCAGCTTGTGCTCCATCTTATCTCAAGGACTTTTGCTTCTGACTCTCTTCCATCCTTGGTTGAAGAAATTTTCTCTTAGTCCATTATTATGCATTTATATGTGCTACAGCTATAATTTATTCTAGAATTGTAGAGGGACTAATCTGATATTTTGCCAGTTAAATATTTTTGCAGAAAATAAAGTGTGCTAATTCGGCTAGGTTTGGGCTTGTTTTGTCAAGCTCCATTAACAATGTGCGAAAGACGCTTATTCTTGTAACATTTTTTGGTAAAACCGTAGTTTAGGTTTGGTAAATTATTTGATATGGTCAAATTAAATTGAAAGCTGGAATGATGAAAATAATTGTTTGCCTAAGTGGAATTTGGATTGATGAAACTAATTCTTTGCTTAAATCGAAGCTGGATTGATGGAAATAATTGTTTTCGTTAATATAAGCTGGCCTGATGAAACTATATCTTTGCTTCAATAGAAGCTGGATCAAGGAAGTTTTTTTACTTAAATAGAAGTGGGATTGAAGACAAAAATTCCTGCCTTAATGGAAGTTGGATTAATGACAATAATTCTTGCTTAACCCTTTGACTTGCGCTATTGTTTGCGAGAAAAGGTATGTATCTATGTGTGTATGTATGTATGTATGTATGTATGTATACATGTATGTATGTATGTATATATATATGTATATATGTATGTATGTATATATATATATGCATGTATGTATGTGTGTATGTATGTATGTATGTATGTAAATATGTATGTATGTATGTATGTATATATATATGCATGTATGTATGTATGTATGTATACATGTATATATATATGCATGTATGTATGAATGTATGTATGTATGTATACATGTATGTATGTATGCGCGCTTTAAAGCGTGGGGGCCAGTCAAAGGGTTAAACAAAATTTCCATTGATAAATAATTTTTGGCTGAAATGGAAGCTGTATTGATGACAGTTATCATGGACATTGGTAGACTGTTTATTTACCAACGTAAAGTAGGCAGTGAAGACATTAAAATTATTTATCAACCTAAAATATGAGATAACCGAAGCACTGATTGTAAACACGCATATTAGTGTCTATTTCGAATACTCGGTGGGGGTCTTCTTTGTTCATAAAACGACTGAAATGTATTTTTTGAAAATGTAAAAATTATGCTAGAAAATGCAGATTTCAGATCAATAATATTAAAAATGACACTTTTATATGTTGTAGATAGTTTTCTCTGTTTTCAGTGATAACTTGTCTTTTCCCTTTCTTTTAGACTTTCAATTTTTGCATTAATATCTGTTTGTTTCAGTAACTTTAGGTATGCTGTATGGTAATGGCTGAGGCTTACGTCAAATTGTTTTGTTTGAACAGAATGAATATTCTGTCAGAAAGTTACTTTGTCATGCAAATTCGAAAAGGATGGAGGTTGATATTGGTTATGTAACTTTGTCTGATGACTTGCATGGTTTCAAAGAGGAAGACCAAGACAGATGATGCTGGATTGGATGATGACAAACGATTACAGGAAGCTGAAAGAAGAGGCCCAACAAAGAGAGTAGAGGCGTGGCGACGTCGGACATTTGAACCTGCCTCAGAGGCAGAGAACCACAAGAAGAAGATAAATGGAAGTGGGATTGATGAAACCATTCATGTGTTTAAATAAAAGCTCGATTGACCGAAATAATTTTCCCCGTAAGTATAAGCTGAATACCAAGCTGGATGCATGGAACTAAGTTTCCATTCAATAGAAGTTGGATTGATGAAAATAATCTGTTCAGTAATTAGAAGCTGGATTCCTGAGAATATTTGGCACGTTTAGGCGAAACTATAAGAAGAGGGCCTCTGTTGATTAGCCGTAATGGATACAGCTACACTTGTAGGCGAAATGTCTATAGACATTTGTCTATATATAGACAAATGTTTATAGAAATGTCTAGACTTGACGAAGTGTCGTAGACGAAAAGTCTAGACGAGTTGTCGCGGAACCTGATCCGATCTTAGGATCGTCGTCACTGCCCTATAAGAAACAAACGCATAAATTATTCAAGAAGTTCGTATTTCCGTATACATATAGTCAACAAAAAAATGCCGAAAATTCACGGGACCGATGGCGCATCTCCCAGTCGTTATGTGATATTATATTGTTGTTATTTTTTTCTGAGTTGCAATTAGATATTATATTTCTTCTACACTCAACGCTCAGACCCTTTTAAATGTAAAATTGCTATAGATGTGCTGCCATATTTAGTATGGAATGACCTGCTGCTCGACTCTGACTTCTCCGGCTCCGCCTTTAATGACTTGCCACATGTCACTTAGGCTACTTTGAAGTCTCTTTGAATATTCTCAAGAGCATGGTCCCTGAATCATCCCCAATGGACTTCATACCTACACCACTTATTGTCTCTTGTTCTGATGTTTTCTCCCACCATATTGCACACTTGGGCAACCAGTCTTTTGCTGAAGGGTGTTTTCCATCATGCTTCAAATCTGCTCTAGTCACTCCTTTACTCAAAAAACACGACCTTGACACCAGCAACCTTTCTAACTTCAGAATTACCTCTAACCTCAATGCCATTTCCAAGATCCTTGGACGTCTTTTTCTTACGCGTATCAAGAAACACATCACTTCTCCTAACTTCAGCCTTTATAAGCTTACTGCGAAGGCTATTCCACTGAAACTGCTCTTGTCTCTACACTGGATAGCAACTGTTCGTCTGTTGACAATGGTAAAACCTGCCTCTCTGTATGCCTTGACCTCAGTGCAGCCTTCGACACCGTAGACCACCAGCTACTTCTGTCAAGACTCACCAAAAGCTTCGGTGTCTCTGGGACTGCCTTAAGCTGGTTAGCTTCTTACCTGGGTGACCGTAGTGAGCAGATAGGCATCGGTACCGTTCGGTCTGAGTCCACACTACCAGAGGCGCGTTTACAGACAACGGGGCCCTAGGCGCAAACACTTTTGGAGCCCTTCTTTTGTATTTTCTGAACTTGTAGACTGAGATTCTGAGACTTCAAAAATTCTATTCCACCGCTTAGGCTGCTCATCCCACTATAGGGCATTCTTTCTGCATTTCAGCCTACCAAAATTATCAATTTCTTGGTCAAAGTTTGCCTTCTTTGTTTCAACAGATTCGATGCAGAGCAAAGCTAAACTATCTAGGCTATCGTCAGCGCTTTCCATAGCAAGTATAAGTTTTGCCTCCATCTCTATTTTGGGGAAATTTTCTCTGACTTTTGAACAACATTTTTTTAAGAATTCAATTATTCAGCTACTTTCAAGTTTCAACAAACACAGTCTTTGATCCTGCAGGAATTTGCTGGTGGAATTTATTATTTGCAGCAACGAATTCCATAATAAACCGTCATTTGAGGTATCTCGCTCTGCTCCATTTTTTCACCAACGCTTTAGCCTCTGTTTTGGCAACTGGTCATCATGTAGGCCTACTCATGATAATGTACATGATGACCGTTACGGCCGTTACGGTTTGTTGCTAGCAAGTTTGATGTTATTTACGCAAAAATGAATTATTAGCCTAATTGCTGTCCAAATGAACAAAGCAATTATGAATTACGATAATATACTTTTATGCAAACGTTAAGCTGTAAAAATAGAAAGTAGACATACTAGACAATATTAAAAATAAATAAAAAATAAAAAATGTTATTTTGGTAATTGAAAAACTTATTGTCATTCGTTTGGGGGCCCTCCGAGATTTGGGGGCCCTAGGCGCGCGCCTAGTGCGCCTACTGGTAAACGCGCCTCTGCACACTACTGGAGTACCACAGGGATCTGTCTTCGGCCCTTTATTATTTAAAGTATTTGCTTCCCAAATCTGTCGTATAGCTAATCACTTTGGAGTCCAATTACAACAGTACGCGGATGATACTGAGCTACATATTGCTCTGTCACACACTGACCAGTCTGGTAAACTAAAACTTGAAGAGTGCCTCTCATCTATGTATGCAACTATGCATGGTTCTGTTTCAATGGTCTGGCCATAAACCCAAACGAGTCTGAGGCAATTCTGTTCGATTCATGCAACGCCTGCATTCTCTCCCTTCACTTTCTAGTGTCGACCTAGCAGGCACTGCTGTGCCACTTTTAGATACTGTCAAAACACGGGGTATGCACACATGTATGTATGTATGTATGTATGTATGAGCACTTGTTATAGCGCCCCTTCAAGAGTTCTATTCAGAGGCGCTCCCGACTACAGCGCGGACACTGAATCGGAGTTTCACGCCGAAGCGCATGAGCAATTGCGAATGAAGGACTTGCCCAGGGTCCCTAAGCGGCGGCTTGAGGCGGATTCGAGCCCGCAACCCTCCGGCTGCAAGGCACCGAACATACCCCTACACCATCGTGTCCTATACCCTGGACAGTAAGCTCATATTCCGACCGCACAAAACAAGCCTTTGTAAATCTTGTTTCTATCATAGAAGGCCAATACGTCACATCAGGTCGGCTCTAACTAAGAATAATTATGTCTAAACTATAGCCTATTCACTTGTATCCTCTCGTCTTGATTATGCTAATTCCCTTTTTGTGGGTGTCTCAGACCTTGAACTCAAAAGGCTGCAACGAATCCAAAACTCCTTAGCTCGTGTAGTGATGCGTGTCCCATTACGAACATGCTCCTCAGTCCTACTCCATGAGCTGCATTGGCTTCCTGTTGAATTCAGAATAAAATTTAAATTGGCCTGTTTGATCTACAAAGCCCTCAGCACCAGCACACCTACCTATATTCATGCACTACTAACTCCTTACATACCTCCTCGTTGCCTGCGATCATCAAGTTCAGGTCTTCTAGCCGAGCCATGCATGATGCTGAACAGTTATGGTTTCTCGTGCATGCCATGCCTCTGCTCCAAAGGAAAGGAATCGACTACCACTTTCTCTTCGTAGCTCAAATTCACTTCCTTCCTTCAAAAAGCGACTCAAAACTCACTATTTCTCCTTGGCTTGCAAGGATTTGGAAATCTAAGTGCATCTTCATCTGGCGGCTGACTATCCGCGCCTCAGAGTGACCTTGCGCGCGTTACAAATTTATTTTTATAATTAATAGAGGCACCTTTGAGCAGCAAGAACTTGTTGAGTGAGCGGTCGTTCCAGACTCCACGTCATAATAATAATAATAATAATAATAATAATAATAATAATAATAATAATAATAATAATAATAATAATAATAGGACTTCTGTAGCGACGTCCTCATAATGCAAATGGATGTTCAGTCGATGGTCTCTTCAAGTGACGTCGTAGTTAAATCATAATCTGCTGGAGAGATAAGGCTGAAAACCCAATAGGCATATGGACAAAAATATGAAAATAACATTTAGACAGTTTATGCGTGGTTACATCTGCACTTTTTCGAGTTCGTCTCTGTTTTTGGCTTTTAACTATTTATGTTGAAAGTTATATTTAACAATTAACATTTAGTTGTTTTGTAATTATTGTAATCGCGATTTTATTTGGCGCCTCTAGCAGAGAAATTTATCAGAAGCGTTCCAAACCATTTGATTTCATATCACACAAATGACAACCGCTTAGATGGTTCGGACAATTGATAAACTGTGTTAGTATAAACAGAAGTTTCACGCAGTCGTTGTCTCCCAAAGTAGTTATGTGAAGTGACTTTTACCGGTTAAAATCCGCTTTATATTTCACCATGTTAAAGGTGGTAAAATCTGGTAAAAATGATTGAAATGCTAAGTGTTTCAAGTTTTATTTCTTTACACGTATTAATTATCACCATGAATATTGTAGTCCTAATTAACCATTAGTGGGGATCGAACTCGACGGTTGTTGAATCCTTTCCTCATGGAACTTGCCCGAACTTCTCTGTCCTCAAAGTCCCTTCAAGAGCAAAATAAATCTGAAATGACTTAAATGAAATGTTAATAGATGCACAGAAACTTATTTTCTAGTTTCTTTAGAAGACAAAGCCTTATAATTTTTTTAAGCAACGAACTGTTCAAACTTACAAAAACTTATTGAGCCTGTGAGGGAAACCCGGATAGGCAGAGAGGAGATAGCAAAGATTGATCAAAATAGGATGGAGTAGAGCGACTAGACAGTTGCGCATGAAGGTATCAATCTTAAACTGGATGCTTTGATGGACAGGCATGAATGAAAGAGGATATATGGACAAACCTCGGGATGGTACCATTAAGACGGACGGCGGCGTTAAGGATAGACGGAAGCTTCAAGATATTAGTAGAGGGAAGGCTATTGTAAGCGGCATTACCAAAGTCGCCCTAGTACAGATGAAAGCATAAACCGGGTTAGTAATTGCAAGAGGAGGAAGCGAATGGCGGATAGTGAGGAGGTGACGCAATTGGTAAAGGCATAAACGAGAGATGTTTACGTGGTCAATCAAAGTAAGGATAATCCAAGCGAATCCGAGGTCTCCAACTGATGAGGTAGGGAAATGGACACCGGTAACTGAGGCGGAGGGACTCCATGTCAATCTTAGCAAGCTTGACATGGCGGCCAAGCCAAATGCAGAGCAGTTCACCCTACTAGAGGCGCTTTACAAATGCTTAAATACAATAAAATACAATGCCCAAACAAGTCGCCTCCAAGGTATTCAGAATGCCCTCGCCCGTGCTGTCACCAAACCACCACATCACTCCTCCTGAAATCACTCCACTGGCTCAAAATTCCTGAACGAATAGCATATAAAGTCATATCACTCACCTATGTACAACACACTTCAATCCTCCCAGCCCTCCTATCTCCGTCAGTTTTCACGGTCCAACCTCTTCGTTCTGCCACCCTAACAGTGCTCCGTCCTTCCGTAACCACATCACTTAAATTTGCAAATCGCTCCATAGCCATTGCTGCCCCGCCTCTTTGGAACAAACTCCCGCCACTGTTACGACAAATATCTTATCCATATCACTCTCCTCTTGATCTCTCCACGGGTTTTTCAGTCGAAACTGAAAACTGCTTTTTCACAAATCCTATTTCGATTCTTCCTCTTCGCCTCACATCACTGGCCATTTGAACTCTAGACATCATCCACCTTAGCCGTCTGACTGTCTGCCTGCCTAACTCTCTGGATCTTGACTCCCTGCCTATCGATTGTGTCCAGGTGTGACGAACCAACAGTACATGGCTGAACTTTGCCTTCCAGTTGGCACTCAACTGGTCTGTGGGCTCTCCGGTCTGCCTCGCGAAATGACTTGATGGTACCTTCGTTTCGAACCACCATCCGTGCTCGTCGGGACTTCTCGATTGCGGCGCCACGGATCTGGAACGCTCTTCCGCCGTCTGTGCGTGCTGCACGCGGATATATGGTTTTCTCTAAACTCTTAAAGACGCACTTTTTCAGCTGTTTGATGGCCACGTGTTGAGCGCTTCTGAGAGACTTTTAAGTTGCGCTAATATAAATGTCTTGTTACGTTACGTTACGGCGCTAATAGCAGCCTACAAAGCATGTCCGCCTACGGACCTCGATCTCGGTACCTCTCGCTCTCTATCCAGTGCGCTATCGG
Source organism: Aporrectodea caliginosa (assembly GCA_020284085.1). Lineage (NCBI taxonomy): Eukaryota > Metazoa > Annelida > Clitellata > Crassiclitellata > Lumbricidae > Aporrectodea > Aporrectodea caliginosa. Next base: position 1,856,964 of record JACEVL010000351.1, read on the forward strand.
TCCCATATTTGAGTAGAAGATTGAAGCTGCATTTAGGACGATGGTCAGATGCGACTGCAACAGAGAAGGCCGGGCCAATCCGAGTCCCTGCACGACGTGAGCCACCTCCGAGATAACTCCGTCGAAGCCAATGAAAAGAAAATAGCTGATCATCCAATTGTACACTGAGTCGGTTAGCCTACGTCCAAAACTGCGAGCTTCTTGGCAATTGACGATTTGTGGACAAAGTCGAAATCCTTCTAGAAATCCATGGAGATGATTACAACATAGTCATTAGTCTGAAGTAAAGTTGTAATGTTTTGATGTAATGCTATAATGGCTAAACCAAATTGATCTTCTATCTTGTGCGAGAAGCCTGTGGACTCAAATGCAGGGTATTAGAAGGATTGGACGATAAATCTGAGACTATTATTACTGTCTCACTCGTTTGGCTACAATATAATAATAATAATCTTCGTTTAATATTTTCATTTTGACAATTACGCAGTATGATTACAATTCAGTATGAACGGATGATCACAAGTTATTACAGGAGTCGAATTTAACTATATACGGCAGCCATGCAAGGCGCCCATCACGTCCTACATCTCATTTTACCAACGCGCCATCTCGCGAATGATAGGCTGAGTGGACCTTTGGGAGGGTACGGGAAGCGATCCCGCTACCTACTGCTCTTCACGCCAGTGATGTTACAACTACACTATTGTAAACTAAATTTTCTCGCCAGACTTATGAACAGCCTTTGAGAACACCTGGCTGTTATTTACTCTAGGCCTATACGTTTTGGGATATAGTTTTGGTACGAAAATGGGAGGTAGCTTGTTTCTAAGAAGTAGACACTAAGTCCACTGAGCTTACTTTCTTATTTTGGTACAATGATATAATATCTGCAATCAAGGATTGTTGAGATCTTACTGTCTCTACTCAAACTCTTGCATATTTAAATTCTCAGTGTTTTCTTAACCGCGAGCTCCAATTTCAAAGAAACCTTTTACTGTAGGCTACAGGAAGCCAATGCAATGATTTAGGCCTAAGTACTTGAGTTATGTGTTCCTATCTTGATGCTTAGTTACGACTCTAACCAAAGGGTTCTAAACTCTAGAGATTGGTCTTATTGATACCAGAAAGAAGCGAATTACAACAGTAGGCCTAACGATGGCGAAAGCATGAGCAATGCATTCGCCAGAGAAATTCTAGCAGACATACATGTAGGTATAGCCTATGACGCCCAACTCTGCGCAAGTCACGAATATACATGTTATACGATTTAAAATATTATCATTGACTTAGTTGGTAAAGGACAATGAAAAATTTAATACAACACGAGCAGAAACATCGAGTTTCACTGTTGAACGGTTTAAACTATTTCAGCTGTTGCGGAGTGCCAAGCAGCAGAAATTCGGTTTCTATGGGTTAAAGAGGAGGTCTATGACCGTCATACAAGACTACGCCTCCTCAAAGGTAGCCTACCGGCAACCTACACATACAGATCTGTTTGCATACATACAGATATCCAGCTATAAATACATACGTGTAGGCCTATAATGTCATGCACACATACATACATACATACATTAACGTACATACTGTGTCATAAATACGCATGCCTATATAGCACATACTTGCATATCTAGGATACCTGCCTACGCATATGACTTCCTAATAATGTACAAATAACTTGATATTTGAGGTGATTCGTACGTTCGCCAAAACGACAAAACGACGCTGGCTGTCAGAGTTGACACACCGTATTAGAGAAGATTTTGATTGAATGCCTTCACCGACATTCTGTACCGAACAGCCGACCGCAAAGACGCCGGTTGATACTAAATCTACATTTCTATTCTTCAGTGACGGGACATAGGCCTATATGCCTCAGCTACTTAGGCTTATACATGCATATTGAGCACACAGCGCCATTATTAAGCAGCTGGATGTATTCGATGTGTGTCATATTGTTAGGCTGTCACTCTTTATTCAAACGTATACACTGTCCGTGGAAGGTTCATTGCAGAACGTGTCTGCAATGCATAGCGCAGTAGCCTAGTCTGGACCATCGATGTATAATGGTCTGGACTGCTAGTGTAGCTCCGACCGGAAAGCATCCCCATGGTCGAGATTCCGCCAACCTCAGATAATGTCTGGCAAAGTAGGATGGCGCGTTGTGAAGAGGCTGGATGGTAGCAGCGACAATTAAGGCCAAGGAGGTCGGAGATAGTTGGAGGATGGATGCAGAGGTCGACTGGCATGGAGTCGTTGCGTGTGAGAATAACTTCGAGCCACACCGATCGCTCCGCTTCGTTTGGAGCGGCATCGGTCGATGCCCTGCTCATTAGACACTGGCTCTATAAAAGTTTCCTGATCATTAATATAATATAGATTACAATATTATATGCCTTAGGCCTACATACATACGTGTGTGCGTGCGTGCGTGTGTGTGGCCATTCTCCAAATGTTTACTTCAGTTTGGTCGCTTTTATTGTGCATGAAAGTAGGTTAAATCGTGTTTCTAAAAAGGATCATCGATGCGTTACGTTACTGTGACCAACGTTGGTCCATGTTAATTTTACCTGTATAGAGATCTCCTTCGAGCGTATTCTTTCTATATAGCCTATCTCTCATTCATTTACCATTTTTGAGGGTCAAACCATCGTGGATTGTCCATGATTAGTCGGAAGCGCTACTGGTGAGTTTCTGCTTGAAGTTCCGCTTTAAAAGTTTAATAATCACGTGGTCACATCAACTTCTTGCGAGTGTCTTGTATCAGGATATAATATATCAGGGTTGTGTGCATGGCCCTCTTTTGTTTACATTATTCACCGCACCATCACCCAGCGAATGGTTATCCATTGCTGGAATATCATTTCTACGCAAATGATATTCAAAGCTACATTTCATTTGGCAGTCTGTCATTTGAGTGATGTGACTTATCTATAGGCTACAGCTTTTGCCTGCTGTCTTTGATGAAGTGCCGTCCTGGATTGCGGCCAATAAACTCCTCCTTAACCCGTCGAAAACTGAATTTCTGCTACTGCGCACTACTCGCCAGGTCACCAATTTAAAAATTTGATCGGTTGAAGTTATTGAAACTGGGTGAATCATTATTGTTCAGTTGGCAGATATTGCACATAACTTGGGCGTTGTTTTCAAACCTCGATGTCGACACAATCAGGCGATACGGTTTCACGGACCCCGAACGAGCTTGACTTCGCCTATGCGAAAAGTCCTCAAGGTATCGCTATTAATCAGCTCAATAGGCGACTAGACGGTTAGCCGACTATAGAGAGCGAATGCATCTACTCATGGGGGGAGGGGGGGGGGACACACCCTCACCAAAACAGGGAAAGGTTTAGTTGTCCCAATCGCACATCTATACAGTGTTTATAAAAGGACAGATGGGTACCTTGCATGGTTGCCATACAGTTGAAAGCGACTCCTGTAATAACTTGTAATCATCCGTTCATACTATGAATTGTAATCATACTGCGGTGTGTCAGTTTGAAGTAATAATAAATACGAATACCAGGTACACCTATAAGCAGACACATCCAGTATGCAAACAAGGCATTGGCAGCATCCGAATTTCCAAGATTCTGCCGTTGAACTTTGAAGCTGAAGCTCATCGACTGGCACTCATGCAATTCATCGCAATCTCCAGCTATATACAAAGTCGATATCTGTCTGTTGGAAAGATTTGTTCGCAGTGGTGAGGCACTTGTCATTGATTTTCCACGTTTCATCCGCCATACGCAGAATAGCCAGAATGATAACAATATAATAAGCACGAAAACAAGTTTATAGTGAAAACTGATCTGAGACTGAGAATGAATATCTGCCTTGTCCTTGCAGTCGATTATTTGGTCTCCTGATCCTCCTCGGGTTTCTCTTCATCAGCCTACAGATATGAAAATAAATTAACGGCATGCAAACGTAACATTTCTGAGACCGGACTAATAAATACTCTCGATCTGCATGACTGGTATGTATAGTTGAAGTTGCGGCTGTGTCAACTTGATTTTTCTTGAAATAAACGAATATGTGACGATGATATTTCAAAATTCCATTCATTCCTAAGCTTTCTGCTTTCTTCTCTGGCCTCAGGGAAATGACAAATCATTCACAGACAAATCGTTCACAGACAAATCATTCACAGACAGACAGAACGATGACACCATCGTATTGCTGAAAATAAAATATAGAAAAAATAATATTCAGCCATGATGTCGGTGTTTCATTTTATGTATTCGTCAACTTTTAATTAAATAAATCTATATGCATAGTCTAGTTAAAATAAAGTGTTAAAATTGGTGGATAAATACCAATTAATATAGGACTATCTGATAAGGACAGATCAAAAATGCTCTAGCCTATATTATATACTGCGAAACTTAGTTCTGCCTAGGAAACGCGTGCTATAAGGAAGAAGAGTTAAAATCCGTTTCTGATGGCGCTCTCTGCGCAACACTTCGCAATCGACTGCAATGTCTCGATATCGTCGAAGAAACGAAAATCGATCTTCAATGATCTTCAACAGATTTCTGTTCACTTTCATTTTCCGGCCGAACAAAACAGCACGACATGAATTCAGTGGCTGCGCTGCGCGCGGTATACGTCGCATGAGTGATCCAAACAGAAGGATCTTCTGCTGTTGTCCATCACTAATGGTCCTACTTAGTACGAAACATAGCCTACAGTAACTGGCGAGGAAAGAACTGGCTGAGAGCACGGTAACAAGTACACGGTACCTGTAGACATACACTATTGCCTAGCACTAAGGCAAAACTGATGCTCTTGTTAGCCTGTAGCAACTTGTGTTTAGGTTTTGATGCAGGTGATCTTTGTGGTCGTCAGAGTCAATGCGACAGATGTAGAGGTCTTCCAAGTGCTTCTGAGTGCAGTGAGCCATGGCGATGATACGTAAGCCAATGACAATGGCAATGAGGTGGACTAAATGCTGCGGAAGAAGAGAGAAGTCATCCGCAAGATGCGTCGTCTATGTGATCATCCTCTTCTGGTTCACATCTTCTGTACTTCTTTGGATGGCACTGATGAACAGACGAAGGGATTCTGTGGTGAGTATAAAGCTGCTCAGAGATCGATCTATGTTGATTTAATTGACCTCTGATCAGATTGCCAATCGTAATCGTAAACTTCATATTTCTAAAGCGCTACTCTTAATTAAGTTCTAATCAGAGCAGAGCACCAGCGCAGGGCACCAGCGCAGGGCACGAGCGCTGCAACACGTGTGTCGAAGGGGTTGTTCATAGATTGAAATGGAGATGCGAGAGCTCTCCGGTTGCCAGGGAGACCAGACAGAGGAGCTGCTAAGATGTGTTGTCCAGAGATGTCCAGTGAAGATCCGGTTCCCTCGTTTGACAGATCGACGAGCCTGATGCTCGTATAACACGACAATTGAATTGAGCCATTGTGTTTGTGACTCAGTGGTCTTAAGGTAAGGCCCTTGGTCATGGGCCATTCAGTTGTGGGTTCGACTTCGTGCAACGACCCTGAGCAAGCTGTTTGTGAACACCGCGCCTTTGTCACCAACAGTATAGATTGGTAGATGCGTAGCTGGTAAGTAAACGTCTGGTCCTGCGATTGACTGGTTCAAGGACCGAGTGAAGGCATGCGATAATATGGGAACTTAGCTTTCTTTGAAGTAATCGTAATCGTAAACTCGATATTTCTAGAGCGCCCACAAAAGCGAAGTCGCGGGAACCAGCTTTTTCACAGGCGCTTTACTAAGTGTGGTCCGAGCTGAGATACGACATCTTATTTTGTTTGTATACGAATATATTTATTTATTATTTATTTTACTAAGGAAATTTATATAGCGCCAATATCCGAAATATCAATATCGATCATTTATAAAGCAATTAACGTGGCTATAGTGCGGAAACACTAGGCCTATTAGGCTGTGCTTGCTACATGCAAGGAATGACTTCTCTCCTAAATTGAATTGTTTTCCACAGCCAGACATGAACACTGGACATGTAAATGTCCTTCTGTTTTCCTACTATCGTTCCGGGTCAACGCTGCTTGGCTCCATGTTCGACTTGAACCCTGATGCCTTCTACTGGTTTGAACCATTGGCCGCCTCAACCATACACTGGGGGTGGGTAGACGAAAAGATACCTCCGAGAAACTTCTATCATTATGACAACGGGACTGAAAAGTAAGCTTTGAATTCCACGTCTATAACGTCCTTCATAATAATTTATTATTATTATGATATGGTAATTATTAACCACCGGCTAGACTCTAGAGCTAGGATTCCGTTCAGACTGTAGTTAGCTTCGGTATCGTGACAAATAAAGCACCATAGCCTAATACTTATAACTATATCGTCCTTCAGCGATTCAACGGCGTAACTATTGGGCGGGAGTAATAAACCCATTGAAAGTCAGGATCGAAGCACTGATCATGCGAATGGCTTCCAAATTGTAAATATGATGCATGTAGTACTTGTACATAGTAGAGTAAAGCTCCTATATATAATTATTATTCTTATGAGGAACGTTATGGGAGACGTTCATTTCCTAAACTTGGCTCTTTATCCAGCAATGAACGATCGAATCGCAAGGTCCTCGACTCAGAGGCACGACATCGCAAGACTTAACCCACCTGGTTGTAGTCGTTATAAAAATTAAACGGCTTCCGCATTTTCTCCGTGTGTTTGTCTGTGTGTTTGTCTGTGTGTTTGTCTGTGTGTTTGTCTGTGTGTTTGTCTGTGTGTTTGTCTGTGTGTTTGTCTGTGTGTTTGTCTGTGTGTTTGTCTGTGTGTTTGTCTGTGTGTTTGTCTGTGTGTTTGTCTGTGTGTTTGTCTGTGTGTTTGTCTGTGTGTTTGTCTGTGTGTTTGTCTGTGTGTTTGTCTGTGTGTTTGTCTGTGTGTTTGTCTGTGTGTTTGTCTGTGTGTTTGTCTGTGTGTTTGTCTGTGTGTTTGTCTGTGTGTTTGTCTGTGTGTTTGTCTGTGTGTTTGTCTGTGTGTTTGTCTGTGTGTTTGTCTGTGTGTTTGTCTGTGTGTTTGTCTGTGTGTTTGTCTGTGTGTTTGTCTGTGTGTTTGTCTGTGTGTTTGTCTGTGTGTTTGTCTGTGTGTTTGTCTGTGTGTTTGTCTGTGTGTTTGTCTGTGTGTTTGTCTGTGTGTTTGTCTGTGTGTTTGTCTGTGTGTTTGTCTGTGTGTTTGTCTGTGTGTTTGTCTGTGTGTTTGTCTGTGTGTTTGTCTGTGTGTTTGTCTGTGTGTTTGTCTGTGTGTTTGTCTGTGTGTTTGTCTGTGTGTTTGTCTGTGTGTTTGTCTGTGTGTTTGTCTGTGTGTGTTTGTGTTTGTCTGTGTGTTTGTCTGTGTGTTTGTCTGTGTGTTTGTCTGTGTGTTTGTCTGTGTGTTTGTCTGTGTGTTTGTCTGTGTGTTTGTCTGTGTGTGTGTTTGTCTGTGTGTTTGTCTGTGTGTTTGTCTGTGTGTTTGTCTGTGTGTTTGTCTGTGTGTTTGTCTGTGTGTTTGTCTGTGTGTTTGTGTGTGTTTGTCTGTTTGTCTGTGTCTGTGTGTTTGTCTGTGTGTTTGTCTGTGTGTTTGTCTGTGTGTTTGTCTGTGTGTTTGTCTGTGTGTTTGTCTGTGTGTTTGTCTGTGTGTTTGTCTGTGTGTTTGTCTGTGTGTTTGTCTGTGTGTTTGTCTGTGTGTTTGTCTGTGTGTTTGTCTGTGTGTTTGTCTGTGTTTGTGTGTTTGTCTGTGTGTTTGTCTGTGTGTTTGTCTGTGTGTTTGTCTGTGTGTTTGTCTGTGTGTTTGTCTGTGTTTGTCTGTGTGTTTGTCTGTGTGTTTGTCTGTGTGTTTTGTCTGTGTGTTTGTCTGTGTGTTTGTCTGTGTGTTTGTGTTTGTGTGTTTGTCTGTGTGTTTGTCTGTGTGTTTGTCTGTGTGTTTGTCTGTGTGTTTGTCTGTGTGTTTGTCTGTGTGTTTGTCTGTGTGTTTGTCTGTGTGTTTGTCTGTGTGTTTGTCTGTGTGTTTGTCTTTGTCTGTGTGTTTGTCTGTGTGTTTGTCTGTGTGTTTGTCTGTGTGTTTGTCTGTGTGTTTGTCTGTGTGTTTGTCTGTGTGTTTGTCTGTGTGTTTGTCTGTGTGTTTGTCTGTGTGTTTGTCTGTGTGTTTGTCTGTGTGTTTGTCTGTGTGTTTGTCTGTGTGTTTGTCTGTGTGTTTGTCTGTGTGTTTGTCTGTGTGTTTGTCTGTGTGTTTGTCTGTGTGTTTGTCTGTGTGTTTGTCTGTGTGTTTGTCTGTGTGTTTGTCTGTGTGTTTGTTTGTCTGTGTGTTTGTCTGTGTGTTTGTCTGTGTGTTTGTCTGTGTGTTTGTCTGTGTGTTTGTCTGTGTGTTTGTCTGTGTGTTTGTCTGTGTGTTTGTCTGTGTGTTTGTCTGTGTGTTTGTCTGTGTGTTTGTCTGTGTGTTTGTCTGTGTGTTTGTCTGTGTGTTTGTCTGTGTGTTTGTCTGTGTGTTTGTCTGTGTGTTTGTCTGTGTGTTTGTCTGTGTGTTTGTCTGTGTGTTTGTCTGTGTGTTTGTCTGTGTGTTTGTCTGTGTGTTTGTCTGTGTGTTTGTCTGTGTGTTTGTCTGTGTGTTTGTCTGTGTGTTTGTCTGTGTGTTTGTCTGTGTGTGTGTTTGTGTGTTTGTCTGTGTGTTTGTCTGTGTGTTTGTCTGTCTGTGTGTTTGTCTGTGTGTTTGTCTGTGTGTTTGTCTGTGTGTTTGTCTGTGTGTTTGTCTGTGTGTTTGTCTGTGTGTTTGTCTGTGTGTTTGTCTGTGTGTTTGTCTGTGTGTTTGTCTGTGTGTTTGTCTGTGTGTTTGTCTGTGTGTTTGTCTGTGTGTTTGTCTGTGTGTTTGTCTGTGTGTTTGTCTGTGTGTTTGTCTGTGTGTTTGTCTGTGTGTTTGTCTGTGTGTTTGTCTGTGTGTTTGTCTGTGTGTTTGTCTGTGTTTGTCTGTGTGTTTGTCTGTGTGTTTGTCTGTGTGTTTGTCTGTGTGTTTGTCTGTGTGTTTGTCTGTGTGTTGTCTGTGTGTTTGTCTGTGTGTTTGTCTGTGTGTTTGTCTGTGTGTTTGTCTGTGTGTTTGTCTGTGTGTTTGTGTGTGTTTGTCTGTGTGTTTGTCTGTGTGTTTGTCTGTGTGTTTGTCTGTGTGTTTGTCTGTGTGTTTGTCTGTGTGTTTGTCTGTGTGTTTGTCTGTGTGTTTGTCTGTGTGTTTGTCTGTGTGTTTGTCTGTGTGTTTGTCTGTGTTTGTCTGTGTGTTTGTCTGTGTTTGTCTGTGTGTTTGTCTGTGTGTTTGTCTGTGTGTTTGTCTGTGTGTTTGTCTGTGTGTTTGTCTGTGTGTCTGTGTGTTTGTCTGTGTGTTTGTCTGTGTGTTTGTCTGTGTGTTTGTCTGTGTGTTTGTCTGTGTGTTTGTCTGTGTGTTTGTCTGTGTGTTTGTCTGTGTGTTTGTCTGTGTGTTTGTCTGTGTGTTTGTCTGTGTGTTTGTCTTTGTGTTTGTCTGTGTTTGTCTTTGTGTTTGTCTGTGTGTTTGTCTTGTGTTTGTCTGTGTGTTTGTCTGTGTGTTTGTCTGTGTGTTTGTCTGTGTGTTTGTCTGTGTGTTTGTCTGTGTGTTTGTCTGTGTGTTTGTCTGTGTGTTTGTCTGTGTGTTTGTCTGTGTGTTTGTCTGTGTGTTTGTCTGTGTGTTTGTCTGTGTGTTTGTCTGTGTGTTTGTCTGTGTGTTTGTCTGTGTGTTTGTCTGTGTGTTTGTGTGTGTTTGTCTTTGTGTTTGTCTTTGTGTTTGTCTTTGTGTTTTGTCTTTGTGTTTGTCTGTGTGTTTGTCTGTGTGTTTGTCTGTGTGTTTGTCTGTGTGTTTGTCTTTGTGTTTGTCTTTGTGTTTGTCTTTGTGTTTTGTCTGCCCGATTTCTAACCAGTATAATATTATAAAACGCGTACATATAAATTATCCAAATTTCTTTAGCCAATTATAGCTAGGTATACCCTCGGGAAATCCTCACATTTTTCGTGTCACTTTAGTCCGTGGCCCGTAGTCAATCTCTGTCAATCGCGAGTACCGGGTTCAAATCCCCAAAAGGGCTGCAGAACATTTGGTTCGAGATTTCTGTTTCACCAGAACCTCCTAGCCAACTCAGCTATGATGAGTGGACTGACGCATTCTTCTTCTCCGCATTCTTCTTCGCATTCTCCGCATTCTTCTTCGCATTCTTCGCATTCTTCTTCTTCGCATTCTTCTTCGTATTCTTCTTCTTCTTCGCATTCTACTTCTTCTTTAGTCCTTGGCCCGATCAAAGCGTAGGTCGATCTATATAGGATCGGATATTCCCAGCATAGAGTTTACACGAAAATGAAATTGGAAATCTGAGAGATATATATTTTCTTGATGAATTCGGATAATTATGCAGTTTGCGTATAGATGAACGGAAAATAAAATTCGGACATGTTGTTTCAAAGTATGTTTCTAAGATACAAGCAGAAGCAGGAAGATGGAAAATTCAGTCAAGTCTCGATAAAAACCCCGGCATTGCATTCGTGGGATCACTGTAGTATAATCGATCGGAAGGAGTTGGGCTAAATGCATCGATATCTGCGGCTGCATCTGGTAAACCAGTAGAATCGAATTCGGTACTATTAGGCCTAGACGTGTTTGATCAACTAAACAATACTTAAACAGCATAAGAATTGAAAACGATCGAAAGGTTTGAATCGTGTCTAAAAAATATCAAGCAATATTATCTCAGCCACGGCTGTGAGCGGCGCTATATATAAGTTACTAATTACACTCATTACATTACAAGCGTTTCACATGTGTTGTATGATCGACTGTCCTGCATTGCAAGGGTAATAACAACCGCATGTAGCCTACGAGGCTAGGCCTATATCACGACAAACAGCGACAGTAAACTCACTGTTTCACATCGGTTTTCAAACATCTGAAATTCTGAATGTCTCTAACTGCTCTCATCTCGCAACTGACTAAGCCATGCATGGCTCAGTTTTGAATTTCTGTTTGATTTGACGCGGTTTAACAATGTTTGTAACAGCAGCAGCAGCTCAGCAGCAGCAGTAGTAGTAGTAGCAGCAGCAGCAGCAGCAGTAGTAGTAGCAGCAGCAGCAGCAGCAGCAGCAGCAGTAGTAGTAGTAAGCAGCAGCAGCAGCAGTAGTAGTAGTAGTAGTAGCAGCAGCAGCAGCAACAACAACAACAACAACAGCAGCAACAACAACAATAACAATAATTATACTTCTCATAATAATAAGTAAATAATATAGTAGTTTTGACAACCCGAGAGATTAGTAGGCTATAATATTACCTCGGGTCAAAAATAACAATAGCAACACAGTAACTGATAGGCCTTAATGATAATGATAATGATAATATTCATTCAAGGCATTTATATAACGCCTTTCCGGAATAACTACTGAGAGTCTACGATAATTATAATTATGATGATACTAATAATAATATAAATAATAATTATACAAATAATGAGAGTTCTATAAATAACTATTAATATAAATAATAAAGTCATAAATTATAAATAATACTAATATAAATGATGATATAAATATTAATAAATAGTAATAATAATACCAATTGGTCGTTTCTGTCTATAACAAGGTCAATTCCCTTGGACGACCTGCATAAGAGACTGTCGTCTCCACTGAGTCTTATCTACGATTGCAACCTGACCGCCTTGCATCCTGTCTTCTTCATGTCTTACATCTCCAGCTGGTTGTCTAAGATTCATGTCTTCACAGACTACAACCGATGCATCGCTCTATCGCGCAGTAACCAATCCATCGTTCCCCGTTCCCAAGAAGCCATCCACCGCCAATGTCTTCCCATTCTCGTCGACAGATGCCGGCGCAGTAACATCGTCGCCGTCAAAACGATTCGGCTGAAGATGGGACTGGTGGAGGAGATGATGCAGAGAGATGCAACGCTTCGCTTGGTCTACATGGTCCGTGATCCACGTGGAATGCTCAACTCATGGTGGACCAGTACAACTATCGCACAGAAAGTCAATACGAGTCGCTACAGTCGTCTGGAGATGGTGGCAGATGCGAGGCTCATGTGCAAAAGGATTCTCAGTGACTGGCGAATATTTGCGCGTCTTCGCACTCAGTATCCAGCCCGCTGTCTCCAGTTTCGTTACGAGGATCTGGCCGCATCACCAGAGGCTGTCGTCCAAACGGTCTACCGTTTCCTCGGCTTCCACGAGGCTCCGATCGAATTCCTGGCGGGAATCAGGAGTCGGACATTGGATGAAAAATCAGACGGTGTCTTCGGAGTTCGTCGGAGAAATTCGTCGGCGACTGCTCAGAGGTGGAAGACGCAATTGGCACCCGACAGAAAACAGTTCATCACTGACAATTGTCACGAACTCCTTCAAGAAGTGGGATATCAGTAACATACATGTTTATCGTCTGCCCCAAGAATAGCTCAGTCAGCAATTCTACTGGCGTTAATTGGGACCCATAGAACCTCTCTACGGGTCCAACATGGTAACATGAATGTAAATTTATGTAGTGCTTTAATTTAGTAGCCTCATCGAAGTTGACTGAAAAGGAATATTCCACATTACATCAAGCAACTTCTCAAAATAAACATATAAGACGTTTTGCTGTATATTTTGTCAATTATAATAGTAATCATGAAAAGAAGAAGTCTACACTGTCTACAGTTACAATATCAATACCTGTCTACCTATAAGCGGCATAGATAAACCAGTACCGTATTAGCATCTTCGCTTATCTGGCTTTCGAAATGGATTATCACTGCGGTATGCGTTCCTGTAGTTGATGCAGTTCGTAGAGAAGATTTCAATTTCTCTCCGCAGTATTTCTTGTTTAAATCTCGAATCTTTCCTAGGGTGCAGATGGGTATCTTCTCTTCCGACAAGTAGTACAGGACGATTAAAGTTACGTAAAATATCCGTGTAGTAACGGTATAACCTTTCAGGCTACTACGCAATCATCGTCCGTAATCCATAAATCGATTGTTGAACTTCAAAGTGCAAGCTATTCGTGAAACTAATGCCTAGTAAATTCACAAGCAGCAGTTCACTTTCACTGAACAGATCAACGGATTTTCTTTACTAACGTGATTTCTTTACTAACGTTGTCAGTCTAACTCGTCTAAATTATGAATATTCACGAATCGTCTCCTTATTATTATAGTTAACCTAACATTAATCAAAGCACCGGTATTATAACTACAACAACCTGTTTCTTGTGTCCTGAAAATCTTAAACGACGGCCATTGAAAGATCATCCAAGATAGCGTTCTATGCAACTTAATTGGATGGTGTCGCCGATCACTATGGTAACCAGTTGATAGGTTTCAGGTTACGTAGATAGCCAGTTACTCGCCGTTTGGTCTCACATTTGAAATTCATTAAATTTTATACTGTTATAGCACCGCTTTATCACTGACAATTTAACTACGAGATACTTTGGCTTATCAGCCACTTTAAGCACACTGTCGTCGCTAAAGTGTTTAACCTAACACCTTGTAGGCTATATAATTAGCCTACCTAGATTATACAAAACTCTTACATTAAACTATTCAAGATATATAAGGCACTTGATAACCCAACCCCCGCTACAATGTGCATGTTTTTATATATAGCGACTGTAGTCTATGTCCTCGACCGTGTTGCTTTTTTAAGTCAGTTTCTAGTATTAGGCATGAGCGCCATGTATTATCGCCTCCATGACCTTTTCAAAAAGTCAGTGGCACTGAATCGCAAAGTTGGATTGATGAAAATAATCTTTTCAATAATTAGAAGCTGAGAATATATAGCACTTTTTAGCGAAACTATAAGAAAGCGGCCTCTGTTGATTAGCCCTAATGGATACAGATACACTTGTAGGCGAAATGTCTGTAGACGAAGTGTCTCAAAACCCATAAGCATGAAATAGTTACAAATTGGTTTCTTGCACAGTGACATCTGGGTCGTTTCGAAATGGTGAATGGGGAGCGAATGGAAAACCTTATACTGCCATCTCAGTCAAAAACGTTCTTCTTTTGTTGACGAGATGCTGCATTTCATTGTTCATCTATGCAATTCGTCTTTGGACGAAGGTGTTTTACAAATATATCAAAAGCTCGCAATCGTTTCACCTTCGTTGAAGAAGCTGGAATTGGATCCGGACAATATTAGCAACTGCATGTTTTGTCAAAGGTTATCTAGAAGATTGTGGCTTAGCAGATAGTACGCTATCTGGAAGCAAATGACATTGTGTCGAAACTACAATTGAGCTTCAGAAAGGGAATTCTACAGAGGAGGTTCTGCTCAAACTGATCTTGGACATCTGCGTCGCCATCGACGTTGGACGTGCCACCCTGCTTTCTCTCCTTGACGTAAGTGCAGCGTTCGACACAGTCGATCATGACATAGGCTCTAGTGATCAAGGACACCAGCACCTCATACGAAATCGGTGTTTGCCAGGGCATATTTTAACTGTTTATGTGGTGGGATAAAGGTCCCACCGCTGCTCTGATTTGTCCCACCACTGATTTTTGTCCAACCACTGTCCCACGAATCAAAATTAAAGAATTTCAAAAGTGTTGCAACTTATTTTCTATATTCACCAAAACGTTCAAAGATGTTGCACAGCCTACAGAAAGACAACAAAACTTTCCAGCAATACTTCGAAGTGCGTTTTGCAGAACATTTTGGACAATCAATTGAGCCAGTATAAGATTTATATTTTGAAGTTGCTTTTGAAGAGTTTGGTGTTATAGGTACAATATTTCCCATAATTTATGTGAGCCAAACTGTTCTCCGATGATCACTTGATTCACTTCGAACTGTCTCGTGTAAGGTTCGCTGCTGTAGAACAACCACCTTCGGCGACATCGCTCTCAATCTCGATCATGTTTCTGACACCATAATGTCACGTTCTCGCTCCCTCTCTACACTGTGAAGAGCGATACTAGACACGTTTCTTCCAATTCTAAGTGATAAATTAATAACTCTACAGTGTAACGTCATAATCGATTGATTGTTAAATGAAATCGAAAATCCCTAGTAGGCCTATATTGCTCCACTGTTCTCTGCAATCTAATGCCTAGGGTTGCCACCGTCCCGATTTCGAGGCAAAATGTCCCGATTGTCCCGTGTTGCATAAGCTGCGACTGTCACTGAATCGCGCTGATGTGTAGGCCTACAGTACATACACCGTTTTACACACATACATACATGTATGCGTACATACGTAACATATTATAATTACCATATTATCAATATGTTATTAACGTTATCTTTCGAACTTTAACGGCTGCAAAATCATTGATGATATCATCAAAATTAATTGTTTCAGCCGTTTCTCTTTCAATGGGCAGCATTGTCAAATTGTTTAACGTAGACCTCTCAAAGTGATGCCGCCCCTATCAGAGGCTTAGGGTAACGATCAACATGCCAAGCCGACTTGACCAAAGTGACGGTTTCTTCCTTTTTCTTTCTTTTTCTATCTGTCTTTCGTTCTCGCCTACTTTTTCATTTTTATTCAACATTCACTTTTATTTTTGTCCCACTCTATTTTTCCGCTTCTGCACGAGTGCCGTCCGAGGCGACTCGCCCCCTCTGTCCCCCTTCGGTACGCCACTGATGATCGTACATCGTGATGTGTTTTACGAGAAAATAGCGTCTCGACTTCCTAATTCGAAAAGGTGTCAACTCTACTGATGCCCCTTCACTGTGATAGCCTATACACATGCACTCATGGAGGCTAAATCGAGACCCGCTGCCTTGTTCCCCAGTCTATAATCTATAGGCATGACACTCATCTCTACTTATTAAATGTAGACCTATTTCTTCTACTGGTGGGAACTGGTTGGCCTCGGAACATTTCGACATGTTCTGGCTGATGCCTGCAGTAGCGACGCTCGGACGGGTATTCACATCAGTTCTCGCACGAGATGTAGTCTTGGCTGCGACACATTCCTTTAACAGATCAGAAGTGCACAGAATTTAACAACCGAGAGACAGATCTTCGATGGCGCTGAGCGAGTCTGAGTGAAGGATTTGATCAAGGTCTTAACACAGTTACCGTCTGAGTGGATGATAGAACCCTTAATCTGCGCGTTAAAGGCCAAGCTCTCTATTCATTTGGCTTCCGTAAATCAAGTGGCTAATCTACGCAGGACCCTTTGGATAGAGTAACAGACTATACAGGAGGTGTCAGAAGGACAGTAACAGTAACAATTTAAGGAGTTTGTTAACTAAGGATTGATGTGAGAGTGAACTGAAAGAGGACAAGTGATAAAGGCAATCACACGTAGGATTTGTGTAGTGCTATGATAATGTTAAAGTAAAACGCCAGAATACACAGCTTTTCAAAAGCAGATCGCTTTGTTGATAAGCATAAAAGAAAACTCGAGAGATGCACAGTGAGTAGGCTATCACAAGCGGAGCTACATGTAGTATTGTATAAAGAAGACAACCAAGACTACGTAAATAAATAAAATTGAATAGATACGAAGATAAGCAATATTCATTCTTACATAAAATAATAAAGACATGCAAACATGCATAACTACAAACCCTAAAACATACATATATCATATGCTTTCGAGAGGTCCCCAAAATGCTCTTTGTAAAAGTCCAGATATAAATAAGCATACATAACACAGCTACACATGTGCTTGCATACATATTGCACATCGTGGCTATCTAGAACTGTGCAATAATACAAAGGTTAACAACGTCTTTCTGATTCGTACAAGTGAGGCTAATTCAACTGAGGTCCAACGTTTAAGAGTCACCTGTAAGCTAACATAATAGGACGGCGTCTGTTTATGCAAACTGCGCGTGCGGCGCTGAGGTCCGATAAACTTGCTTATGAGCTACAATATTGCGTGGAATTCACTTTAGGATTTGCCAAGAAGATGGAGTTGGAAGAAATGAGGGATGTAAATGGAAAAAGAAGTGGAAGACAAGTACACGAAAGAGATTTAGTGGGAAGGGATGAAGCCAAAGCGGATGCAAAGAAGGAAGATGGAAGAAAAGGCAGGATGAGGCGTGCCACTTTCGAGGACCTTAAGGCCATCATAAACATCAACGATAACATTTACGAAGGTTTTGATTACATTCCGACGTTATTCTACAGTTTTATGCAGTCGAAGCTACACGTCATTTACGTCTACGAGGAAGAAGGCAAACTGGTTCGTTGACTGCATTCATTAAATAATTGAACGATTGATGGATTTATTGATTGAATTACTGATTGATTGGCCAATTGATTGATTGACTCATTCATTCATTCAAGGAATTTATAAGCCGCTTCTTCAGGTACCAACTCTCAAGTGTAGCAGAGAAAATCAGCCCGCATCATGTAAGCCTTTGATAAATAAAGGTACGTAAACTACGTACATGTATACATATGGATGTATGTATGTATGCATTGTTACGGGTTCCCTCTAGCTATAACGAAGCTTAAGACTCAATTCTAGTTTTCAGGGTATACTTCTCGACAAAACAAATCAAAACGATACATTACCCAAACGTAGAACGACGGTGGAAGAAGGGTTCGCTCTCAAGACGAAGAACGCCCAACAAACAAGTCTGCAACTCAGCAACGGGCTGACGAACATCACAAACTTAAGCAACCCCCTTAAGTACACTCAGAAATGGCACAAGCCACGAACTAGCTTGACTACCGTGCACCCAGGAAGATCTCAGACAAGACAACGTATTCAGCACAAATGATTTCTGACTTGGCTGGCAACTGTGAGTCTTCTTTTCTTTCGCATTTGCGATGACATTCCCAGATGAAAGCTTAGAAGAAATGCTTTGTGACATCGTTAGTGATTGTGAAGATTTCGGAGACTGTATGAAATGTTGAAATATGATTTTTTAAAGCAATAGTTGAAAGTCATTAAGTGAAACTTAAAGCGATTCATTCGTTAACTTTTCCTACACTTATTTGTTCATTTGTTTAACTAAACTCTGTTTAAGAAAATAATAAGTCATTGCAATCGTTATTAAAATAGGGTTGCCAACTTTTGATAATGAAATTTCTGGACAGGACGCGAGCCCCCACAATTTGTAGCGATTAGGGACTGGCTGCTCTGGCGGAGCGTCATAGGCTACCCACAGTACCCAGGCTCCAGTGGCAGCGGGGCCTCCAAGAGTAAATTATCATCCTAGTATCCCACAAAATATGTTAGATTTAGAACTTACTTAGAAAATGTGAAAATACTCGTGGTCCAAGATCTGTATGGAACAAGCGAAGAAAGTATAAGAGGAATATTATTTAATCCACTAATATAACAAGATTCAAAACGTTCTCTAACGTGAAGTATAATCAGATATTATTTTCCTTTAAAGTTATATTTCTGTTGACTTTTGCTTGCTTTGAGCAAACATTTCTGTCCCCAACATAATGTAAGAAATCACCGCAAGATTGATCGAAATTGACTTTCACACACAGTTCAGCGTTTACCAGTTCAGGCCTCATCCTGTTGCGTTCATCGGTCCGCAGATTTTTTCATCAATGAAATATGTTCAACATGTGCATTACTGATCGGAATTGCAAAACGTAGGCTATCCAACCAGTTTTTGGAAATTTGGAGCATCACAATTTAAAACAATTCTACATAACGTTCATCGATTTTGAATAATCATCTTAATTTTATAATTTTCGTTTATTAGAAATAAGCTGACAAGGACGCAACTTATGCATCACATCACGGCATTGCTACTGCCACTTGCGCCAGCTGCGGGTTGTCATTCGCTCCCTTTCTTCTTCATCTGCCTCCACTCTGGTCCATGCCTTTGTTAGTAATCGATTGGACTACTGTTCTTCGCTCTACTGTGGACTTCCTCAAGTCCGTTTGGAAGGCGTTTTGCAGGCGGCAGCTCGTCTAATTGGTGGTGTCCATAAGTTTGGCCACATCTCTGCATTTATGCGTGATGTCTTCCACTGGCTCCCGGTCCAGCAGCGCATCCATTATAGGGTCTCCTCCATTGTCTGGCACTGTGTTCTGGGCAGATCACCTGTCTATCTCCGGGAGCTCTTCACTTTAACCTCGGCATGCTCTGGTCGCCGATCTCTGCGCTCGGCCTCTATACAAAGGCCGGGCGGGGACTGGGACCGGGCGTGAAGTTAGCTTCCAGAACACCTACACCAACACTTAGCGCTTAGCATAGAATAGAGCTTTATAAATTTTTAATTTACGATTACAATTACGAACATCATCATCATTATCACCACTGCCACCACTAACAACAAGAACAAAAACAGCAAAGACAACGACGAAAAAGGTGGTGACAATAGGAGCAACAACAACCAGTTTTACAAATTTTCAAATACACTACAAACAACCGCGACAACCACTACCTCTGCTTCCGCTACAGTGGACAACACACTACAAGAGAATTCAAGCCCGACAACATACATGACTGTAGAAATAAGGACATGAAACGTCAGGAGCGCTCGCTTCAGCAAAGAATTGGAAAGATGCAGATGGGACATCAAAGGACTCTGTTCGACAATCTCTTCTTTTGCCTGTTCGTACGTCCAATGTCGCCATTCGCCACGTTTTCTGGCTCTTTCCATCAGTTTGCTGTAATCCTCCTCCATCATCCAGTAGCCTACGTTAGTTGGAAAAACACGATGGTCCATATAGCCCCAGGGTCCATGCAACCCCAAATTAGGCCCTACCCTAAATCAGCAAATCAATGTAGAGGCGTAGAAAGGAGAAGAAACTCATGACACAGGTTCCATGGAAGACTATTCTAGTGTTAGGGGCCGCTGACGAAATTCTTTCCAGTCACGTGGAAACTGGACTGGATGCAACCACATCAACATGCGTGCTGAGCGATAAGACCTGCGGCTAGGTAGGGCTGACTGCAATACATAGCTAAAAAAAATACGGTAAAGTCGTAGTTTACGTTGCTAAATTATTCTAATGTCTCCAATGCCGTACTTGACGTTGGTAAGTAAGAAGTCTACCTATGTGTAATAATTGTGCATGTTAACTATCATCAATCCACCTTCCATTTCATTGAGAAATTTTTTCATCAATACAACTTCTATTTATTTTGAAAAAATTACTTTTATCAATCCAACTTCTATTTCATGAAAGAAATATTTTTCATCAATGGAAATTTTATTTAAGCAAATATATATTCTCATGGATCCAGCTTCTAATTACGGAAACAATTATTTTCATCAATCCAGCTTCTATTGAATCGAAAACTGAATTTCATCCATCCAGCTTCTATTTACGTAAAAAATTATTTCGATCAATCCAACTTAAATTTTGAACACAGGAATGTTTTAATCAATCCCACTTCCATTTAGGAAAACTTTTTTTCATCAATCCAGCTTCCATGTTAAAGTGACAATATCAAATAATTTAGCAACGTAAACTACGACTTTACCAAAAAGACTATTATATGAAGGGCACAAACCGGTCATGCAGTTATGTATCAACATAAGGATTTTAAACCTAATGCGTCTTGGGATGAGGAACCAATGTAGATCGGCTCGCATGTAACTATGTAGTGGCCTAACAGTTCCTAACTGGTTAAGAATCTATCGAAATAGCCGAGTCTGGGAGTTTAAAGCGATCGCGCTCGCAACTAAAAGATCAAACAGAATTAACTCAGCCAGAAAAAGTTCCGCTAAAAATCAGAAAACTCTTTTCACTTAAGGAATAATTAGTGGCGTTAACCTTAAAGTGTTCTTATTGCTTTAGAGATCACACGCAACCCTTGTTTGAAATTCGATTACCGTTGCAACGCACAACTGTAAAATTTTGACTACGCGAGTTTATGACGTCACTACTAAATAATTAATAAAATTAAGCACGTCGTTGGAATATGTTTGAGTAATCGATCAATGTAATTCAAAGTAAAAACAGGAATATAACTTACCAAAGAGGGTTAATCAGTATTTTACGTTGCTAAATTTTGTGATAATTATTGTCTCTTTAAAATGGAAGCTGGATTGATGATTGTTTCCCTAAATGGAAGTGGAATTGGTGAAACATTCCTGTGTTCAAGTTCAAGTAGAAGCTGGATTGATCGAAATAGTTTTTCCCGTAAATAGAGACTGGATGGATGAAACTAAGTTTTCGATTCAATAGAAGTTGGATTAATGAAAGCTGGATCCTTGAGTATAGGCCTATTTCGTTGCTTAAATAAAAGTTTCATTGATAAAATTATATTTCTTTCGTAAAATAGAAGTTGGATTGATAAAAGTATTTATTTCCAATTAAATGGAAGATGGATTGATTCAAAAATTTCTTCCTGAAATGGAAGCTGGATTTGATGATAGTTATCATGCAAATAAGTAGACTGCTTACTTACTAACTTCAAGTACGTATTATAAATTGAAGACAATAGAATAATTTAGCAACGTAAAATCGGGTTTTACCTCAAAAAGCACAATAGCAGAAAAAATGAAGTGGTAATTTATCGTTTTGGCGTTCTTTATTATTGTATTGTTTTGCATTTGCATATCAAGCGCCTCTCACAGTGCACACCAATCAGAGGAAAGTCCTCGAGAATAAAGACAAGTTTTGAGGTAGCGAAAAGATGTAGCAGGACCACCAGATAGTATGGTGTGCGAACAAAGGGGGAAGTTGATTCCATAGCGAAGGGCCAATGCAGGCAAAGGCACGGGACTGGGCTATGGCCGTTCTCACACGAGGAACAAAAAGGTCAAGACGATCCGAAGAGCGTAGTTGGCGAAGGTAAGCAGCCGAGGTAGGCGGACGTATTGAGTCAAAGAGGAATTTAGGGGCAAGACCTAGATAGGATCGGCAAAATTAATGATGGCAAGACTAAGTGCATGCAGTAAGAGGAAGCCATTGTAGTTGTTTAAACATGAATGTAGATATCTGGGAGAATCGCGGAAGACGGGCAATAAGTCTGGCAGCTGCATTAAGAACCGATTGCAGAGGGGAGAGGCGTACTTTAGGGAGGCCAACAAAGAGGGAATTACAATAGTCAATGCGAGAGCAAATAAAGGCATGAACTATTGAGGTAAAAACCAAAGAAGAAACAGATCGTCGGATTGCCTTGAGGCGTCGGAGATGGTAATAGCAGGAGCGGGTGAGATTAGTAATGTGGTCAGAGAAGGAGAGAGAGCTATAAAGTGTAACACCCAGGGTATACGAACAGAGGTTGAAAAGGCATAGGAAGGAAAATTTTCGTCCAAAAGGGAATAGTCAATCTTAGCAAGTTGCTGACGTGTGCCAAACCAGATCAATTACATTTTGTTCTTAGTTGGGTTTAAGGAGAGCCGTTTTGAAGACATCCAAGCGTGAAGGTCCTGAGAAAGAGCATCAATGCGAGCAATGAGGGAGAACTAAGCAATTGGGAAGCCATGAACACATGCCTGAACATCATCGGCATAGAGGTGGCCAGTAGCTAGATGTTTTGCAAAAAGAGAGATGTCTGCTGCATACAGAAGATAGAGGAGAGGGACAAGTACTGATCCTTAAGGGACACCAAATTTGATCGTAACCCAGGATGTTCTAGAGTCACCTGAAATTATATTATGTGTGCGGTCCGTATGGTTAGATCGAAACCAAAGGAGGAAGATGCCTCAAGACCACATAATTATATTATGTACGTATTATAACAACATTATCATTTCATCGTTTTATATCCATGGCATTTTAATACCAATGTTCATGACAGCTGTCATGAATTCAGCCAATGAAATTATAGAATGTGTTGCTCATTCACTTTTACCAAAATGGCGTTACGTGAAAAGATACATAATTAGACATTTTGCAATAAATTATTATATTAATGTCTTCGTTGGTGAGTGACGTCAATTGCGTCATCAAGCATAGCGTTGCGTGTTAGAAATCTAAATGGCTGGCGTCGCCTCGTCGGATAAATCAAAGAAAAGTAAATCGTACATAAAAATGAGAAATGTTAAAATAGTTTTCCTTGAAAAATATGAGTATCGACGATAACATCAGTATGGAGTCTGTTGACCATCATGAAGGATTTGGTAAGTGTCCTATTTCCAGTGCAACCACTCTCCATTTTCAGAATCCCAAGATCGTCCAACAAAATTCCCAAGATTGGCTAAAAGTGTATACCAAAAACCCAAGTCACTGAAAAGGAAAAAGTTGTGATGAAATATGAAATGCGTTTTAACAATCACAATTGATCACAAAAATGCCAAGCTAAGAACTGGCAAAGAGAAAACCGCAGCGTTACATTGAATTAAAAAATTACAATGTTTACAAGTTACAATAATAAACGTCTTTCAGACAGACTAACATAGCTAGTTTTTTCTAATCTGATTCGATGTCACTGTTGGAAAGCACAGTAAAAAAGACTAGTCTGTTGATAATTGAAAAATCCCCAGATCCCAAAATCCCTAGATCTTGGAAAAATCCCAATGAGTGATAGCACTGCATGGGTTAATTTACTATGTATCCAATTACGCTGATGATAATCAAGATGACGGCTTTAAATTTACCTTCGGAGTATTCTGCTTAACGTGTTTAATCTACGACATAATCTACACAATACATCGTTAGTAAAGAGTTTGTTTCCGCATCCCTTTATTTTAATTGGACACGGAAAACAGATGTTCAGGCATTTTTCAATAGGTAAGTAACTTTTGAATCTCACCTGTGATTAGTTGCTTTTAGTGTGGCACCCTCTACCTAGTGCAAATTGAGTTGTAAACTGATTAACCATTTCGTATGAAATAGTGTCGACATCTGCTGATAATAAGTCTGATGTGGCAAAACGCCCTCTGTCGAATGTAAATGAACGCGAAAGCAGCTAAAATCACTTTAGTGTAAACCCAAAAAGCAGATAAAAGTCATCTCTGAAAAGCAAATTAGAAGTTCATATAGTTAATGATAAGATTGTTAAACACTAGGGTCATCCTGGATTCTGAATTCACTCTTGCATTTCATACAGACCAGGTGAGTCTCAGCTCTTTCTCCCAGCTGCGAATGCTCAAGATCATCGATCGCTCCCTGACCATCAAAGCTGCGGTTTGTCTTATGCATGCGTTTGTGCTGAGTCGCCTTGACTTCTATTCTCGCTTGTCCTCAGGGGCGCAACCAGAACATTTTTCTGGGGGGTGCTCATATTGCAAGCGCCGAAGGCGCGAAGCTGCGAGTGCCAAAGGCACGAAGCCTATTCCGACTAGGGGTCTGGGGGAGCGTCGTAAGCTCCCCCAGCGGGGTCTGGGGCGGAGCCCCAGAAGCCAACGCATTTTGTAGCAGTTGATATCACATGGAGCACGTTTCAGGGCAATTTAGGCCATTGTTTGCAAGCTCTGTTTCTGAGCGATAAAGTCATGAAAACTTCATTAAGAAATTGTATTTCCAGATTCCCAGACTCAGGATTGCCACAAGATTAATAAAAAAATTCCATGACCTTTTCAATGACAATTATGACAATAAGACTTACTTTAAATTTTGAATATAGATATGCTATTTATCAAGTTCCTGAAGTTCACTTTTTCTATAAAAGTGTTTTTAAAGCTGTTTAACTGAGCATAGAATTCTCTTCTGCTTCTTCAGCTGCCTTTCACTTGTTTATCGAAGAAACTCTATGTCTTTGTATAATCCCTTTTCTTGTCCACAGTGTTCATTTCCTGGTCGTTTTCCTCCTTTTTCTTTTTTTGGATTGTTTTTGTTTGGTTCATCAAGGTGCTATTCCTACTTGCTTCTAGCAGCTTTAGCATAAGTTAACATTGACGGTGTATTAGAATCTTGTTGCACCTTTACATCACCAGCTTTCACTATGGCATCTTGAATAATTTTGTCTGCAGTGCTTTCTTGTTGACAACCACATAATTAGTGTTCATGAAAAAGCCTTTTTTGCATTTGCTTGGCCATGAGATAGAACAAGAACAAGCTTTACAATTGACCAAATAGTTGGATTGTTCATGAGTGCACAAAGAAATGTGTCCAGCGATATGTGTTTGTTATCATATTCAATGAAGTCAGCATGGTTCAATGGATGCCATCTGACTTTGTAGGAACTGTTTAAATAGCCTTAAGATGGCATCACATTGGTTCTCATGCATCTGTTTTACAGTCACCAGAGTGATAAGCAGGTTCTTCATCTTATTTTCACAGTCAGTTGGATTTAAAGCCATTTTTCTTGGGTTTAAACAGGAACTACGTTCGACAAGACTTGCCTTCAAAGGTGTATTCAACAGCAGTCTTTTCAAATATTCTGTTAAACTTCTCATGAAGTCTTGAACTTTTCTCATTGATTTCCTTGGAAGTACATATCATCAGCTGCTTCAACAACAGATCTGTAGTTAATCCTATATTTACTTTGAAGTAGTCTCTAATACAAGTTTCTTTTATCTCGAAGTTTGCAACTTTTTAGGCATTTCTTTTATGATATAATTTTCTTGAAGTCCTCCCTCATAAAGGGACCCATAGGTGTGTGACATATGTGAAAACTTTGTCGAATAGTCTGTGACATGTTCAGCAAGAGAGATTAAAAAATTCAATTTCACAGAGGATAGATGGTCAGCAATTGCATCTATCACAACTGAGTATGTCTAATGTGTTGGTGTGGTACACTTCCTCTCAGACTGCACCATTGCTATATATTTTGCAGTGTGTGGCACTCTTTAAGGTGAGTTAACTCAAACTCACAAATCACAGCAAGTGAGTTAACTCATGAGTTTCAACTCATCTGAGTTAACTCATACCCAACACTGACTATATGTATAGTTCAATTACACACACTAGGTCAGTATTAACAATTTTTATTTGTTCGCACTGCTGCATATAGGTTCAGACTGCAGGGAGCAACAATTTTATACTAATGTGTAAAAGATAAGACAAAACCTATGTCCAACAGAACAAAAAATTGGGCGTAGGCTACATGATAAACTTGAAACTTCAGTCGCATTGTGTACAGTCCTATCAGGCCTATCAAGTATCAACTCTGAAGTGAACTGTCTCTCCTCGCTCTCTCTATCTCCCTCCATCACTTTATCTGTCTGTCTGTCTGTCTGTCTCTCTCTGTCACTGTCACTGTCACTGTCACTGTCACTGTCACTGTCTCTGTCTCTGTCTCTGTCTCTGTCTCTCTCTCTCTCTCTCTCTCTCTCTCTCTCTCTCTCTCTCTCTCTCTCTCTCTCTCTCTCTCTCTCTCTCGCTGTCCCTTTCCCCTTCTCTCTCTGAAGCCAGTCAAGGAACCATGGGCTCATATTTCTATACCTTATGATGGTTTTACAGATGATTCTGACTTATAACCACTTCTACAACCAAACTATGCACATTTATATACCGTTTGAAATAATCAGAGTTACTTGATAGTGTAGTGGTTAGCATGCTGGACTGTCAAAGGAGAGGTGGGGGTTCAAATCCCCGCCAGGGCAGAAATTTGGTTTAAGATTTCTGTTCACGTGCGCCTCTGGCCAACTCAACAACGATGAGTACACTGACTGTACATTGTCTGTGGGATGAGACGGCCAGGGAGAGGACTGGCATGCCTGCATGGCTACCCGCCGTCGATCGTATGTTGTGGTTAGTCGTGGCTAAGAACATGAAGTCAACACCACTTCATACCCATGGTTATCTCAGGGCTAGCTTCAGGCACTGCTCTTCTCGTCTTCCAATATTCAGATTATCCCAATTGTCTACAACTCTTCCAGGGATTATCCAATACAATCGTTCTAACCGAATCTACAATTCTCTAATACACTAGTGAAAAAAATTAAGCACGATCCTGACACAAGAATTTTCTTCAACAATAAATAATCTAAAAGAATGGAATCACACTACTGGTAAATTCTAACACATACTTTTAACTTGACACAAATATGCACTAAAGTCTAATACGTTCAAGTGCAGACTGAGCCAAATATGACTGATACGGTGCTAACTCAACTGACTCCTTCAAATCTGGACTCAAAAGTTATTTGTTTTCTAAGGCTTACCCTGCTGTTAGTTGGCAAGAGGTAAAATAGTGTGCACTTGTACTTACCATCGAGCTGCAGTGACTTGATTCGAAAAACGACAGATAATATTGGTCAAATAATTTCAAAAGCGCTCCGCTAGGCAAACACTTTCTTTATTTATCAATTTTAGTTATTTAAAATTTATTTATAATCTCCTGTACACTGAATGTGGCTGAGAAAATGAAGTCATCGAGTATTGAGATGAACTGAGCTAATCTCTTTGTCTCCTCACACTCTGAAAGCTCTGCCCACTCTGAAAGCCCACACAGAATATTATGTATTTAAGCATCTATGTAATATATGTGTGTGTATATATATAATATATATATATATGTGTATATATATGTATGCATGCCTGTATGTATGTATGTATGTATGTATGTATGTATGTATGTATGTATGTATGTATGTATGTATGTATGTACGTATATATGTGTATATATATATATTTATATATATATATATATATATATATATGAATCTAATACATATCACAGCTGTCTCAGTTGTCCTGCATGTCTCATATTTCGGACCACTCTGCCCTACCTTGTAGAATGATAAATTGTGCGTCACATTCCTCCTCAGACCACATCTAGGCCAACTCCGGCTTTGAAGAAAATCTATCTGTCAACGACCAAATTTGCAAATGTGGTTTCCAGTGGAATCAGGCTCAGAGAGGAAGGTATTCAGTATCAGTGCAATATATAATCCTACAAGACTGCAGTCGTCTTGCTTCCCTACCAGCTTTGTCCGGTTTAAGGCATATCGGTAATTCTTGCATACCCCCCCGACCCAAAAAAACTCTTCGGATTTGGAAAAATTGTGTGGGTCACATTTTTAACCCTGGGGGTGCTCAAGCACCCCCCAGCACCCCCCTAGTTGCGCCCCTGCTTGTCCTTTGCCGGATCGGAGTGAAAAGTGGGAGCGAGTCCAACGGGCGGCCGTCCGTCTCAGCGGTGGGTTGGCCAGAACCGATCGGTCTTCTCGATAATTATATGCTGGCCTTGCTGGGGTATTGCACTGGTTTCCATTCCCGCAACACATCTCGTTGAGGTTCGCTCCCTTGGTGAGTAGGTGCCGAGCCCGTTACTTACAGTACGAGAATTCGTAGCGGCGGTCGTCGTGTAATGCGCTCCCGGCCCTGGCGACATGACGGTTCCGTTTGCCCGCTCTGCTACAATGCACCTGCGATCCTTTGCTGTGGTTGGGCAGGAAACAAAGCTTCCTTTGGCTGCATCCCACCTCCCGAACGATACAGTTCCATTTACTCCCTTAGACTACGTTTTCCGTCTGACATGGGTCTGGAGCTCCTTTGAGTAGGGATTAGGAAGGGGCGCTATATAAATTCTGATTGATTGACTGATTGGTGAGCGTCATAGGAATGGTGGATCTCGAACGACTTCTCAGAGTCAAAGAAGACGGATGTTATTGAACCAGCGTACAGCAATAACATTAGAAATCTAAACAAGTCAGCAGCTTATAATTACCATAGACTGCTCAGTGCTCATTGTTGAAGGTTTGTTTTAACATTCATATCAACTGTCTACACGATCTTATGCATTGCATTAAATATTGAACGAAAATAAGGAAACTCAGTCGTCAATCGCCATCTATCGAATGTATATGAAAAAGTAGCTACCACAACGCCTTTCTTCTCTTCGGTAATCCTGCGTTTTAGCGTATTGATTTATTCGCCCGTTGTAGAATTATTATTTTCATCAATTTAACTTCTACTTTGGCAAGAATCCTTTTCGTCAATCCAGCTTCTATTTAGGCAAGAATTCGTTTAGTCAATCCAACTTGTATTCGACCAACGCTGAAACCCATAAAATGGGGAATAAACTACACGTTTACCTAATAATTGCTAAATACGCTAAAATGCAGGTTTACCGTCTCTTCTTAATGAGAAGATAGTTAAACATCATCGAACGAATGAACGCGGAACACGCAGACAGTTAGACGCCATCTGCCGAATGCATATGAAAGTCGCAGAAATTTATGCGTCAAATTAATGTCGATTGAAAATATAAAAAAACGAAGTGAAATTTCACCTGTCGAATGAAAAGGAAATGTAGTCACACACCATCTAGCGAATGCGACTGAAACACACAGTTGAACGACATCTTCTGAATCAAAACATCGACATTATAATCACCATCATGATCTTGATTGTGATGATGATGATCATCGTCGTTCTCATTATCATCATCGTCATCGTCTATATGGTCGTTGCCATAATCAACTACAATATCATCATTACAGTTATCATGATTAATACGAGCAGCACTATGATCGTCATGTTCCTCTTCGTCATCATAATGACTAATATTATGATGAACGTAATTCTCATAGTCATCATCGTCATCATAATCACCATGATAATGGTTATCATTATTAAGAATATGATCACCTTGATCGTCAAATGCATCTTCGTGTTTTAGTGATTATCGTAACAACAATCATACAATACAATACAATACAACTTGCATTTATAACGCGCCTTAATAAAACAAAGTCTTACTCAAAGGACGCGTTACAATGTACTTACTAATCATAGTACTTAGAGAAGAGATACGTTTTAAGTTTAGATTTAAAAATATTAATTGAGGATGATCTTCGGATTAGTTCTGGCAGAGAGTTCCATTCAGCTGGACCAGCTACTTCAAATATTCTGTTTCCAAATTGTAGATTTGTTCTTTTGATTACGAAGTCTCTTCGAAGCCGATCGCAGTCCACGTCTTGACTCAAGTGCAGCAAATGGTGTGACTAAAGATGATAAGTAAAGAGGAGCAGAACCTGACATTATTTTGAACATGAAAAGACAGATTTTAAAGGATATCCGAGCCTGAATGGGTAACCAGTGTAATTGCTGAAGGGAGTTGGTGATGTGATCTCTAGGGCCAAGGTTCTTGACTAAACGAACTGCAGTGTGGATAACAGAGGTAAGTGGTGAAAGAGTGGATTTTGGCAGACCATAGAGTATTGAGTTACAGTCAATCCTGGATAATACAAGTGAATGGACTAAGATATGAAGGCAATGCTCATTAAGGCAGCGCTTGATTTGGCGTATTCGTCGGAGATGAAAGAAGCAAGCTTTAGTGATAGAGCCAATATGATTAGACATAGAGAGTTTACTATCAAGAAAAACTCCTAGATCACGAACTACATTAGAAGGCTGGATAGAGCAGGTTTCATCTAGTTGCAGGCAGAGTTTTCAAGTCAAGATGTGGTCTGGATCGACGGTCAAACCATATCAATTCCGTTTTCTTCGTATTTAGCTTCAGGCGCATGGATGCACACCAAGACTGTATCTGATGGAAGCAAGCAATGAGTCTGGTTTTTGAGTTATCAATGTTAGCGGTCGAAAGTTTTATATAAAGTTGGGTGTCATCAGCGTAAATATGGATAGAAATACCACAACATTGTGCAATTTTGGCGATGTTAGATGTGTAGAGGATGAAAAGCAGAGGGCCAAGAATGGAGTCCTGGGGAACACCAAAGATCAAATTTGCGGTTCTAGAAAACTTACCACCAGAACAGACGCTGTGAGTCCTGGAAGTGAGAAAAGAGGAAATCCAAAGAAGTGCAGATGCAGAGATTCCAAATTGCTTTTCAAGAGAGTCTGATTATCCTATGATTTGATTCTCTTCAACGTCATCTTATCGTAATCATGATAATCATTGTAATACACTTCAACTTCACTATATTCAACCTTATCATCATCATCATTATCATTATCATATAGGCGCGGTGGTGTAGGGGTATGTTCGGTGCCTTGCAGCCGGAGGGTTGCGTGTCGAATCGACCTCAAGCCGCCGCGTAGGGACCCTGGGCAAGTCCTTCACTCGCAATTGCTCATGCGCTTCGGCGTGAAACTCCGCTGTAGTCGGGAGCGCCTCTGAGTAGAAATCTTGATGGGGCGCTATAATAAGTGCTCATACATACATACATATCATCATCAACATCATTATCATCATTATCATAATTGTCATCATCATTATCGTCATCAGTATCATCATCATTATCATCATTATCGTCATCAGTATCATCATCATTATCATCATTATCATAATTGTTATCATCATTATCGTCATCATTATCATAATTGTTATCATCATTATCGTCATCATTATCATAATAATATTGTTATCATCATTACCGTCATCATTATCATAATTGTCATCACCATCATTATCATCATTATCATCATTATCATAATTGTTATCATCATTATAATAATTGTTATCATCATTATCGTCATCACTATCAAAAATGTTATCATCATCATTATCATCATTATCATAATTGTTATCATCATTATCGTCATCATTATCATAATTGTTATCATCATTATCGTCATCATTATCATAATTGTTATCATCATTATCGTCATCATTATCAAAAATGTTATCATCATCATTATCATCATTATCATAATTGTTATCATCATTATCGTCATCATTATCATAATTGTTATCATCATTATCGTCATAATTATCATAATTGTTATCATCATTATCGTCATCATTATCATAATTGTTATCATCATTATCGTCATCATTATCATAATAATATTGTTATCATCATTACCGTCATCATTATCATAATTGTCATCACCATCATTATCATCATTATCATCATTTTCATCATTATTATAATTGTTATCATCATTATAATAATTGTTATCATCATTATCGTCATCATTATCATAATTGTTATCATCATTATCGTCATCATTATCATAATTGTTATCATCATTATCGTCATCATTATCATAATTGTTATCATCATTATCGTCATCATCATAATTGTTATCATCATTATCGTCATCATTATCAAAAATGTTATCATCATCATTATCATCATTATCATAATTGTTATCATCATCATTATCATCATTATCATAATTGTTATCAGTGCTTTTTTTCAGCCTGAACGGTCCGGAACGGCGTTCCGGGACCTTTTTTCAGCTATTAAAAAATAATTTAATTAATTTAAATTGTTTATTAAAAAATATTTAAAATTATTTAGTTACTCTAATTTAATTTCAGTGCTTTCAGTCTTTATTTATATGGATATAATGAAATAGAAATATCAGCATAAAAATATGCCCCTGTAATTGTTCTGAATTTGTTGAGTTCCGGAACCTTTTTCTCTAGAAAAAAAGCACTGATTGTTATCATCATTATCGTCATCATTATCATAATTGTTATCATCATTATCGTCACTGTCATCGTCGTTTTTGTTGTCGTCCTTGTCATCACTACTATCACCAAGGTCATCAGGATTATTGTGACCATCATTATTATTATCCTTATCGGCGAAATATTAATGAATGCAATCTGTGTATTTGTTTAGCGGCTCCTCCAATTCAAAGAATGCTGGTATACCGGTGTAAAATAATAGTAATTATAAAAAAAATAATAATAATTAAGAATGCGAAGAACAATGCGAACAAGAATGCGAACAAGAATGCGAAGAAGAAGAATGCGAAGAAGAAGAATGCGAAGAAGAAGAATGCGAAGAAGAAGAAAGCGAAGAAGAAGAATGCGAAGAAGAAGAATGCGAAGAAGAAGAATGCGAAGAAGAAGAATGCGAAGAAGAAGAATGCGAAGAAGAAGAATGCGAAGTAGAAGAATGCGAAGAAGAAGAAAGCGAAGAAGAAGAATGCGAAGAAGAAGAAAGCGAAGAAGAAGAAGAATGCGAAGAAGAAGAATGCGAAGAAGAAGAATGCGAAGAAGAAGAACGCGAAGAAGAAGAATGCGAAGAAGAAGAATGCGAAGAAGAAGACTGCGAAGAAGAAGAAGAATGCGAAGAAGAAGAATGAGAAGAAGAAGAATGCGAAGAAGAAGAATGCGAAGTAGAAGAATGCGAAGTAGAAGAATGCGAAGAAGAAGAATGCGAAGAAGAAGAATGCGAAGAAGAAGAATGCGAAGAAGAAGAATGCGAAGAAGAAGAATGCGAAGAAGAAGAATGCGAAGAAGAAGAATGCGAAGAAGAAGAATGCGAAGAAGAATGCGAAGAAGAAGAATGCGAAGAAGAAGAAAGCGAAGAAGAAGAATGCGAAGAAGAAGAATGCGAAGAAGAAGAATGCGAAGAAGAAGGATGCGAAGAAGAAGGATGCGAAGAAGAAGAAATCGAAGAAGAAGAATATGAAGAAGAAGAATGCGAAGAAGAAGAATGCGAAGAAGAAGAATGCGAAGAAGAAGAATGCGAAGAAGAAGAATGCGAAGAAGAAGAATGCGAAGAAGAAGAATGCGAAGAAGAAGAATGCGAAGAAGAAGAATGTGAAGAAGAAGAATGCGAAGAAGAAGAATGCGAAGAAGAAGAATGCGAAGAAGAAGAATGCGAAGTAGAAGAATGCGAAGAAGAAGAATGCGAAGAAGAAGAATGCGAAGAAGAAGAATGCGAAGAAGAAGAATGCGAAGAAGAAGAATGCGAAGAAGAAGAATGCGAAGAAGAAGAATGCGAAGAAGAAGAATGCGAAGAAGAAGAATGTGAAGAAGAAGAATGCGAAGAAGAAGAATGCGAAGAAGAAGAATGCGAAGAAGAAGAATGCGAAGAAGAAGAAAGCGAAGAACAAGAATGCGAAGAACAAGAATGCGAAGAACAATGCGAACAAGAATGCGAACAAGAATGCGAAGAAGAAGAATGCGAACAAGAAGAATGCGAACAAGAATGCAAAGAACAAGAATGCGATGAAGAAGAATGCGAAGAAGAATGCGAAGAAGAAGAATGCGAACAAGAAGAATGCGAAGAAGAATGCGAAGAAGAAGAATGCGAAGAAGAAGAATTCGAAGAAGAATGCGAAGAAGAAAAATGTGAAGAAGAATGCGAAGAAGAAGAATGCGATGAAGAATGCGAAGAAGAATGCGAAGAAGAAGAATGCGAAGAAGAAGAAAGCGAAGAACAAGAATGCGAAGAACAATGCGAACAAGAATGCGAACAAGAAGATGCGAACAAGAAGAATGCGAACAAGAATGAAAAGAACAAGAATGCGATGAAGAAGAATGCGAAGAAGAAGAATGCGAAGAAGAAGAATGCGAAGAAAAAGAATGCGAAGAAGAAGAATGCGAAGAAGAAGAATGCGAAGAAGAAGAAAGCGAAGAACAAGAATGCGAACAAGAAGATGCGAACAAGAAGAATGCGAACAAGAATGCAAAGAACAAGAATGCGAAGAAGAAGAATGCGAAGAAGAAGAATGCGAAGAAGAAGAATGCGAAGAAGAAGAAAGCGAAGAACAAGAATGCGAAGAACAATGCGAACAAGAATGCGAACAAGAATGCGAACAAGAAGATGCGAACAAGAAGAATGCGAACAAGAATGCAAAGAACAAGAATGCGATGAAGAAGAATGCGAAGAAGAAGAATGCGATGAAGAAGAATGCGAAGAACAATGCGAAGAAGAAGAATGCGAAGAAGAAGAATGCGATGAAGAAGAATGCGAAGAACAATGCGAAGAAGAAGAATGCGAACAAGAAGAATGGGATGAAGAAGAATGCGGAGAACAATGCGAAGAAGAAGAATGCGAAGAAGAAGAATTCGAAGAAGAATGCGAAGAAGAAAAATGTGAAGAAGAATGCGAAGAAGAAGAATGCGAAGAAGAATGCGAAGAAGAATGCGAAGAAGAATGCGAAGAAGAAGAATGCGAAGAAGAAGAATGCGAAGAAGAATGCGAAGAGGAACAAGAATGCGAAGAATGCGAAGAAGAAGAATGCGAAGAATGCGAAGAAGAGGAAGAGGAAGAAGAAGAAGAAGCCTCGGCGTATGATGGTGGGGGCCAAGCCTCTCCCTCACCGTCTTATCTTCCCACCGACAGTGTACGCTCAGTGCACTCATCATAGCTGAGTTGGCTAGGGGGTTCTGGTGGAACAGAAATCTCGAACCAAATGTTCTGCCCTGGCGGGGATTTGAACCCGGACCTCGCGATTGACAGCGATTGACTACGGGCCACGGACTCAAGTGACAGGAAAATGTGAGGATTTCCCGAGGGTATACCTAGCTATATTTGGCTAAAGAAATTTGGATAATTTATATGTACGCGTTTTATAATATTATATTGGTTAGCAATCGGGCAGACAAACACACAGACAAACACACAGACAAACACACAGACAAACACACAGAAAAACACACAGACAAACACACAGACAAACACACAGACAAACACACAGACAAACACACAGACAAACACACAGACAAACACACAGACAAACACACAGACAAAAACATGGAGAAAATGCTCAAGCCGCTTTATTTTTGTAACGACTACAACCAGATAGGTTAAGTCTTGCGATGTCGTGGCTCTGAGTCGAGGACCTTGCGATTCGTCCATTGCCGAATCAAGAGCCAAGTGTAGGAAATGAAAGCCTCTCCTAACGTTCCTCATAATAATTATATAATAGGAGCTTTACTCTACTATGTACAAGTAGGCCTACTACCTGCATCCAGTGGTTAAATTGCTCATCCAGAGGTGCCGGGTCTCCCAGTCTTTACGAATTTAAAACTTAAGCCTAGCTGGCGAATCTGCAACGTTACCGTTATATTTATTGTATATATATATATATATATATATATATATATATATATGCATGTAGTTATCAATACTTATTATTTTTATGGCGTTTTCGAGTGTAAAAAGTCTCGGATAAAATACAAAATGAGTGAAAGAAGGCACATCATCGATTATTGCAAGCATAAACATTAACTTACAGAGGACTCGGTTTTGATCGACATGTCAATGCAATAACATACAGAACACTTGACAACAAATACAAAAAATTACTCTGCGGAATACATCATCATGTAGGCCTACTTTCACATTGAAGAGCTTAGTAAATAAAAATTGATCAAAGCAGTCTGACTACACTTAGATCATAGATGTTGTGCATCAATCCATTTACAAAAACAAACCCAGTGAAAAGCTGAAAATTAAGCAAGAGTTTCAATACTGTCAATACCACAACATGCGAACTTAGAAACATTCCCATATAGGACTAGGCTACTGCCCTGTGTACTTCTGTGGCTTTGCATGTTTTCGGTGCTTTGCACTTGCCTTGATCTGTTGCAGCATTAAATAAGCCACCAGTCACAGCCTTATAGACCTGTAAATACCGCTCGCCTTCCTCAGACTTACGTGACACAAGAACCTCAACCCTGTTTGGTAATAAGTCGGTGAGCCTTATGCAGATGAATGGATTCTACCTGCAATGACTCTGTTAGTTCACTTAGTTCTTCAAGAGCATCATACATCAATGCTAAATTTAGCAGAAAAGCTTATGTGGACAGCTTTGAGGCCAGACCTTTAAACTGTGCTTTCTCCTTACCATCCAGACCGTCATCGTGAGATACTTGTGAAAAGTGAGCAAACAATGCTACATAATTGGTCCAGACAGCACGTACAGTGCGAAAGCTAGATGCCACCCATCACATATCTAAAACCCGCCCAACAGTTCAACACCCAGATCTGCCGCACAATTTTATAGGTTCCACCTGTTCGAGGAGAAACACTAGACCAATGTGTAGATCTTCTGCATGAAGATCTTTAAATTGACTTTCCACCGAAACCCTGATTCTATTTTCGAAGTGAAGACAAAATTATTTGCGCAAATATAACACCTAACTTATCATCAGTTCATCACAGAAATGACAGAATTGGGTTTCGGCGATTCGGATAGAGCCCCATGCAGTTACCTTGCTCAATGCCCGAACAGTAGTCCCTAGGTCTAAAACACAACACCCACCTCTTGCAGGACCTTTTGGGTGCAAATAAATCTTTCAGCTTTCGTTGTGCTAGGCCTACTTCTGACGGTTGATGCACGCTGTCCAACTTTCTTTTCGACATTATCTATATAGGCGCGATGGCTATAACTAATCAAAGGATGTGCTGGCCTAATTCGGATTTCAAACCTATTCCAGCTAATTCTTCCGCAAATGAGTCATTAATGAAGGAAACTACTGTAACATCCTTGTACACAGAGAGGGAATCGGAAACACGCCACCCGAGGGCAGCGATTATAATACATTAATTTGAACTCAACAGAGAGAGATTGACAGACAGAAAGAGAGGGAGGGAGAGGGAGAGCAGGCTACTTAAGTAAACACGTAGGCTAAGTTGTTTTCTATGATGCTAGTGAATATTGAAACGCACTGTGAGGCTGACGAATAGATTAATGTGATTTTTGGTGGCGGGTCTCCTTCTTCAGGTGGCGGATCTCATAATTCGGGTGGCGGGTCTCACAATGCAGGTGGCGGATCTCAGATCAGAGGTGCCGGGTCTGAAATCCGAGGTGCCGGATCTCAGACCCGGCAAGACCCGGCTGAATTTAACCACTGCCTGCATCATATTACAATTTGGAAACCATTCGCCTCTCTGCTTCCTGACTATCAGTGGGCTTATTACGCCTAATTGTTACGCCGTTGGATCGCCTAAGGACGATGTAATTATACGTATTATGGTGCTTTATTTGTTACGATACCGAAGCTAACTACAGTCTGAACGGAATCCAGTGGTTACTAATTACCATATCATGATTATGCAGACCTTTATAGACGTGGAATTCAAAGCTTACTTTTCAGTCCCGTTGTCATAGTGATAGAAGTTTCTCGGAGGTATCTTCTCGTCGACCCACCCCCAGCTGAGGGTTGGGGCGGCCAGTGGTTCAAACCAGTAGAAGGCATCGGGGTTCAAGTTGAACATGGAGCCAAGCAGCGTTGACCCGGAACGATAGTAGGAAAACAGAAGGACATTTACGTGTCCAGTGTTAATGTCTGGCTGTGGAAAACAATTCAATTTAGGAGAAGTCATTCCTTGCATGTAGCAAGCATAGCCTAATAGGCCTATTGTTTCTGCACTAACTGAGCCACTCTATCTTATGAATAAACACCGAGCCTGGCGCATAGCAAAAATTGTAGGTGTGATTAAGTCCCTTGCTAAAAGTGCAAATCAAATCGTTTATTTCTGTTACCATCAGAAGAGAAAAAACACAAATGAAACAACAAGGCAATGGATAATAGTGAGTGAAAGATTTGCTCAAGGTCCTTACACAGCAACCGTCGAAACTTTTGAGTCTTCGTATTGTATTGTATTGTATTGTATTGTATTTGAACACTTGTTATAGCGCCCCAACC
The DNA here is from genome assembly GCA_020284085.1 of Aporrectodea caliginosa. Classification (NCBI taxonomy): domain Eukaryota; kingdom Metazoa; phylum Annelida; class Clitellata; order Crassiclitellata; family Lumbricidae; genus Aporrectodea; species Aporrectodea caliginosa. The sequence goes on from JACEVL010000351.1 coordinate 1,895,006, forward strand.
AGATTTCCCATTCAGAGGCGCTCCCGACTACTGCGCGAACGCTGAATCGGAGTTTCACGCCGAAGCGCATGAGCAATTGCGAGTGAAGGACTTGCCCAGGGTCCCTACGCGGCGACTTTGAGGTGGATCCGAACCCGCAACCCTCCAGCTGCAAGGCACCGAACATACCCCTAAACCACCGCGCCCCAGTTGTATTGTGATGTGTTGTATTGTGTGTTGTATTGTACTCCACGTTTATAATGCGACCGAGCCACCCGCAGTAAAGATCCGAGAAATTAATCTCTGATAAACCGACCCGACCGGGAAGCGAACCCGGGGCGCCGGCGCGGCGAGCGGGCACCAACCCACTCGGCCACTCAGGATCCTTCGTGTTAGTAGATTGTTACTGGTTTGCATGATTGATTGTTAATCGAGAGCAGTGTGATTCTCGTTAACGATAACGATAACGAAAATGTTCGTTAACGAAAATAAAATGATTTCGTTAACGATAACTATAACTATAACTAAAAAATATCATTAACTATAACTATAACGACAATAACACCTCCGAAAATTCAACTTTATTTTCGTTAATGCAAAAAATAAAAATAGAAAGTGCAATATGGACGATTCTACCTAAATGAGAACAAAAAATGCGATATTTTTATTATGCAATTTGTCAGTTACTTTGGAAACTCGTGTATTCATGAAGCTCAATGCACCCATGCTTCAAAGACTTTCAAGGCTCTGAGCAAATTGTGAAACAGCGTGTTAATGTGCACAATTTTGCTTATAACCTTAATTATTGTAACTAAGTAGTAACTAAAATTAACTAAAATAACAATCCATTAACTATAACTATAACTATAACTAAAAATAATACTAACTATAACTATAGCTATAACTAAAATAAAAAAAACATTAACTATAACTGTAACTATAACTAAAATAACATTTGTAAGGAGAATCACACTGATCGCGAGGTAGGCGATTTCGGCAAACATAATAGTATCGTGTAAGGTATATTTTGGCATGCTGAGCGGAAGGTACCATGCTTTATAATGACGACAACTTTATACTCACCACAGAATCCCTTCGTATTTTCATCAGTGCCATCCAAAGAAGTACAGAAGATGTGAACCAGAAGAGGATGATGACATAGACGACGCATCTTGCGGTTGATTTCTCTCTTCTTCCGCAGCATCTAGTCCACCTCAGTGCCATTGTCATTGGTGTACGAATCATCGTCATGGCTCACTGCACTCAGCTGCACTTGGAAGAGTTCAACATCTGTCGCATCGACTCTGATGACCAGAAAGATCACCTACATCAAAACCTAAACAAAAGCTGCTTCAGGCTAACAAGAGCATCAATTGGCCATAGTGCTATAGGCAATAGTGTATGTCTGCAGGCACAGTGTACTTATCACCGTGCTCTGTCCTCAGCCAGGTTTTCTTCGCCAGTTACTGCATGCTAAGAACCCGTGTTTCGTACGAAGTAAGAGCATCAGTGATGGACAACAGCAGACGATCCTGCTGTATGGATCATTCATACGACCTAACGAGCAGCGCAGCCACTGACTTCGTGTCGTGCTGTTTCGTTTGAATGGTAAATGAAAGTGAGCAGAAATCTGTAGCATGAATGTCATTGAAGATCGATCTTCGACGAGATCGAGACATCGCAGGCGATTGCGAGGTGTGGCGCAGGGAGCATCATCATAAACAGATTTTAAAACTGTTCTTCCTTATAGCACGCGTTTCCTATAGGCAGAACTAAGTTACGCAGAATACAGTCACGTAGCATTTTGGAGATGGCCTCGTCAAATAATCCAACATTAGCTGTGGTATTTATCCACCAATTTTAACACCTTAATTCAACTAGACTATGCAAATAGATTCATTGAATTAAAAGTTGACGAATACATAAAATGAAACACCGACACCATGCATGGCTGAATGCATGCAATAGGCCTATTATTTTTCCTATATTTTATTTTTAGCAATAAGATGGTCTCATTGTTCTGTCTGACAGTCTGTGAATGATTTGTCATTTCCCTGAGGCCAGAGAAGAAAGTAGAAAGCTTAGTCATGAATGGAATTTTGAAATATACATAGGGACCAGTCTTGCAGAACGATAGTATTTATTAGTCCGCTCTCAGAAATGTTACGTTTGCATGTCATTATTTTATTTTCATGTCTAATGAACAGTCTGTAATGAACTCTGATGAAGAGAAACCCGAAGAGGATCAGGAGACCTTGACCAAATAATCGAGTGCAAGAAGGATTCATTCTCAATCTCAGTTCAATTTTAACTTTAAACTTGTTTTTCATGCTTATTATATTGTTATCATTCTGTGTTTGGCAGAGGAAACGTGGATAAACCAGTGACAGGTGCCTCACCACTGCGAACAAATCTTTCCAATTAGCTAGCACACATCGACGTTGTAGTTGAAGATTGTGTTGAAATACAGGACTGCCAGTCGATGAGCTTCAGCTTCAAAGTTCAAAGGTGGAATCTGGGAAATTCGGATACTGCCAATGCCTTGCTCCAGCTCGTAAGATGCGTCTGCTTATAGGTGTGTTCGTGTTTATTATTAATTCAAACGGACACTCCGCAGTATGATTACAATTCATAATATGAACGGATGATTACAAGTCGCATTCAACTGTATGGCAACCATGCAAGGTACCCATCTGTCCTACATCTCATTCTATAAACACTGTATAGATGTGCGATTGGGACAACTAAAACCTTTCCCTGTTTTGGTTAGGGTGTGTCACCACCACCCCTCAGTAGATGCGTTCGCTCTCAATAAAGTCGGCTAGGCCATTGATATCCGCATTCAGCTCTTTATGTTTTAGCATATTAACGTGTCTTTTCTGACCGTCTAGTCGCCTATTGAGCTGATTAATGGCGATATCTTGAAGACTTGTCGTATAGGCGAGGTGAAGCTCGCTCGGGGTCCGTGAAACCGTATCGCATGATTATGTTGACATCGAGATTTGACAACAACGCCTAAGTTATGTGCAATATCTGCCAACTGAAAAATTGAGTCACCCAGTTTCAATAACTTCAACCGATCAAATTTTTAAAGTTGGTGATAGTGCGCAGTAGCAGAAATTCAGTTTTCGACGGGTTAAGGGGAGTTTATTGGCCGCAATCCAGGACTGCACTTCATCAAAGACAGCAGACAACAGCTGCATAGATGAGTCACATGACAGACTGCCATATGAAATATGTAGCTTTGAATATCATTTGCGTATAGAAATGATATCCCAGCGAATGATTATCCAGCAATTTTCGTAGTGGTGTGGTGTATAATGTAAACAGAAGAGGGCAATGCACACAACCCTGATTAAAATTATAGGCTATATCCTGATACAACAAACTCGCAAGAAGTTGATGTGACCACGTGATTATTAAACTTTTAAAGCGGAACTTCAAGAAGAAACTCACCAGCAGCGCTTCCGTCTAATCATGGAAAATCCACGATACTTTGACCTTCAGAAATGGTAAATGAATGAGAGATACGAAGGAGTCCATGCAGGCATTTCTATCTCTAAACGTCGTTATTGTTAACTCTTATCACTACTCAAAATGCCATCTAAAGCGACCAAACTGGAGTAAACATGTGCACAATAGCCACTCACGCACACGAACACACACACACACACACACACACCCACCCACACACACACACACACACACACACCCACACACACACACACACACACATGCACGCATGCCTTACAAACGTAATGTCATGTGTCAGGCATATAATATTGTAATCTATATAATATTATTCATCAGTAACTTTGATAGACTCAGTGTCTAATGAGCGACCGAAGCCGCCCCCAAACGAAGCGGAGCGATCGGTGTGGCGATTAGCTCGAAGTTAGGCTTCTCACATGCATCGACTCCATGCTAGTCGATCCCTGCATCCATCCTCCAATCATCTCTGACTTCCTTGGCCTCAATTGTCGCTGCCACCCGTTTCTTCACAACGCCCCATCCTACTTTGCCAGACACATCCGAGTTTGGCGGAATCTCGACCGTGGGCATGTCCGATCGGAGCTATACTATAGCAGTCCAGACTATATACTGCGCTATGCATTGTAGACACGTTCTGCAATGAACCTTCCACTGAGAGTAGGTCCCTATACTTTTGAATAAAGAGTGACAGCCTAACAAAATGTGACACGCATCAAATACATGGAGCTGCTTAATAATGGCGCTGTGTGCTTAATAGATAGGCCTACGTAGCTGAGGCATATAGGCCTATGCCCAGTCACTGAAGAATAGAACTGTAGATCTATTATCAACCGGCGTCTTTGCGGTGGGCTGTTCGCTACAGAATGTCGGTGAAAGCATTCAATCAAAATCTTCTCTTGTATACGGTGTGTCAACTCTGACAGCCAGCGTCTTTTGTCAGGTCGTTTGTGCGAACGTACGAATCACCTCAAATATCAAGTTATTTGTACATTATTAAGTAGGTCATATATGTAGGCCTAGGCAGGTAGATAAAATTATGCAGGTAGGCCTATGTGCTATAATAGGCATACGTTTTTATGACACAGTATGTACGTCAATGTATGTATGTATGTGTGCATGGCATTATATAGGTCTACATGTATGTATTTATACCTGGATATCTCTATGTATGCAAACGCATCTATTATATGTGTAGGTTGCGGTACCTTTGAGAAGACTAGTCTTGTATGACGGTCATAGACGTCATCTTTAACCCATAGAAACCGAATTTCTGCGCAACAGCTGAAATGGTTTAAATGGTTTAAGCCTTTCAAACAGGGACACTGAGTGGCCGAGTGGGTTGGTAGCCCGCTCGCTACGTCGGCGGCCCTGGTTCGATTTCTGGTCGGTCGGTTTATCATAGATTAATTTCTCGGATCTTTACTGCGGGTGGCTCGGTCGCAATATAAACGTGGAGTACGAGGTTGCTTTCTGCCTCCGACACTAATCATCTTCGATATGAAAAAGTGTCGTTAAGCCAAAACAACAAAACAGGGACACTCGATGTTTCTGCTTGTAACTAGGGTGTTATAGGCCTATTTCCTTTGTCCTTAGCCAACTAAGTCAATTATATATTTAAATCGTCAAACTTGCATATTCGCGACTTGCGCAGAGTTAGGCTTCATATTACAACTAGATCCTATGTCTGCTAGAATTTCTCTGACGAATGCATTGGTCTCCATTCGCCATCGTTACTGTTGTAAATTCACTTCTTACTGGTATCAAATTATCAATAAGACCAACCTCTAGAGAGTTTAGAACTCTTTGGCTAATAAAATATCAAGGTAATTAGCCTATGAACAGATAACCCAAGTACTTTATCATTGCATTGGCTTCCTGTACAGTAAAAGGTTTCTTTGAAATTGGAGCTCGTGGATCAGATAACCACAGTATTTAGTATCAACAATCTGTCGTTATTGTTAACTCTTATCACTACTCAAAATGCCATCTAATTGTCTATCTTTAATTATACTTAAAAACCTGAACTGTGCTGGACCAAACGTTTGAATTCTCTCCATGTAGGCTACTTGCTCGTTCTTCTCAGTTAATTGTGTCATTTCGACTCAACTTAAATCTTAATTGTCTCCGACTGCTCATCCACAGATAATTATCATTATCTCATGTAAACAAGTTGCGGTATGTCAACTTTGTATCTTAATAATAAACGAAATCTATAGTAGCATAGCCACGACCGCTCCCTCTGAGACTATTTTGGCAAAATGTGGGGACTTTTCGAAATTTATTTATGGCACAATAACATACCGGTATCGACTGTATGCAAGTTAAACGGCGCCTAGGAGTCGCGTACCGATATATTTTCGCGGTAGCAAAATTTTCTGATAAGTCTACGTTGAACTGTGCTTCGCCAGTTATTACTATTCTGTCTATGTTGACTAAGGCCTATGTAAATATGGAGGGACCGAAGAAGGAGAGAAACAGCCAGCATTGACAATGCCATGGAAGGATGGCATGACCCTGAATTGACCCTCACTCTCTGAGTGAGCGAAGTGTATCTATCTCTCAGGATTCAGGCTAAAAGTTCCAAAGTCCACCATCAAAATGTTAGTTTCAGCCAAGAGTTTTACTGTAAAATGATCAAATGGCGAATGATTAAAACCGTCAATGATCTAATGGAAACTGACTTTTATTAGCGAGCGCTAATGTTACTTTTGCCATCTATACCGATTAAAATTAATATGCCGTATAGGAGAATGTTATGGGTTTGCTCTCCGTGTTAATAATTTAGGACGAGGCTGATTGCGATAATGATTATGCTGATCATAATGATGTAATTGATCGAGATCATCGTGGTCATGATGACGATATGTAGCTAGCGCAATACATTTAGCATAGTGGCCTTCAATGGATGCCTTCATAATTCAATTACATGATTGACGTCTTCACATTATTCGTCACGTGTCAACTCGCTAGGTTTGGTTGGAGTAATGAGCAGTAGAATAGATGGGCGCCTTGGATTGTGTTAGCCTTTTGGTATCTTCTGGAAAGTAGCTCTTATCGGTCCGAGCAAACAGGTAAAAGAATAACTCAAACCGAACAATAGTTTGCTGAGTTATGGCCATTTCCTCTGATTTTTCTCTTAAATTGACCTTTTTGTCCATAAAATAACTTTTGATCGGCTTAAATTTAGCAGCCTTGTTTCTTATCACAGATAGCCCTTATAAAGACAAGAAACATAAGAAAGAATTAACCATTTTAAGCAATTATTGTCCGAGGTCTGATCATTTTTCTTTGATTCTCATTAGATTTCGTTTTTTCTTACCTAGAAATGACCGTGACTGACCCCTTTTTTAAAATTTGCTGCCTATATTTTACCTGGATGTAGATCTCATCGAAACAAATAAATAACAAAAATTTCATCAAGATCAGCCTCTTCGCTAATTTTTGTGTGACAAAAAGAGTAAATCGACAATGGGCCCAAGTTCCAAGATCCAAGCATGGGCGCCGTCAGTCCTGTGAATTTAAGTAGGGTATGTTCGGGGGCTTTGAGGGGCCTCAGGATAACATTTTAAAAGTCCGTACAAATATTTATAGACAATAGGCCTACGTGAATAGAATAGAGAGAAAATAGGGAACGGGTGGTTTCTGCAATGTTTAATTTTTCTGGACACCCCTAGTGGTCCTTCATGGATGGCATATTACAAAGAGAAGTTGTTTTTATTGTTTCTGTTCAACTATGACGAATTAAAATGACATAAACTTGGTTTCTAGTTTCAGCCGTATTGGTCTTGCTCATGTCACTGCTGATCAGGGCTCCTATGTACGAAACCATCATTGAAATTAACGTGTAGCAGCCTGAGAATTTACCTATGCATGAGATTGAGTAGAGACAGTAAGATCTCAACAATCCTTGATTGTAGATATTATATCAATGTACCAAAATAAGAAAGTAAGCCCAGTGGAGTTAGTGTCTACTTCTTAGAAACAAGCTACATACCTTCTTCGTACCAAAACTATATCCAAAATTGTATAGGCTAGAGTAAATGACAGGTGTTCCAAAGGCTGTTCATAAGTCTGGCAAGAAAATTTAGTTTACAATGTCATATTTCAGCCAAACGAGTGAGACAGTACTAATAGTCCCAGATTTATCGTTAAATCATTCTTATACCCTGCTTCTGAGTCCACAGGTTTCTCGCACAAATTTGGTTTAGCCATTATAGCATTACATCAAAACATTACAACTTTACTTCAGACTAATGACTATGTTGTAGGCTAATCATCTTCATGGATTTTTAGAAGGATTTCCACTTTGTCCACAAATCGTCAATTGCCAAGAAGCTCGCAGTTTTGCACGTAGACTCAGTATACAATTGGATGATCAGCTATTTTCTTGAAAAAGGTCACGTCATTGCCTTCGATGGAGTTATTTGGAGGTGGCTCACATTAATGCTACCGTCGTGCAGGGTGCAGAGGATCGGATAGGCCCGGACTGTTCTGTGGTAGTCGCATCTGACCATCGTCCTAAACGCAGCTTCAATCTTCTACTCAAATATGCAGATGACGCATATTTGATACTACTGTTAGTTCGTCACACCTGGACACAATCGATAGGAAGGGAGTCAAGATCCAGACTGTCAGACGGCTAAGGTGGATGACGTTTAGAGTTCAAATGGCGAGTGATGTAAGGCGAAGAGGAGGAAACGGAATAGGATTTGTGAAAAAGCAATAGCCTTTCCTCTACTAATATCTTGAAGCTTCCGTCTATCCTTAACGCCGCCACCCATCTTACTGGTACCATCCCGAGGTTTGTCTATAAATATCCTCTTTCATTCATGCCTGTTCATCAAAGTATCCAGTTTAAGATTGATACCTTCATGCGCAACTGTCTTGTCGCTCTACTCCGTCCTATTTTGATCACTCTTTGCTATCTCCTCTCTGCCTATCCGGATTTGCCTTCCGTCGGCTCCCAGTGACCTCCTGTTGGTTCCCAGTAGGTGCACCGCTACGGCCCAGCGCAGGAGTTTTGCTTTCGCTGTCCCGTCCAACTGGAATCGCTTCCCTCAGGACCTGTGCTCTTTAGTATCTCTCCTCTTCAGTTTGGCAAGCACCTGAAAACTTTTCTGTTTGTCAGCGATAACACTGGCCTGGGCCAGGAGCGCGACTGAACTTTCTATGTGACGCTTTATAAATTAGTTACAATGAATTAATTATTTCAACTCGATTGAACACAGACTTATTTAAGCGTATCTTACAATTGTTTTATATTCTCTATTAATTTGAAGAGATGGTTCTGTGAGTCATCATGATGCTTAGCATTCTGATTGAGTTTATTAAACACAGAAATAAAAGCGTGGAATTTGTCCTTGCAAATGCATAGTTGATGTAAGGAAATACTGGTTTTTTGAAAAAGTGAATGTGACATTTCCTTTTGTGCACACCGGTTGACATTGTTGACCATAGTGGCCGATGCTGCTACCATGAGCCGAAGCTGTGACCGAATAAACGACTCCGGCTTTAATGTCTATCGGCTCATTCATCGAAACTCTAAACTGATTTTCATCTCCAGCAGAGGGAACTGTCAGCCTTTTCTTGAACAATCGTCCTTTGATTAATCGTCCGTGATGAATCGTCCGTGATGAACAGTCCGCATACCAATAATAAGGTATGGTAATAGTAGGCCTAATTATAATCACAAAGTAGCGGCAGCCATAAACAGGCGCCCAGCCCTCGTGTAGGACTAGGAAGCCACCTGCAATTTAAGGCGCCATCCGTCAGGTTGATTAGAGGTAATGGTGTGATCGTGGATCACCGGTTGATGCTGCAAAGGTGTCGTATTTGTATAATAGTGAGGACGATACCTTCGTGCATTGTTCAAACTGTGGATAAAAGCAACAAACTTTTTTAGCTTGAAGAAAAACATATTCTAAGACTTTTGAGCTAGCTGCATCACTTAATTCAAACGGGAACATAACTAAAAAGATTATTGAAAATGTGCCATAAACGCCGTGTTTTGGCTATTAGTTCGACCATTTGTGCGGATTTTTTGGGCTATAAACAGACAAGTTTGGGCGATCTGGCTAGAATTTCTTGTCTATCACTTGATTATCGACGGTCGGAAATTAGGTTTATTTGAATTATTTCAGTATATTTCACTTGTAAATTGTGCAAAAGCGTGTTTTCTTGCTTGGATATAATTAAAACTGCATTATATTGATTTTATCTGTCCGGTAGGTCAGAATGAAATAATGTTATGTCTCAGCGGTGCCTTTTAGAGGACGTGGCTTTTCGGAGAATGCGTTCGTAGCGAATCCCCAATTTCTGCAATAGAATTTAGATCTAGTTTCTAAGTTAAAACAAAATTATTCGTGCAAATCTAACTTTTCTAGGTAATTTATCGTGTTAGCGTTCTTCATTATGTATGCGTTATAGCATCGCTTCATCGTTTTATATAGCCTACTATTTTCATTAATCCAACTTCTATGTGAGCAAGAATTATTTTCATCAATTCAACTTCTATTGGTAAAAGTGCATTTTAGCGTATTTTATTCATAGTTCCATTGTTTAAAAAGGAATTAGAAGTGAAGCAGGTAACTACAGACCAGTCAGTCTAACCAGTGTGGTGTGCAAGGTGGTATCCAATCAGAAGGGCGAGTTCGGAAGGGCGACTATCAGAAAGGCGACTTCGGAAGGGCGAACTCCTAAAGGGCGCCTGTTCACAAAAGCGCCGCTCAGAAGAGCGCGCTATCAGAAGAGCGCGCGTTCACAAGGGCGACGATCAAAAGGGCGACTATCAAAAGGTCGCAAAAATATCCGCCCATTGCTAGGTACGTAAAGGTACGTAAAGCTCTTATGTCAATACGCGAAAGTCTGTGATTAGAACTTGCACCCTGGTTTGAATCCGTCGACGATCATGACTGATTTTGAAAATGCTGCACTATTAGCATTTCGTAGTATATTTCCAAATGTGCAGCAGCAAGGATGCCTCTTTCACCTTAGTCAGTGTATCTGGCGCAAGGTACAGCAGTTCAATGGACTCGCCCAGCGTTACATGGACGAACCTGATTTTGCGCTTCATATCCATCAACTAATGGCGCTTGCTTTCATTCCACCAGACGACGTTATTGCCGCGTTCGAGGAGTTGGTCGACTCTGAATTCTTCCAACAGAATGCCCAAGACTTGCAAGAGTTAATGAATTACTTCGAGGACACATGGATTGGGAGACCAGCACGACGTGGTGGGCGGAGCAATCCGTTGTTCGCCATAGAAATTTGGAATGTCCACAATTCGGCACTCCAAGATCTTCCCAAGACCAACAACTCGGTCGAAGGTTGGCACAGGGCATTCAGTCAACTACTTGGAGCTTCTCATCCAACTATATGGAGATTCATAGACAGTTTGAAAAAGGAGCAGAGCATGAACGAATTGAAGTTGGAGCAATTCCTATCCGGTCAACATCCTCCACGCGCTAGAAAAATCTACAGGGAGGTAGCCAGGCGCATCAAGACAATAGTGGAAGATTATGGCAACCGAACGACATTGGATTTTCTGAGAGGGATCGGTCATAATATTAATCTCAACATTTGAACTGATTACTATTATTAGTAAGCCTACCCGTATTGAAAAACATTTAGGACAACAGGGCCTACATTTGAACTGATGATTATCAATTTCTTAGTTTAATATTTTTGTCGTACAGATTAAAGATTTCAACCTATATTTTCGCCTTTATGATCGTCGCCTTTTTGATCGTCGCCCTTCTGAACGCGCGCTCTTCTGATAGCGCGCTCTTCTGAGCGGCGCTTTTGTGAACAGGCGCCCTTTAGGAGTTCGCCCTTCCGAAGTCGCCTTTCTGATAGTCGCCCTTCCGAACTCGCCCTTCTGATAGTAAACCGTGCAAGGTCATGGAGAGAATAGGATAACATAGTGCAGTGCTTCCCAAACTTTTCAGTGCCACGGACCGGCAGGAATTAACTTTCAGTGTCACGGACCGGCAGGAATTTTTCCACTGCAGGAGGACCGGTGCCAAATTGATTAATTATTTCTCTTTTTAGTTTTCGATCACTTAAATTCCTCAAAAATTTATTTCAATGCATGTTTAGCCAATTATTTGATTCTATTGCCCTTTAAATGCTATCCTAAAAAGTCTTTTTGATATGACTTTTAAAAATATAATACTTATTTCTTGATTCCGAGACAATTTGACCAGTTTCTTGACTCACTTTGCGGACCGGCAACTGAGGACTCGCGGACCACCACTTTGGGAAGCACGGACATAGTGGACCATTTGAATGTGCATGATATTATAAAGTGCAGTCAACATGGATTTACCAGGGGCTGTTCGTGTTTAACAAATCTGTTGGGAGTTCTTTGAGGAGGTCTATAAGAGGATTGATGAGGGAAAACCTGTAGACGTAATTTACCTGGATTTTCCACCCTTTGCATAGTTGCTATGTCCAGTGGCTGCAAACAGATTTAGCATATTGCTCAAACACTGGAGATGGAGATGCCAATTTCCAGTTCTTTCTGCTGCAATGAAGAGTTTCAATAAATCAATGTACTTCATGTACTGCAACCATAACTTTGCTGTTCTTGATTGAGACGAAAGCTTATCTATTACTTGTTGCAGATTATAATCTGTCTGTAATAATGCAGGATCCGACAAAATGCTGCAGTCACTAGTGAGGCAAACACCATCATCCATTACCTTGTTGTAAACAGACTGAACAGAGGACAGAAGGCTTCTAAGGCACCACTAACTAGAAAATGAGCTCGAATTGCTCGTGACACAGCCTTACCAGACATGATATGAGTAACTGTATCAGGTCCATAGTTCAGGTGGAACATGTCTTCTAAGCCGGATCCACACATCAGGTTGCCAATGGCGCCCAAGAAGCTCATTATAGTATGGAATCCACCAAGTTTGCACACAATATTCAATCCTGCTGTTTTAGCTATATCTACAGCTTTCAGCAATAAATGCAAGTCGAAGGTAATGCAAGGAGTACCGGTAACAATATTTAATTGCTTTGCTTGTTCTATTACATACAACAATGTGGAATAGATGCAAGTCTCATCTGATGAATTAAGGTCAATCAAAGGCAGAAACTGGACAACGGCAGCCGAACTATGCACACCAGAGCAGACCGTCTGCATAAACCCAGACCAGTTAGGTCGCACAGAATCTGAACAGAACCATCCTGCATGCCATATCAAGTTCAATGCTGACAGATGAGAAGAACGAACTGGCTGATGAAGTTGATCTATTGGTTGCATGCTAATCGTCCTCAACCAGGACTTCTCTGCTCCATGATACTGCACTATGTCAATACTACGATTCTTGGTAATCATGCACCCCTCACGGAGACGTGCTTGACCCGGAGCCGAAATTATTTTCTAAGTCCGACTCGAATGAATATAATTAAGAAATAAACATGTAAATAGGCAGTATATCGATATACATCAAGGCCACGCTAGGTCTATGTCATGTTTACAATTTAACTATCGGGAGTTCGGTCGTTTTCTAGAAAACTGTTATCGGGAAATCGGGTTTTTGTGCAATAAACGAATATAATAATAATGGACAACAACCTCTATTATCGCTCACGTCGAACATTTTATAAAATAACTTTATGAATATTGAACATTAAGATGGGGATTTTACAAAAACAACACAACTTTACCTTTACAACACTTCTATCATAAAACGGTGCTTGTTACAATTTTGTTCGGGTTTCGAAAAAATTGACTTTATTCTACCGCACTAATTAGTGTTTTTTGACAGTGATCTATAGTTTCTGTCACATTTGTATATTAATATGGTTATTATTAAGTCCGTTTGATTAATAATACTTTAATCGTGAGCGTTGTTGATTCTGTCGATCGAGCGTCATCCGACTAGCTATTCGTGTGTGGAGTCCACTATATGTTATGACGTCATATGTCACACCTCCCCTTTAAAGTTAAAAGCTTAACAGTTTGTCTATTGTCAGTATTGGTCCTGGAATCGCACGCAGGGTTTGATCAGTCTTCCGCTCCGTGTACGATATCCTTCACGTTCTTGGTTTGGCATTGTCTGGTTGCCCTGCAGTTCCAACGGTGGGGGATCAGATAGCTGTTCGCTTGAAGAGGACGCTGTTGGACTCCCAGTCGGACTGTTCTGTGATGTTACAGCTGGCTGGTCTGAGGGTGGTCTAGCCATGGACACAGGATACTCATCTGCAGGTGGATGTGAGGTGGTTGGTGGAGTCTAACTGGAGGGGCCTAGGGCCGGAAAATGTCGACTGCGCCATGTCACAATTGTATATCGTTATTATGAAGTCCGTTTGAATAATTTCATGCTTTAATCGTGAGTGTTGTTGATGATCCGAGCGACGAGCGTCGTCCAGGGGCGGAACTTAGGGGGGCAGGGGGGACGGTCCCCCCCAAAACTTGAAGTGGGGGGGACGGAGCTGCTTATATCCCCCAATATTTCTGAAATATTTCATTAATATAATAATAATAGAAGCTACGAGTGACAGCTAGTTCTTATCAGCACTCAAATTATAAAGCAAATTTTGTTCAGATGACATCTTAAAATGCTTCCATTGCAGTATGAAAATTCGTGGGTGCTGTTTAGGGAGGGGGAGGGGCACATCGTCTCCCCACTCCCTTTCTCTCCCAAACTCAAACACGACTCAAACTACATGTTAGCTAATGAGTGACAGCTGGTTCTTATCAGCACTCAAATAATAAAGTAATTTTGTTCAGATGACATCTTTAACCCTAGGGCTACCAAGCTCTTTTTGTGACATCGGCTACCAAGGGGGTGGGGGTTGAGACGACCCCTGGATTTCGAGTTTGGTTTCACATATCATACCTTGTAATGTAATGCAGCAATGGATTCAGCATTCATTTCTGCATAGAAAGAGTGGTATATTTAGTTGTACATTATGTGGATGCACCTCGAAAGTGCATCACTTTTAACAACGGAACCTATTAATTAGCAATATTTTATATTGTTGCGTACATTTTGTACTTTTTTGGATAAACAAATATAAGATTATGTGTGTGTTTGAAACTAATCTATGTATAAAAGATACACACCATCATCCCTACACATGTTTATATAGTATAAATGTACATCCATACATATATATCCATACATATATATCGGTTTACGTTGTAATGCTGTATTCAGCCATTTTCACACAGATTATGCGGTATTATTATTTATTTTGATCACTTTCGGTATTCAAAAGACAAAGATGTAGGTACAAAAATGAAGCCCTACATTCCCTCTAAAGAATGGTATATTTGCTTATCTTCCAGGAAGACAAATGAATACAGACAACAAACTAAGGGGCAAAAGCTGCCATTCAGCCATATTCAGCGCACATTACAAGCATATTATTATTTATTTTGATCACTTCGGTTTTCATAAGACAAAGATGTAGGTACGGCAAATGAAGCCCTGCATTCCCTCTAAAGAATCGTATATTTGTTTCTCTTCTACGGAAGAAACAGTAATAAGCTATAGTCGAAAAACTAAGTGGGGTGGTATCCACCCCCTCTGGTGCCTCTGGTTATATCAGGTATAACTTTTGAATGGCGCGGGCTACCACCATGATGTTTACCTCAAAATGTGAGCCAATGAATTTGTAAAATTATATTGTTACGCCGTCCCCGCGTCGCGAAATCGCAGCCCCCAGCGCGCTTTCATCCACCGACGAGGGCAGGACGTGTTGCTGTGAGACCCCAGGTGAAGGAGAGCGAGTATCAGCATTTGGCATAGGATTTGAACCCATCGCAAAGCGTGGAAACGTTCGTGTTTTACCACCTAGGCTCATGTAATCGGGCCTAGGCTTGTTACTTAATATTTCACTTCTTCTTACGGTACCAGGATATCCCAGGGGTTCCGGATGTAACCTTACATCATCCGGAGGTCCCCGTAGACCAAGGGCCGAATTGTCAATGTCAGCGGCTGTCGGACAGAAAGCAGCCATGGCCATGCCATAACCAGGGTTCGATTCCGATCCCACAGCAAACTTTCTTAATGGAGAACCTTCTATACGATCTACACGGTCGGCCAGTGTCGCTAACCTATCGTTAATTCCTGTCAGAATTTCCGACTGGTCTTCACGCTGGCGCTCTATAACTCCGGTCAGACTACCAAGCCGTTCTAGAACCAGGTCAAGAGCAGAGCTAGGCCTGGATAGACGAGATGCAGGGTAGTGTGGTCCAAAAACACTAAGTTTCTCAGAGTTGCGCTCCACAACCCTCCTTTTGTTCTATGGCTGCCCACTATTACCTCTACCAAATTTGAGACAGATTGATGAATATTTAGAGGTCGCTCAAGGTCAGGGTATTTTCACCATATTAAGCACAAAATCGGTAATCTGCACTAAGAACAGAAAACAGAATTTGAGTTGAATTAAAACATATAGTGCAGCAATGAAAATAAGAAAAGGTTCAAAAATGTTCAATTTTGCTATGGAAACACTGGAACTTTTCTTGAGTAACACATTCTATGTCCTCTGTCATCTTCATCAGCGTGGCCTTAGAGCAGGACGGGTAGGTGTTCCTGTAGCGTTTCACGAGCTGAAGAAGGAACTGCTGCTCTTCATTCTTTGTCAACGATTAATTCTACTGCTGCATCAAACCAATGGCTCTCCCAGCAGAGTCGTTCATAACTGTCATGACTGACGCTGCCTTTAGGAGGTCCTGGTAGGAGTGATCATCGCATCATTCCTTAGGATCCTTAACCAGGAAGCCTTGGGCCTTCTCTTTTCCATTCAAGTTCAGAATGTCAACGATGACAGTATTTCTCTCTGTGACGGAAGATGCAAGGCCAAGGGAGCTGAATGGTTCAGGAGGATGGTCGAGGCACTTCACATAATTGATGGACTGTGGAAGGTGGAGGTTTGTCACCATCAGTGTTTCACATCCACTACAATTCTGTCGTAAAACAAGGACGTGCTGACGAAAATTTCTTAAACGTACCAGATATGCCTACCGAATGCGGTCGAGGCAACCTTTGCCACTCTCATATTTAGATATTTACTGAGCTCCTCCAGCAGCAGTAGATCGTTGAGTGGTGCTCTTATTGGCAGAGGAGCTTCATGCCAGAACCGAACATAGACAAGGATCACAAACAGTGCCAGCTCCATTACATTGTGCTTCTCTTTGGCAGTTGGAGATAACAGCTGCTGGGAAAGAAATATTTTAATGCTAAAGATAGCTTTCACCATCAAACGTGCATGATGGAATGCTCCTGGTGCCTGAAAGGAAACTCTTGCTCCCTTTGCACCACCCTGAAGATCAAACTGAGTTTCAAGAATTCCTCGAAGTCTTCTCTTTGAGGCTACCCTTCAAGAGCTGCCTTGAAGAATTTCACCATTTCTTCTCGAAGAGCAGAAATGTGTGCATCAAAGATGTCACTTCATTTGTCGCCTGGTCAATGTATGGCCAGCTTTGCTGGAACCTGCTGAGCATAGGAATGGCAGACCCTCCAGTAGGTCCAGATAAAGAGCCGAAAACAGCAAGAGGAAGTTCCGTGACATGATGGCGGCAAGTCATCCAGGTTAATTCTTATTGCTGGCAGTGATGTCATAGACCATGTACCACGAACTAGACTCAGAAGTCCGAAGACCCCAGTCATCCAGAGTCCTCAGGCAGGCTTCAGCTTGCTCATTACCAGTTCTGCAGCCAATTTTTGGAACTCCCAGTATATATCTCTTCTCCGTCACCTATGATTAGTATACTGCAAGTCTGTCACCTGCTCCTCGTGGTTCTTGTAGTATGATCGTCGGATGGAACCTTTGTTGGAAGATGGGACCCAGACAGTTTTTTCTGTGCCCTTCTCTATAAGCCAAACTTCAGCACTGCTTCTTGTCTTTGCCATTAGTGTGTTTATGAGCTATGTCAAAAACTCTACAGTCAACTCTCTTCAATTCCTAAAATTCACCAATGTACTAATAAATCTGACTAAGTACAAAGGTTTAGAGTTCTTAAAAGCAATTTTAAAAATTCCAACATTTGCATGCTACATCAAAGGATAGTTAATAATGTTAGATTGGTATTTCTAAACTTCAGTTTAAAACAACAGTTCAAAATTAAGTAGCAAGCGGTTCTAATAATATTTTCTTGAGCAGATAACAGTCAATAACTTTCGCTATGCCATGGTATTATCAAGAGAATGTTTGGCGACCTTGAGCGACCTCTAAAACTGCTCCAATCTGCTTCAGATTTGGTCTACATCTTACTTAGGAGAGGTAGAACAGATTTAAACTTGTGGAGCAAAGTTCTGCTAAAGATGAAATTTTACCATTGTGTCGTGGATAGACTAGATGCAGGGGTGTGACATAACTCACCCACCTCACTAGGGCGCCTTTCCATCTCAGGTGAATGGACTGAAGAACGTGACATTTTAATATGTGTGTATTCTAATCAACACTACACATTCACACAGCAGTATTCAACACACAGCAATATTGACCGTTCACACACCGCAATATCGACAGCCTTTACCTTAGCTTGCGATAGTATTCAGCACGCAGCAGTACTAACCGGTTATATGTAGCAATGTAGGCAGCCTATACCTTAGCTTACTATATTTAGCACATAGCAATCTATAGGTCTATGTGGATAGCCTTCCCTTAGCTTACAAACACGCAATGCGAGTGGTAGTTGGGAGGAAAGTATTGAATTTACTTAGCGCCTTAATACCCCGGCCGTAAGAAGTGGTGGTTTATGTAGCGCCTGATGAGATTACGAGAAGACTGTGGTCGCTCGTCTTTCAATAGGCTGTGAATTTGCCGAACCTATGTTGCTCGCTTTACCTACCTCCGCTATGTTTCAATTATATTCCACAGAAAATGAGATATATATTCCGTGATATTAATTGCAACGAACTTCCATGGATTTCAATATGTATTCATCAGCAATATTCGTAGAAAGACTTCACAGAGCAATTCGCAAAGATGTTCCACACAAGGAGATATAAATTGCGTAGATATATTCACAGAAACACTTGCCAGAAGAATTTGCAATGTTATTCCAGACCAAGATATAATTTCAATGACACTCCAATAGAAACCACAGGCAGACTCATCGAAATCTTCCACCAGTGACAATCGGCACTTTCCGTTGAGAAAATCATACAATTCTTCCAGGAAATCGATTATAACTTTTGTTCCTTAACTCGACGATCAAAATAATACAGATATTGCAGTTAAGATTTAATCCCTTTCTTAACTTAATTTCAACCACAAATCTAAAGAAACGCCATTTCTACGCTCACGCAGAGCTCAGGCCTTTGAACAGAGCTGCCACTGCATCAAACGCCACGTGCAGACTGCCAAAGACGCGTCGTCTGGCCTAAGATACACGGTACGCGCATGCGCAAGGCGCGAATCCTTTCTTTCTATGTTTTCCTGCTTATTTCAGTATATCTCACACGCAGGCCGCACGACCGGTTAACTGTCGTTACTATAGCAACCTTTATACTTGTCCGTGCATGCGTCTGTGTCAATATCGTCGCTGTATGTGTCTATGTATCTGTCCGTATTACTCTTCCCCGTCGTATCGCACGTCGACTGTATATCAATCCAGGCCAACGGCCGCGATTTCAATGCACTCATTGCTCTCTTGTTTGCACGCTTTGCCATTGCTAGTTCGACAAGGCCGACGCAATACAAACTTCTATGGCGCCGTCAATGACAGTAATTAACTACGTAACGAGGGTTATACCTTCGTTACAATATTCCATATGAAAAAAAAATTATGCATAAAAACGTGGCCTGAGGGGTTAAAATGCTAACATTTCAGTGTGGAAATTCAAAATTTTTTAGATGGGCAGCGGGCACATCCCCTTCCCTAAACCCCTCCCCAATCTCAAACACGACTCAAACTACATGTTTTTTACGAGTGACAGCTGGTTCTCATCAGCACTCAAATAATAAAGCAATTTTTTTCAGATGACATCTTAAAATGCTACCATTACAGTGTGGAAATTCAAAAAATTTTAGATGGGGAGGGGGCACATCCCCCTCCCTAAACCTCTCCCCAATCTCAAATACGACTCAAACTACATGTTTGCTACGAGTGACAGCTGGTTCTTATCACTGAGGGAATGGATTTAAAAAGTAAAGTTTGGGAAGTAAAAGGTAACGAAATTGTTGCATGAAGAACCGTGATGCAAACACGTACACTAGCCGTGAGCTCTTAGCACTCAGAGGGAGACACCTAGGCCGCCTGGATGCGCTCAACTGTGACTTCAGCTTCCAAAACTATGACCTCCTCCGTCGATTGGCCGAGGCTGGTATTTTACGATACAGAGGTAGTAGGGCGGGGCATCGAGTTATTTCCCGTCGGTTGGCGAGTTCCCGTCGGCAGTGTGAAATTAAAGGACCGTTCGCAGTTCTTCACAATGATGTTATGACTATTCCGGTGCGGACGACGCAGACTACCAGGCGCAACTTCTTCAAGCCTCCGTTCGCTCGTACCTTGACATATCCTACCATGGTGATAGATGAAAGATCTCCCACAACATCAGCCTCTCCCTCTCCTTCCAAAGATTTTCCCTCGCTCCTTCTGCTCAATCCTACCAGCATCGCTAAACCGCACGCTATTGATCATCTTACAGCAGACCTCACCTCATTTTCCCCTGATGTAGCCATTGTGGTAGAAAGCTGGCTAAAACCTCACCATGATGATTCCTCCTTCGGTATTGCGGGCTACACTCTATTCCGCCGAGACAGGACGAAAAGGAGAGGCGGCGGCATAGCCATCTACTGCAAATCAACTTTAAGACCTTCCAAGTTCATCCCTGCAGTTCCTTGTGGACCTGATATTGAATTGTTATGGATCAATGTGACATTTGGATCCAGGGTTTTCTTCATTGGTGGACTGTACCATCCACCAAAACCCATATATGAACTTGACACCCTCACTTCTTATCTTGAAGAGACGCTAGATTCGATTTCTGCACAACCGCAGGATTCTACCATACTACTTGCTGGTGACTTCAACCAACTTCCATCTCTACTCCTCCTTCAAATGGGCCTTCATGTCGTTTTTGAGGGCCCATCTCATGAGGGCCACCCGCTCGATCGTGTTTATTGTTCGGAACGCCTAGACTGCAAATGCTCCGCTACTAAATCTTCAGTCAAAACCCGTCACTCAGCCGTTCTGATGACTTCTCTTGATCGTGCAGCTCCGCCACCTACTGACCGCCGTGTGTGTGAGATACGTATCCGTACTCCTGACCGAATGCTTCGGATGCAAAATTACCTAGCTGATCTCAACTGGAACACCATGTACAGCTGCCAATCCACTCAAGAATCCTTTGATGAATTCTACTCAACCATACGAACTGCGACAGATCGTATCTTTCCTATCAAAAAGATCACTATCAAAGAACGTGATCCGTCGTACATGACGCCTTTTCTCAAATATCTCCTGCGGAAGCGCAACCGACTATTCAGACGTGGCCATTCAGAGGCGGTTGCAGCCATTGCCGACCGCATCAACTGTTTCATCATGAAGAGCAATGTATCCTCCTTCAACGGATTATGTAGGGGTACAAAGAAACTGTGGTCTGAGGTTAACCGCCTAAGAAATGGGCGTGATTCTAACAATGATTCTACTTCTAGTCATATTAACTCAGAAACTCTTAACCAACATTATCGAGATATCTCGACTGATGTCCAATACCTTCAACCTACTATGCGGAGCTCGATTGCGGGGTCTGAATCCTGCCCGCCAAAATTTGGGGTTCTTGGCACTTACACTGTCCTATCCTCCATTCGTGGTTGCTCCACTGGTCCCGACTTGATCCCACTCTGGCTCCTTTCTAACATGGCCCATCTTTTGGCTGAACCAATTACATGACCGAGCGCTCTAAGCCTGCCCCTTCACAAATCTATGGCACCTTGACACCAATAAACCTGGCGCTTGTCTGCTCCAATGGCGGAGTCGCTATATATGCAAAGGAAATGGAGAGCCCTGAACCCCGATAATTAAGTCTAATTGTCCGTTAATTTGCTATCTATGTATCGGGCAGCTAAATCTTGAAGGGCGACCGTAAAATGACGGTATAGGGGGTCCGAGGACTTCTTTAGCGTTGATCCCTGCCCTGTTCCTGTTAAGATTTGTAGAGCGCCAGTTAGCTTAAATAGTTTGTAAGTGTTAGAACTTCATAAATTAGAACTAACCCTAGCCATTTATAGCGTATATATATTAATCGAACATTATTTCCGTTGAATTAGATAATTTGAAATGTGATCGGGTGAATCACGAAAGAACTGATGTATTAACGACTTGGTTGTATTCTGTTTCTGCAATTGTATCTGATCGATACTGTTAATTCAATTTCTTTAATAAATGTAAGTAATTGGCTAGTCCGAATGTCTCAGTCTGAATTCTTTGCCAATGATAATTTAAATGCAAGTCCCGACAATCAGGAGATGGGGAGGGAAGACCATTATCATCCCCATGAGCAGGGAGGACCACCCCCTAGTAGGGTGGACATGTTGGAACTAGGGTTCTTGTCCCAAGGTAGGGCTCTAGATGAGCTTAAAGAAGGTCTCGTTGAAATGAGAAGGTTGCTGGGTGGTTTAGTGGCTCCATCCAACCCTGACCTGAGATCCCCGCAGGTTATCCTCCGCCCGAGGATCGCAGATTTTGTCATGCCTGGCGCCACTGGTTGTCCTGGTGCACCCACTGCCTTTGGTATAAACGAGGAAAACTTTGAAACGGGTGAAGAGCATCTAGATAGGGGCATTTCAATTGAAACCACTAGAGAGTTAACTGGTAAAACTGATCGGTCCCTGGTAGACCTTTCTGTAGGGAGCCCAGGATTTGCGCTCCCTTCTGAGGCTAGACCCTTGGAGGAATTATCGGTAGCCCAAGCCCTGTTACAGATGGGACAGCCCCACCAAACTATACGAGAAGAGGGAACCAGCCTTCAGTTGGTGGGCCCGGTAAGTAGGGGAGTCCTGGAGTCCATAGTTAACCGAGGGAGGGGTTTGACCCCGGTGGCAGCTCAGATAGGGGGTCCGCGACAAAATGGTACCACTAAGTGGGGCTTACAGGAAGATGAAACCAGGACATGGGGGCCACAGGATCAATTTAGCACCAGTAAGGATCAATTTGATACCACTGAGAGGGACTTGCATGATTTTTACAACCGGAAATACGGTGCACAGCAACTTGAAACCATAACAGGTGATGAGTTTGCTAGAAGTAGAGATTTTGATAGGGTAGAAATAGGTTCAGACATGTTAGAAGGTAGGATAGAAGAAATGTTGCCAAAAGTGAGTAAGATAAGCAAGAACACAAGTGAGTCAAGTAAGAATTCTAAGGTAGATGACCCTAAGGATAGAAATTTCAAGAAGCAAGTAAGTACGCCTTACCCGACCGTTGATAATGACCGAACTGCAACTAACCTGAAGTTTTTAGTTTCAGATGAAGAAGAAACCCAGTGTTGCAATCAGGGAGGTCATGGGGACCCAGGGGATAGGGTTAGGGCAAATCCTTTTGTTCAACAACACCAGCAACACAATTCCGTAGCCGACAATCGTCGTGCTTCCACTACTTACACAAACACCTACAATCCCCTTCGGCTCGAACAAACAGTTACTTCCACTTTGCCCTTGCACGTATACCATTCAGAAAGGGAACATCCTAACACTATTACTTCGCAGTGGTCCGCCCATGAAATCAACCCCTCCAGTAAAGCTAAAGCAAAGCTAGAAATCAATCAACGCAATGACAATGTCAGTAAAAGCAGACAAACTAACCATCTAATGTCGGTCGTCACCCAATCAGCTTTCGGTGTAACAACGCAACCGTCTGTAATTTACACCACCTTATCCGACGTCCGTTGCTCGTTCGAACCAATGTTATCCTCGATGAGTAGTGCCCTTGACAGAGACAATGCTGAGAAAACAGTGAACGATTCCTTGAATCTCGGACCAGTCCGCCCACCTAAGTCAGAGATATCAAGAGACTCTGGAGACTGCACATCGCTTTTCCCTGTACGTCCTAAGCCTAGGGACCAGTCAATACTTTCTGAATGGGAGGAAGTGAAACAGCAGGCCGTGATGGTGAGACTTCGGTTACAGGAAGTTGAAGCGCGATGGAAAGCTGAGGAGGCTGATAAAGACTCAGAAGTGCTATTCGCAGAGGCGAGGCAGGCGATTGCGAAATCTGTTGAGGCTAAAGATGTCTTGGACAAGCCAGATAAAAACCCTGAGGAGAAGCGTCCTTCGAGTTTGTCAATGCCTGACAGTAAAACCCAGGTCTCTGAATTGCAAGCAACAGGTCAGATGAAGCCCAGGCAATGGCTGAAACTGGAAAGATATGATGGACAATCCCCAATTGAAGCATTTTTGGCTAAATACGAGATCTGTGCTAAACATAACTCTTGGACTGATTTAGAACGCCTGAGTCAGCTGATGTGTTCCTTGTCAGGGACGGCAGCACAGGTCTTGTGGGAATTTAATGCTGCCGGGGTCACCACTTGGTCTGATCTTGTGGGCAAATTGAGAGCTCGTTATGGAAGTTCGGACCAAACCGCCCTTTACCGTACTCAGCTGCGCACACGCCGACAAGCCGATGGTGAAAGCCTACACTCCTTAGCCCAGGATATTCGACGGCTGATGGTGCTAGCTTATCCGGGAGCTGCAACCGAGATGAGTGAGATGGTGGCCATCGATGCATTTCTCGATGCTCTTCAAGACCCAGAACTGGCGCTGCGAGTGCGAGACAGAGAGCCAACAACTCTAGATCTAGCATGTCGCTACGCCACCCGTCTTGAAGCAAACCAGAAAACCCGACCCCGGGTAGACGCTCAAGGTCAGAGATTCGGGAGGGTCAAGGCCGTTAAAGAGACTAAACTCGACGGGGATCAAATAAACCTTCGAATGATAGAACAGCTGACACAGCTGGAGAGACGGCAGGCTCAGATGGAACAGCATTTGTCAAGTTTGGGTTCCTATCCGACTACTGAGCGGGAGTCGTTTGTGTCACGGCGCCACCCCGAGTCATTCAACCGCGGTTATCAAGAAAATGGGATCTTCTACCGGAACCAAGATAGAGGAAATGGCAGAGGTCGTCGTCCTAATGACCGATGCTTCAGCTGCAATCAACCAGGTCACTACAAGCGAGCTTGTCCGCAACGCTCAGCGGCTACTGCTGCTGAGGAAACCAGTCCAGATCAAGTCGAGCGAGGGAATGCCAGATACATTCAGGGGAGCAGCAACGCTTATTTACCGATGCGAGTAAATGGGCGTAACATCCTAGCTTTGGTAGACTCGGGAAGTGAGATGTCGTTGATTCCCGCCTCTTTAGTTCGTGGCAAAGATCTGATTCGCTCCAAACAGACACTTAAAGCGGCCAATGGTACTGCCATCAAGGTCCTTGGAGAGGTAAAAGTAAGGTGTGAAGTGGGCGATACCATATTCGTCATTCCATGCCTAGCAACTGAACAACTCAGTGAAATGATCATCGGGTTGGAGTGGCTAGAACGGCAGAAAGCAGTCTGGAATTTCAGCGAGAGATGGATTAGACTGCAAGACTGTGAACTCTCACTGTACAGCATGCCGCGCGGCAACAAGTGTCGTAAAGTAGCTGTGGCCCGTGATGTGAATGTGCCAGCCATGTGTGAATTGGACATTGAAGTTTACGCTATCCTGCCAAATTTGCTAAAGGAAGACAAACAATGGGCCACACGGCCGCAACTGTTAGAATCTGGACTTGTGGTCGCTGGAACTCTGCTTCCTGACAGAACAGATGAACTGCTCATGCGAGTATTAAATCCGACAGCTCAGTCGCTCTCGTTGAAAAGAGGAAATCAATGGCCAGTTGAAGAAGTTCAGGTGCTAGAACGGCCATTGGAGGCCGAGTTCGAGTGTCCGATGGCCTCGGTAAGACAAATTTCAGAAGAGTCAGAAAACGCTGAAGAAGAGTCTGTCTTGGCCCCATTATGGACCGAGATAGCTGACGATGTACCAGTGGAAATGGCGGAGAAGCTGCGTAGGATTGTGCTCGACAATCGGCAGGCATTTTCTCTACACGATTGGGATTTGGGTTATACAGAATTGCTGCAGCATGAAATCGATACGGGAACTGAGATGCCAGTCCGACAATCACTTAGGAGGCAACCGTTAGTCATGCTGCCAGTCATCGATGCACAAGTTGGTCAGATGTTGGAACAACACCTGATCGAACCTTCAAAGTCGGAGTGGGCCAGTAATGTAGTGTTGGTGCGCAAGAAGGATGGAACTTCACGTTTTTGCGTAGACTATCGGGCCGTAAACCTCAAAACACGCAAGGATGCCTACCCGCTGCCACTCATCAGTGAGAGCCTGGACGCCCTGGGGAACGCTAGGTGGTTCAGCACCTTTGACCTTCGTGCTGGCTACCACCAAATGGCTGTGCATCCCAGAGATCGTCACAAGACTGCCTTTGTGACAAGGCAAGGGAGTTTTCAGTTCCGTGTCCTCCCGTTTGGGCTGTGTAATTCACCCGCTTCCTTTGCCAGAATGATGAACCTGGTCATGTCTGGTCTTAACTTCTCCATCTGCCTCATATACTTGGACGACATCATTGTGTTTGCCAGTGATCTTGAGACCCACCTGGAGAGGTTGGTACAGGTTTTGCAGAGACTCCGAGCCGAGAATTTGAAGTTAAAGCCATCAAAATGTCATTTACTGCAACGCAAGGTTCTGTTCCTCGGTCACGTGGTCAGTGAGGAAGGTGTGGCTACGGATCCGACCAAAATCGCAGCGGTAAACGATTGGCCGGTTCCTCGTCGAATACGAGACTTGAGAGCTTTCCTAGGGTTGTGCTCTTATTATCGGCGGTTCGTGCCTGACTTCGCCCGTGTCGCCAGACCCCTTCATGCACTCACTGGGAAAGGACAGAGATTCCTGTGGACATTGGACTGTGAGAGTGCCTTTGTGGAACTTAAGAGACGGTTAACTGGGTCCCCCATTTTAGCTCTACCGAGAGATGAAGGAATGTACATTCTCGACACGGATGCCTCGGCCGACTCGATCGGAGCCGTTCTGTCGCAAACCCAAGATGGTCATGAACGAGTCATTTGTTACGGGAGTCGCGTTTGTTCGGCCGCCGAGCGCAACTACGATGTTACCCGGCGAGAACTCTTGGCCATTGTATTCTACTTGAAAGCTTTTCGACCATACCTGCTGGGAAGGAAGTTCGTCCTCCGTACAGATCATTCCGCCTTACAGTGGTTGCGGAAGACTCCGCGACCGATTGGGCAACAAGCTCGATGGCTGATTACGGTCGAGGAATTCGATTTCGATATCAAACATCGGGGAGGAAGTTCGCACGCTAACGCAGATGCAATGTCACGACGTCCCATCCCCAGCGAAATGATCAGAGCGGTCACTTCGTCAACGAACACTAATCAGTTTTTACCAGACGATTGGGATCGGTTGGTGATTAAACAAGAACAATGTGCTGACCCTGAACTGGGTTGGGTTGTAACTAAACTTTTGGCGACCAATCGGTGTCCCTCCTACGACGAACTACGACCGAAGAGTGGGTTCATTAAGACATTGATTGCTCAATGGCCTCAACTGATCCTCAAAGACGAACTGTTGAGTCGTGCGTGGGTGAACCGTGAGACTGGACAGGTTGAACGGTACCAGCTGATCCCACCACCTGCGCGGCGTCCTACTCTGATCTCCCTAGCTCATGAGGGGATGACCGGTGGACATCTCGGCTTACGAAAGACTCTGTCCCAGTTACAACGTCGTGCCTACTGGCCAGGATGGAAGCGTGAGGTTGCTTTTCAGTTGCGAGGTTGCCAAGACTGTGCGCAGTATCTTCGAGGAAAACCCCCGCATCAAGGACTTCTGCAGCCCATGGCTGTAGGTGAACCGATGGAGTGCCTTGGTATCGATATTACCGGAGCTCATCCGACGTCCAGTCGCGGATACAAGTACATTCTCACGGTTATCGATCATTTCACTAGATGGGCCGAAGCCTTTCCCATCCGAAATCAAGAGGCAGTCACAGTGGCTTCAGTATTGGTGAACCAGATCTTCTCTCGCTATGGCTGTCCAAAGCAGATCCTCACAGACCAAGGTCCGTGTTTTGAGGCCAAACTATTTCAGGAGTTGTGCCAGCGGTTACACATCGACAAGATTCGAACGTCACCCTACAAACCGAGTACCAATGGCATGATCGAGAGGTTCCATAGGACTCTAAACAGTATGATCGCTAAGATCATATCTGAGAGACAGCGGGACTGGGACCTTTGCTTACCTAGTGTAATGGCTGCGTATCGCGCCACCTGTCATTCCTCCACTGGGTATAGCCCCAATGCACTTTTTCTGGGGAGGGAGGTGATATCTCCGATCGATTTGGTTCTTGGAGATTGTTATTTAAGCGATACTAACCCAAAATTTGTTGATGATTTTGTTAAACTAACCTGGGACAGGCTGCAAACAGTTTACTGCAAGGTGAGGGAATTTACCCAACAGACAGCCCAGAGTCGAGAGGTTAGGTACAATTTGAAAGTAAAACCCGCCGAATTTGTTAAAGGACAACTAGTCTGGTATTTCTGTCCGCGGCGACGAGTTGGCCGTAAAGATAAATGGGAAAAATTCTATTCCGGACCATTCACCATTTTGGAACAGTTAGGACCAGTCCTCTACCGAATTCAAAGGTCACCTAAGAGCCACCCCAAAGTAGTGTATGTGGACAAGCTAAAACCATATACCGCTGCAGTACCCTTGGATCACCCATCGGAAGATGTGGCTGCTGCTTCACCTTTAGATTATGACCCACCAGAACTGGACCTAGAGGTAGGGGATTTATTCCAGGAGGAACCACGGCCCCGGAGGACTATAGTACCCCCAGCACGGTTTAGGGACCTATGAGGGTCATGAGGTTCCCGAGGAAGAGGAGGTTAGGCAGTACTGTTGGCAGAATCCCAGGAATTAGTATTAAGAGTTAATAACGACAAGGGTTGTACCCGTTTTGTGTTGATTGCCTTGTTCGGCACGTGTTCTTTCAAATCTACAAGCTCATAAGAAATAGCGGCTAGTTAACTTTGTCCTTTTAGAACCATGCGTATTTGTTCTTACATTGTAGTTAAGATGTTACCAGTCGTCCGCAGAGAATTTGAGGGAAGGGGAGCCCTGAGGCTCCGAGCTCTGGAACTTATGGCAGGAACTCCTTCGGTGATGCCAGCACCTGTGACCTCCAAACTGGAGGCTGGCTGCGCTGCGGGCACGGATAGCTCCTCGGGTGCGATGAGAAGAGGATTACCGTCGGGTGGTGATGAAAGGAGCAGTCCTCCTCCTCTCGGGTTGTCTGCTGTGTTCTGGACACCGCGTTCCGATCGGGGATTTCCGGTTGAATTTCGTCAGCGACAGCTTGCTCAGCTGTCCACCTCCTCCAGCACTGGTAGAACTTCTGGAAGCCGAGTAATCTATTCTCCTGCGGTCAGCTCATTGAGTTCGTATGCGAACTGTTCCCGGGCCGAACGTTTTGGTGTAATCTGGGCGCTGGCTACGGTGGTGCGGCGACGCGGAGATCCATTCCTGTCCGATTTGGATTTGGAGGCTATACGGGATATGATCCCTACGAGCGTTGCGGTGGACGAGTCTCTTCCTGTCATTGCCGCCGTAACGGAAGCTTTAAGCTTAATGCCTGGAGGGATGGATGTACTCCGGGAGTGGGCTGAGAAAGAGAACCGTTCTGCTGGTCGGAGCGGTGTTCCTCAGCACCCGCTACGTGTGAATTTGTCTTACCGGAAAGAAGCCACGTACACCTTCTGTACTTGGTCTTTGGCCTTGAGGGTGGCCAGCAAGTTTGTGGCACTGAAGACCTTGCCTTCGGAGTCAGAGTTCTTCGCCTCATTGGTCGACGTCTACTACCAGGCTGCCGGAGACGGGTGGATGTTGGACACCATGGTCCAGGCTCTCTTTGTCTATAAGGATCTAGATTGGTTGTGGTCTTCCCTATTTTGACATTCCTCTGGGGAAAACTTCTCTATCAGTTAAATGTTTCCTGTAATTAAGTCTGAATAAGGAGACTTAGTATAAGAGAATGTTTCCGTAATTAAGTATGAGTCTTGGGACTTAGCATAAACTGTAACATAGTTTAAGCGTTAAATTACTTAATCGGTTTTAAAGCATTAACAACCCAAAAGGGGTTTGTGTTTGTAAGGATAGCCGAAATTCTAGTATATCTTCTTTTATTGTACTCTTCATACTCTTTTTGTTTGTCTGTCTTACTTATGTGCGATGACCAATGACTGAGTAATCAGGATAGAAACCTGGCCATTGGTTTTGTTTACAGTCATTTAATACTTACGGATAGTGGTATTGGAGCTGTGTGCACAGCTTGGTTTCGCTTAATTCCTAACTGGTTTTGTGAGGATAAGACTTTTGCAATGAATCCTAAGGTGCATATGTTATTAATTTTGATTGTCTTAAACTGAGTTTGAATATCCTGATGATGGTAATTAAGTTGACCACTGCCTGGTTTAAAGCGTTAGTCATGAAACTAAATGTCGAATTGAATAGGCTGCTATGTGCTCTGTGGTAGGTGTGGCCTGTATAATCATGATTGAGACCATGCAGTGCAAATCTACGTTACCCTGTTTTGCTGACTATATAAGGAATAAGCAAATGTTTTGTCAACTAACTAAGCGTCAGATTACTCCCTGATTTTGGTTAGAATAGAACATGTTAAAGGTTTTATCTTGCTAACTTGCGTTATTATTGAGTAGAAAATTAAGTTAGTGTAATGAATCTGTTGTAAATAAGAGGTGATCTGTTGGACAATCTTAAGGTTCCTTTAAGTACTTGACAGTGTCTAACTATTTTTAAAAAAAATAATGTGGCCTTCATATAAGGTTAGTATCATGGCTAAGGTAAGCTAAGGATTTTTATAGGTCTTGGGTGCCCTATAGCTTTGTCGCCTTAAGTGGCGCTGCCACTTAAAAGGTAAGGTGGGGAGAGTGTGGAGACCCTGGTCTCCGAGCGCTCTAAGCCTGCCCCTTCACAAATCTATGGCACCTTGACACCAATAAACCTGGCGCTTGTCTGCTCCAATGGCGGAGTCGCTATATAGGTTGCCTGCTTTTGGTTGGTCAGTTAGCTCTGACGTCATGCTTGGTGTAGTATCAAGACGCGGAGTTGATAGATGCTTTTCTTGTCGGTCGGCCATTGTTCTGGCGGTTTTCGGGTGTTTTCTTCTGGTATGCAAAGGAAATGGAGAGCCCTGAACCCCGATAATTAAGTCTAATTGTCCGTTAATTTGCTATCTATGTATCGGGCAGCTAAATCTTGAAGGGCGACCGTAAAATGACGGTATAGGGGGTCCGAGGACTTCTTTAGCGTTGATCCCTGCCCTGTTCCTGTTAAGATTTGTAGAGCGCCAGTTAGCTTAAATAGTTTGTAAGTGTTAGAACTTCATAAATTAGAACTAACCCTAGCCATTTATAGCGTATATATATTAATCGAACATTATTTCCGTTGAATTAGATAATTTGAAATGTGATCGGGTGAATCACGAAAGAACTGATGTATTAACGACTTGGTTGTATTCTGTTTCTGCAATTGTATCTGATCGATACTGTTAATTCAATTTCTTTAATAAATGTAAGTAATTGGCTAGTCCGAATGTCTCAGTCTGAATTCTTTGCCAATGATAATTTAAATGCAAGTCCCGACAATCAGGAGATGGGGAGGGAAGACCATTATCATCCCCATGAGCAGGGAGGACCACCCCCTAGTAGGGTGGACATGTTGGAACTAGGGTTCTTGTCCCAAGGTAGGGCTCTAGATGAGCTTAAAGAAGGTCTCGTTGAAATGAGAAGGTTGCTGGGTGGTTTAGTGGCTCCATCCAACCCTGACCTGAGATCCCCGCAGGTTATCCTCCGCCCGAGGATCGCAGATTTTGTCATGCCTGGCGCCACTGGTTGTCCTGGTGCACCCACTGCCTTTGGTATAAACGAGGAAAACTTTGAAACGGGTGAAGAGCATCTAGATAGGGGCATTTCAATTGAAACCACTAGAGAGTTAACTGGTAAAACTGATCGGTCCCTGGTAGACCTTTCTGTAGGGAGCCCAGGATTTGCGCTCCCTTCTGAGGCTAGACCCTTGGAGGAATTATCGGTAGCCCAAGCCCTGTTACAGATGGGACAGCCCCACCAAACTATACGAGAAGAGGGAACCAGCCTTCAGTTGGTGGGCCCGGTAAGTAGGGGAGTCCTGGAGTCCATAGTTAACCGAGGGAGGGGTTTGACCCCGGTGGCAGCTCAGATAGGGGGTCCGCGATCAATTTTTTAAAATCGACTAAGGCTCGCGGTAGAAGCCAAGGAGGACATTTCAATTTTTAATGCTGCGACTGCGAGTGGTGTTCTTCTAAAACCTAAAATCTCAGTTTATTTATAATAATAAAGTCATATTTTTTCACAGATTTAGATGGTTTAGGTACTTTTACATCAAATCATCGGTGAAAAATTTGAGGTCAATTAGAGCCCAAAATGTACTCCATTTGGTTTCAAATGCTCAAAATTGCGTTGGCTTCTGGGGCTTACGACGCTCCCCCATACCCCCTATAGTCGTTGGGGCTTCTGCCTCGGATCGCAGCTTCGCGCCTCGGTGCTGCAATTCCCCCACTCAGACATTCTAGTAGGTCCCCCCCAACTTCTGAACAATTGACCTCTCTGCCTATTCCAGCTAATATATTCAACTGGATTATCTCCCTCCTGAGCAATCGTAGTCATTGCACCAAGTTCCGTGGACTTTTATCTGCACTGGCTGAAATCAATGCAAGCATAATTCAGGGTTCTGGCATGGGTCCTGTAAACTTCCTGGTTGCCATCTCCGGCCTAAAACCTCTCTATAGCTTTAATCGTATTTTCAAGTATGCTGATGACTGCATTCTTGTGATCTTGGCTTCTAACATCTCCACTACAGATGCAGAATTAGATCATATTAGTACATGGGCTCGTAAATGTAATCTCCACCTGAATCACTCAAAATCCTGTGAGATTGTATTTACCAAACCAAAGGTGAATCTTTTACAAGCCCCTCCTGTCCTGCCTGGCATCAAAAGGGTTGTGTCATTGAATATACTGGGCATTGAGATTACCGAAAAGTTCGGTTTTTCCCCGTATGTTCAAAGACTTTGCATTCGGGCCAAGCAATCTCTCTATGCCCATCGTATTTTGATCTCACATGGGCTTTCAGGGGTCAGGCTTCATGATGTGGTCAGGGCTACCACTATCAACCGCATGCTATACTGTTCCCAAGTATGGTGGGGCTTCGCCAGTAAACAGGAACTTGACTCTCTGAGCGCACTGGTCCGCAAGTTGGTACGCCTGGGTTTCCTACCTAAATCTTTTCCCACCTTTGAGGAGCTTTGCAAAAAAGCTGATATAGACCTATTTAAAAACATCTTAACAAATACTAGCCACACCCTCCACGACCTTCTCCCCCTGTCAATTGCACTGGTCATGACCTGCGCCCACGCTCACATAACCGTGTTCTCCCTAGATTTGATTCCCTTACCAGGCGTGGCTTCTTAGCTAGGATGTTGTACAGTTAGACATATGTTTTCTAGTTGACCTAATTTTCTTCTAATTATCGTTTTCTTTGTACATAAATTATTTCTGACTTTGTATGTAAAGCGCTGAGCGTTTGCTTGCGTTCAATAAAGAACATTCTTACTTACTTACTTACTTACTTAGCACTCAGATAATAAAGCAATTTTGTTCAGATGACATCTTAAAATGCTACCATTACAGTGTGGAAATTCAAAACTTTTAGATGGGGAGGGGCACATCCTCCCTAGTTTGAGTCGTGTTTGAGATTGGGGAGGGGTTTAGGAGGGATGTGCCCCCTCTCCATCCCCTAAACCCCTCCCCAATCTCAAATACGACTCAAACTACATGTTTGCTACGAGTGACAGCTGGTTCTTATCAGCACTCAGATAATAAAGCAATTTTGTTCAGATGACATCTTAAAATGCTGCCATTGCAGTGTGGAAATTAAAAAAATTTTAGATGGGGAGGGGGCACATCCTTCTAGTTTGAGTCGTGTTTGAGATTGGGGGAGGGGTCTGGGGAGGGGATGTGCCCCCCCATCCCTAAACCCCTCCCCAATCTCAAATACGACTCAAACTACATGTTTGCTACGAGTGACAGCTGGTTCTTATCAGCACTCAAATAATAAAGCAATTTTGTTCAGATGACATCTTAAAATGCTACCATTACAGTGTGGAAATTCAAAAAAAAATTTAGATGGAGAGGGGGCACATCCCCTCCCTAAACTCTCCCCCAATCTCAAACACGACCTAAACTGCATGTTTGCTACGAGTGACAGCTGGTTCTTATCAGCGCTCAAATAATTAAGCACTTTTGTTCAGGTGACATCTTAAAATGCTACCATTAGGCCTACAGTGTGGAATTCAAAAAATTTTAGATGGGGAGGGGCACATCCTCCCCATCGGGAGGGGGCACATCCCTCCCCATCAAACATCAAACCCCTCCCTCCTGCGAGGCGCGCAGCGCCTTGCCGATCGTCCTTCGGCCGCTCCTTCACCGGTCCCCCCAAACCATGGCCTTCTATCCAGAGGGCCATGCCCAAACCCAAGACCAAGTCTCCGCCTATGGCGTCATCCGACTAGCTATTCGTGTATGGAGTCCACTATATGTTAGGACGCCATATGTCACAGTTTCTTATGACTTGAAGCATTTATAAAATTGTAATTGTGATTAGTAGCTTAATTTTGTGTTGCGTCGGTGTCTACTGCACAAGGCATCAATCGATCGCACACCAAACTCAAGTCGTTAAGATCAATATCCAGAAGATCAGTCCGTTAGTCAGCCTATGGTGGATAAGCAACAGAAAAGAGGTAATTTTAAGTTGAGAACGAAATAACACAAGCCACTGATCAGAGCGCACATACCTGGGACTATTATTACTGACGGGATACGCAGCGGCAATATGTCAGCCAATCAGAGATCGTCTTTTCTGAAACATCGCGGGCGATGTATGTGACCATCTATTTTTAGATTACACTGTCATCCGGGCACTCAGCAGGTAAATAGGGCCTACTCTCGACGGAGCAAACGCAAACAAAGCCAAATAAATCATTCTCGACGTTGTTTTAGTAATTTACAAGATACATACGTTGCAAATATTTTTATTGAATTAAGTCGCTTTCGTTTCGTAACGACAATCGTCCAGAAAAGAAACGGGACTAAAACTGATCTGACCTGCAAAGGTCCCGGATGTAAAATCAGAGTCACAGACATAATCTAGGACAATGACCCAATTTTCGTCCGTTTCGAATCCCTTCAGTAATAATAGTCCCAGCACATACACAGGAAGGGAGTTCCAAAAAGTAGGTCCATCAACGAAAAAATTTCGTTGAACAAGCCGTTCTTGATTTAGGTAGGCTATGACCAGACAAAGATGAGAGACATGAGAATGGTAGAATTGAAAACAACGCCTAAGTTGCCAGCAGAATCTGCCTGCTCAACAATAATTAATTATTATGTCACCCGGTTTCAAAGGCTTAAGCCGCTCAATTTGTTTAAGTTGCTGTGGAGTGCCCTGTAGCAGAAATTCAGTCTTCCATTGGTTAAGGAGGTTTATTGGCCGCCATGCAATACTGTACCTCATCAAAGACAGCTGACAACAGCCACACAGATCAGTCACATGACTCATGAAATGTAGAGCTGAGTATCATCAGCATAGAAATTATATCCCAATGAATGATTGTTATCCAGCAATGTTCCTAGCGGTGTGGTGTATAATGTAAAGAAAGAGGAACAATCAGATAACCATGATTTATAGCCTATATCCTGATACAACAAACTCACAAGTAGTTGATGTTACCAGAAGATTATAATTATTAATTAAGCACTATAATATTAAAATAATAATTTTGGCAGAAGGTGTGCAAAATTAATAACTGAAAAGTACTTTAGAAAAGTATTTTGGAAAAGTATTTTGGAAAAGTATTTTGAATTCTCTAAAGTACTTTTTAAAACTATTTTGAAAATACTTTTACAAAATACTTTTCAAAAGTATTTTGAAAATACAAAATAAAATAGTATTTTCTATTTTGAAAATAGAAAAGTATTTTCAAAATAGAATTGTGCCCATCACTGTTTGTATGTAAAAGCGCCGTGAGTTTGCCAGCGTTTAATAAAGAAGACACTTACTTACTTACGTATTTACTTATATTATGAAACCATGACGTCATTCTTCATACGTAGATTCCGTACAAATTTTACTTCCGATTTCAACGTTATTGTAAGGCTGCGGAATACGAATAAATCTTCACAAATCGTCGTAAATTCGTAATGTAAGCAGTTCTAAATCGGAATTTGTTATGTCCGTCTAATTCGTCCGATTCTAGTGATTACCGTGGTGAGTCTGGCGTATTCGAGGGATCTCGCACATGTAATGTAATGTAATGTAGTGAGGAGGCTCTAAGGTCCAAAATGCACTGCATTGTTCATCTTGTGGATAAAAGCAACAAACTTTTCTAGCTTCAAGAAAAACATATTTTAAGACTTTTCAGCTAGCTGCATCATTTAAATCCAACGGGAACATAATAAAATAGATGTTTGAAAATATGCTTTAAAATACACACGTTTCAGAGCATTGCGCAGCCAATACTATGCTAAGACGCAGAATATGTGGTATCTTAACAATACAGAACATTTTAAAGTCTGATTTAAACATTATTTATATGTAGGCAGGGTTTAAAGTGGTGTGGGAACTGTGGGAACGGCGTTCCCACTGCTCTCAAAATTTGCAATTGAACCCTGATAACACATGCGTTCCAACAAAACTCTTCGGAGTTCCCACTGCACCCAAACCACTTTAACCACTGTATGTAGGTCTATACATGTGTGGGGTAATTCATATAGCGCCAGTGCAGCCAGCCTGTCAAACAGTATTAGAGATAGAGGTGTAAAGACCGGACTTTCGTATGAGGCAGACATGGGAATTCATCCA
Source organism: Aporrectodea caliginosa (assembly GCA_020284085.1). NCBI lineage: Eukaryota > Metazoa > Annelida > Clitellata > Crassiclitellata > Lumbricidae > Aporrectodea > Aporrectodea caliginosa. Next base: position 1,931,483 of record JACEVL010000351.1, read on the forward strand.
ATTTCCCATCACACCGTATTAGAATTTGATGACAAACATGTGGTAAGAAGCTATGCAAAATTTCCGCTTATGATGCTCCATCGTTGTTCAAGATACACGTATGACTAGTTTTACACTGGTGTATCCGGATAGAGACAGCTCTCCAATAACTTGATTCTGGGCATATTTGCAATTGATAGCTGTATCAATTTGATTGCTAATAACTCAGAAAATATGTTAGATACAGCTATCACAATTTTCAACACAGTTATAGCCCTCGATTCTAACCATATAAAAACCTAGCAGTTTTACCTATTACCCATAAGCCCAGCCCAACTTGCAAATGGTGTTTTGTTCATTCTGACAGTACGAATACTGAGATGTGAGCAACCACTGATTGGCTTGCACTACTGGTAAATATGAAGTTCCAGAAGTTTGTGGCTTTGTCTCATTTGTGAATAACCAATAACCGTTCTAAGGTATTGTAACTAATAACTGAATGTGCTGAGCCATCTTGAAAACTGCCTGTAGTAAAAGGTAGGTCAATTTCCTATTTAAATATGATCAAGTGGGATAGGTAGCACAGTAATGTTTTACACACCATTACAAATAGGTACTTCATAATATGATACCAACATTATTTTGCTCCTGTGATGCTTTCCATCACCAAAATCCAGTTGAAAAACATTTTTTTTAAATATTTTGGAACATTTTCAATTACTATCATTATCATTATTAAACTGCCTAAACAAAAAGAATCTTGCACAAAAGCACGTAACAGGAAAGTCTAGTCATAATAAATCTTGAACAAACAAGTCTTGAGGTTCTTTTTGAAAAATTAAAAAATACATGCAAGCATCACACTTTTTACAATTGTAAAAAGGAGAGTGTTAACTGGAATCCAATTGTAAAAAGGAGATTGTTAGCACTCATCCCAACGTCTTGGCCATGAATTTGACTGCGGACCTTAATTCTGCACAAGTTTACCAAAGCATCATGATTTTCATGAGATATCTCCATAATGCAGTATCAATACCAGTCTCAGTCATGTGCGTTGTATAGCCTTGGCTCAAGAAAATCTACCTTCTATCTATTTGTTGAGAACTCTCTCACTTGCCGATACAAAAATTTTTATTCCTAATATGTTTGCCCGAGTCCTTTGATACAGTTTTTCTGGAGCGAGTATACGGTCCAAAGTGTTGTACTGCAAGCTGGTTCTGGTAGCCAGACGATCGAGATTTCACCAATGCAGACTTACACACTGCTTCCAAGGCTGGTTGTAAGGAAATGCCACTCTTCATATAAACCAGTCTTCTACTGGGTGCAGTGACGCTTGACTGTCACTTCAGGATATTTGTTCCAAGTTTCCCAACCAGTCTGCCAATGCAACAAAGTGGCAGTGTACACAGGTCCAAACCTAACAAACAATGAAATTGTTTTCAAATTTCTTAACAAGTGGTAGTGTACACAGGTCCAAACCTAACAAACAATAATATTGTTTTCAAATTTCTAAATAAGTGACCAAATCCAACTTTCGCATGTTCCCAACTTCTGACCAACGTGTTTGACCTCATTTAAGCAAGCTATTAGCTGAGCAAGGACCATTACCATGTATTACATCAACAGAACAAGAAGGGCATGGACCATAAATTGTACTACACTATGCTCATAAAAATGTCTACAGTTGTGTATATTACTGTGCCAGACAACTTGGAAGATATTTTGGCCTCAATGGCCACCATGTCACTTGTGCCAAGTTTTGCAAGAAGTTGGTCATCTGGCAGAGCCACGGCACATTCTTCAAACTTTATTCCTCGACTCTAATGCCAAGTTCAAGTGTCGATAACTCGTGCACATCACAGAAAAAAATAAAAATTTACAGCTGATATCTTTATGCAACTGATGTCATAACAAGTGCATTCCATGGACTTATATTAAAAGCTGCCAATCAACTGCTAGTAGATGCTTTGCAATTCTGGAACATTTAAGCTGAAACATACTGGAACATTTAAGTCCCAAGACTTACATCATCTGGCTTTATTCACTAAAAAGTCTACAAAAGACCACTGCAGTAAGTAAGTAAGTAAGTAAGTAAGTAGTTTATTCACCACAAAATAAAGCAAAATGACAATACACAAATTTTACAAACCGAGTGGTGGGCTACCGCCGGTGTATAGATGCAACAAAATGAGGCAAGCTGGTACTGTCCCAAGCTTATCAAAGTTTATCAGTAGGCCCATGCCACCAGTATCCAAAACAAACAATATGGCCAGTGGCCACCCCAGAATCAAATAGCATAGAGCAGTATGCTGCAGTATATGATCATCCACAGTCCCTCAAGTAAGTAAGCAATGAGCAACAAACAGGATAATTAACTAACACAATACTTAGGAAGATGAATCGTAAGGTCAAAATATTTCCAAAGTGCTACTCTAGAGCCAAGTGCAAGGCAACAGTGGTGTAACGAAGGGGGAGGGGCAGAGGGAGACAGTCGACCCCGGGCGCAGCGGTTCCGCGACAACTCGTCGAACGACATTTCGTATAACGACACTTCGTCTACGACAATTCGTATAACGACATTTCGTCTACTAGTGCCATCTGTATCCATTACGGCTAATCTGGCAGAGGGCGCTTTCTTCTAACTTCGCTAAAACGTGCTATATATTCTCAAGAATCCAGCTTCAATAATTACTGACAAGATTATGGCTGGTATTTAATCAATCCAGCTTCTGTTTATTTGGAATGGAAACTGCTAGTTTTCATCCATGCATCGCAGGTTGATTTTCCCAAGACTTATTTTTACACGAAAAATTATTTTGACCACTTCCGGTTCTAGATTCAACATGAGGAATGTACTTTCATCAATCTTACTTCCATTTCTATGGAAACAGTATTTCATCATGGATCCAGCTTCCATTTTAAAGTGCCACCCCAGAATCGAATAGCATAGAGCAGTATGATCATCCACAGTCCCCTCAGGTAAGTATTAAGTAAGCAATGAACAACAAACAGAATAATTAACTAACACAATACTTAGGAAGATGACTCGTAAGGGGGCGCAAAATTAGCTTTCAGTGGTACACAGTACTATGACAAGAACAATTAAAAGTGAAAAAGAAAATTAAAAGGGGCGCAGTCATCAACTCTTGCCCCGGGCACTGAAACCCTTCGTTACGCCACTGCAAGGCACCAGCTCATTCACCTGCACTGCATCGTGTCAGGATGGTTGTAGCGCTCTATGCTATCCGAGTCAGGGCAGCCATATTGTTTATTTTGGAGAGTGGCAGCATCCGGATGGATGTAAAACTTTACCATCAGTATTGCTGCTAAGGATTCATATCCAGTACTCTTGCACACACCAATCCAAATAGATGGATGCTGTAGTCTCTCACGTGTCTTATTCCAGCACAAAACACACTAAGCCCAATTTATTGGCAAGTACAGATGACTAGTACGAAAACAGAGGTCTACCCGAACCTTGGATACCTATGCCCACTTTTTGTCTTCTTCCAGATAACCAGCTTTGAATCTATGTTAGCACCTGTCCTCTAATCCCACCTGCTTGCAACTTTTGGCAAGCCTTACATGAGGTACTTTGTCAAATGCCTTAGCAAAATCCAGGTAAATTACATCTACAGGTTTCCCTCATCAATCCTCTCATAGACCTCCTCAAAGAACTCCAACAGATTTGTTAAACACGAACGGCCCCTGGCAAATCCATGTTCACTGCCCTTATAATATCATGCACATTCAAATGGTCCACTATGTTATCCTTAATAATTCTCTTCGTGACCTTGTACACGACACTGGTTAGACTGACTGGTCTGTAGTCACCTGCTTCACTTCTAATTCTCTTTTCATACAATGGATCTATGAATAAAATACGCTAAAATGCACTTTTACCAATAGAAGTTGAATTGATGAAAATAATTCTTGGTCACATAGAAATTGGATTAGGGGCCGTCCATAAAGTACGTCACGCTATTTTTGACCATTTTAACCCCCTCCCCCCTGTCACAAACTGTCACAAAACTCGGACCCCCCGCTGAAGTACGTCACACTTTCAACATAGAAATAATAATACTTCCGAAAGCAAGGCTAATACATAAACAAGGCTTCGCAACAGCATTATTACTAACGCTCCTAGCGAGAGGAATCGTGAAAAACACATTCAGGAGATATGCATTTCATGCTATTTTGACATAAAACTAATTAAAATGTTTCAGAAAAATTTTGAAAATTATTTTTAAAGCTATGAAATTCTACTAAAAAATAAAAAATAAATTATAAATAAAATTTAAAAAAAAATAAATGTGTGACGTCACACATGGCCTGACCCCCTCCCCCTGTCACAAACTGTCACACTTTCTTAAACCCCTCCCCTGGAGCGTGACGTACTTTATGGACGGCCCCTAATGAAAATAGTAGGCTATACAAAGCGATGAAGAGATGTTATAACGCACACATAATGAAGAACGCTAAAACAATAAATTACCTAGAAAAGTTAGATATGCACGAATAATTTTGTTTTAACCCATTAGTGCCTAGCGTCCCCATTTTGGGGACGCCTGCTTCGAAAGAGTTATTTGTAATATCAATCAATATTGAGTGCTACAAGCTATTGCTACCAACAGTCCACTGAATTATCTTTCATTTGGGGTACAATTGAGCAGATATTTTATTGTTTGTGGATAATTATACACATTTTTATGGCGATTATCCGAATTTTTTAATTTTTTAAAAGTTATCAATATAAATTAGAATAATTTTGCAAAAGTACGTTGTAATCGAAAATATGAGTATATCCCTATGTTATTTTGTCTCTTAGCTATCTGCATCTGTTTTTGGAGTGTTGATAGATGCTTGGTTGATTTTTATTATACCAGAACATACCGTCCCCATTTTGGGGACGCTAGGCACAAGTGACCCCGTCAACTTCTAAGCTATAATAGGCGACTTTCACTGTTTCTGCAGCTACAGTGATATGCGCATATAATTATGTGTTTTCTCAGCATGCCAAGAGCAACCCTACCTGCAAGCCCACATAAAACCATTTTGGGACCCATTTTCCCATATGGGACCCACATGGAGCCCATTTGGGTCCCATGCAAAACCCAAGTAAATGCTGGTAGGGAAGCGGTCTAACTGTCCGTGATATTATCACAATAATTGTGCCAATGAACAATTATTTTACTTGAGAATGACAAGGACTTCTGGGATGCAAGAATTTACATATGCCCTCCAAATGATCCAGGGTGTAGTGATGTATTCAGATGGATCCGTGTCACGGAGCTGGCTGGAGTGACCGACGGTTCGACAGTCAACTTGGACCTGGCGGCTCTGTTGTTGTCAAGCTTCCAGCTGATGACAAATTCACACTGTAGTTTGGCAATTTTCCACCAGCCTGAATCTGATTGAATTCCGAGCAGTACGAAGTTACATCCAGCCACTGGAACAGCTAGCGATAATCAACTAAGGACTGCAGTTGTCCCGTGTAGTCTGTGGACAAGATCAAACAAACAGATGGTGGCACATTTGACTACAGACTGGATACAGCATCTGGAATAGTGGTGACTTGCTGGAACGATAATAGGTTGGTGACACTTCCAATTGTCATGGCACCGAAACACTGAACACTGTGAAGAGGTGTCACGGTCCGAAAGTTTGTAGACATCGCCCAGGAGGCCAGGAATATATTATCGACCACACCAACAGACACATGATAACTTGATAAGATGAACCAGAACATCAGCACATACAGCATATCTGTCATCTCCAGAAAATGGTGCTCTGTGGGCTCTCTCGTTGCTTATCAACTGGATGTGGCAATATAAAATGCTTGGATCCTATACCAACGCACTGCTCCAGCTATGCGCCGACCTTGGACCAGTTGGAACTTCATGACATATTCACTGGGTTCTACTAGCAGTAGATTGCTGAACGTGCAGCTGTTGGCTTTCCTCTTAGTTGACTGAAAGCTGTTGTAGATTGAGTGCCATCAGATATTCGCACTGATAGAATGAATCTATTCGTCGCTGTGGTGTATGCTGTGTAAAAGCAAGGAACATTTGCTGCAAATGTGACATCGGGACATCCGGACATTCATCAGAATTGTTTCACTATATTCCTCCAGTAGGCAAGAACTGTTACTTAGAACTGCTATTTCTCTTGCTATGATAGTCACATAAACAGCCTTTCCAAAATAATGTCAACAAACCAGCTTGACATATATTATGGTCATCATTATTGTACAGTTTTCCTCGATTACTTGACCATTGATCATCATAATTATACCAGACAATGAGTTTGATGTTTGCAACTATGTGTTTAGCTACTGGTATGCTTATCTTTTTGACTACATGCATGAAACCTTAATAGTTGATTTATTCCAGCCTTGAAACTTCATGTGTACGAACCGTACCCATTTGTGCCTAGCGTCCCCAAAACGGGGACGGAAAGTAAAAATTGCAAATAAATGGTAAAAACAAATTTTAAGCTGAATAGTGTTTGGCACTGATTTTCACTAGGAAGAAATAAAGTTATTTTCATACTTTCATGAAAAAATAAAAATTCAGGCACTAATGGGTTAACTTAGAAAAAGATTTCGGGAATCCGGCAGAAATTTTCTTGCAGAAATTGAGGTTTCGGGGATTCGCTACGAACGCATCCTCTGAAAAGCCACGTCATCTATAAGGCACCCCCGAGACATACTCCCTGCCGATTTTCCTAGTTTCGACAAACACTGTTCTAGAGCTGATTCTACTCTTTTCCGTTCAATTCTCTCAAACCCTAGTCACGTCCTTCACGACCTCCTCCCTCCCCGTAAGGTCACTCCATACAATACGCGACCCAGACCACATGATCTCACCCTACCTAGAATTGATGCCTTTGCAAAAAGAAGTTTTATTATGAGAATGTTATATGACTTTGCATAAATGTTTGTAGTATTTCTTTCTTCTGTAAGCTACTGTGCGTTTGCTGGTAGTCAAATAAAGAATATTCTTACTTACTTACTTACTTTATAACTTATTATTTCATTCTGACCTACCGGACAGATAAAAATCAATAATTATATGCAGTTTTAGTATATCCACGCAAGAAAAAACGCTTTTGCACAATTTACAAGTGAAATATACTGAAATAAACCTTAATTTGCCACCGTCGATAATGAAGTGACTGACAAGAAATTCTAGCCAGGTCGCGCAAACATGTCTGTTTATAGACCAAAAATTCCGCACAAATGGTTAAACTAATAGCCAAAAGACAGCGTTTATGGCACATTGTCAATAATTTTTTTAGTTATGTTCCCGTTTGAATTAAGTGATGCAGCTAGCTCAAAAGTCTTAAAATATGTTTTTCTTGAAGTTAAAAAAGTTTGTTGCTTTTATCCACAGTTTGAACAATGCACGAAGCTATCGTCCTCACTAATGTAAATCTTCAAAAATTTCTCAGCGCCCACAAAAGCCACGTCAGGGAGACCAGCTTATTCACCGGCGCTATATCAAATCAAGTCCGCAATAGCCAAACTCCTCTGTTCGTTTCGGTGCCAGGTCAAAATCCGGGGAGGTCTAGCCGAGGAGACAGCATGGTGCTACGGTGGCAATCGGTGATGATGGTGGTCGTGTGGTGGCGCAGGAGTTGAATTAGGATAGGATATCTTGAAGAGTTCGGTTTTCAGTCGTGAGTGGAAAGCAGAAGAGGAGAGTGCAAGCGGAGGAGAATTTGAGTTAAGAGGCGAGATAGGATGATGAGCAAACTGGCGGAGGTCTTTTGGGAGTCTGTTCCAAAGAGCTGGTGCAGCATAAACTAAGGAGCGGAACCTTGCAGAATTTCAGAGAGGATGAGACTGGAGGCCGGGATAAAGAAAGGTATGATGATGAGCGAGTAGACCCAGGCGGTTGGATGGTGAATAGCTGGCGAATGTAAGAGGGTTTAGACGTTTGAAGGGCATTGTAGGTAAGAGATACTATTTTGTAATGGATGCGCTGGGGGACTTTAAGCCAATGAAGTGATTTCACAACAGGGGTTATGTGGTGGTGTTAAGGTGTTTGGGAGTTTTGGTGACTGCGCGGGCGAGCGCATTCTGGATTGTTTGCAGGCGTTTGATTTGAGAAGAGTCGATGTTGTAAAATATGGAATTGCAGTAGTCGAGTTTGGAATGAACAATTGAGGTGGCTATTGTACATGCACTCTTGTAATCAAGTATTGGGCGCAATCGACTGAGGTCACGGATGTGCATATAGCAGGTGCGAGATAGCGGGCTGATGTGGTCGGAAAAGGTGAGGTTTTTGTCGATGATGATTCCAAGATTGCGGACAGGAGAAGAGTAAGGTGCGGGTGAAGTGAGATCGGTTGGACAAAGGTCAGGAGGATAGGCTAGTTTGTTTAATTGTTCGCGGAGGCCAATAATGAGGAATGCTGTTTTTGAAGGGTTAAGGCATAGCAGATTAGCGGTCATCCAGGCTGAAATCGTTGCGTAAGAAAGTAAAAGTATGGTAAACTCAAAACTTACCTCTTCCAGTCTACTTATGACTCTTAATGGTTGCCCGGCTTCAATGTGCACATCTGAACTTTGTAAGGAGGGCATTATCAAATTACAGTTGTATTGTATTATTGTATTGGTATAGACAACCATTCAATGGCGGGTAATTCTCCAGTTTAGGATCCCAAATTTTTTGGCATTGGCATATTTGATATTGCCAATTTAAAATGGAAACTGCAATGATTAAAATAGTTCTTTACCTAAATGGAAGCTGGATTGACATGAGTTTAATCTTGTGTAAATGGAAGCTGGATTGACGAAAAAAATTGTTTACCTAAATGAAAGCCATATTGATGAAAATATTTCTTTCATGAAATGGAAGCGGAATTGATGAAAATAGTTTATCGTGAAACGAGAAGTTGGATTGATCCTGAAAACAATTCTTTGCTTAAATGAAGTGGGATTGATGAAAAGAATTCCTCCTAAATAGAAGTCGGATTGATGAAAAGGTAAACTGCAGTTGAAATGGACACCAATGCAAAATAATTTGGGGTAATCTATCGTTTTAGCGGGTTTAATTATTGGTACATATTTGTAGCATTATTATTTTTCATCAATCCAGCTTCTACTTTGGTGAGAATTCTTTTCATCGATCCAGCTTCCATTAGGCAAAAATTTGTTTCATCAGTCCAACTTCTATTTAAGCAGGAATTATTTTTCATCAATGCAACTTTTATTTAATTAAGAATTATTTTCTATCAATCCCGCTTCTCTTTAAGCAAGAATCTTTTCGTCGGGCCCACTTCTATTTCATTAAAATTTATTTTCGTCAAACCGAATTCTATTTAGCAATTCGTTTCGTCAATCCAACTTGTTTTCGACCAACGCTGAAACCCACGCATTGGCGGATAATTAAACCCGCTAAAACGATATTTTACCTAATTTGGGGACCTAAACTGGAGAATTACCCAATGGCGAATGGCTGAAAAGCAATGAATTTAAACTTTGGCTTAAACTAGACCCAGGAGAAAAATATTCAGCAAGATGTATCGTTTGTTCGAAAACACTTAAGTACTGGCATTTACAGGTTGGCACTAGTGAAACATGCTGACTCGCTGAGTCTACCAAACATGTTAAAATAATTGTGATTCTTAAAAGTTAAAACTCATTTCAAATTTCATCACACTTTTTCCTATTCAGTAACTTGGGATTTTTTGGTACGCTTTTGGCGAATCTTGGGATTTTTCTGGCAAGAGCTTGGATTTCAGAAAATGGAAAGTAGTTGCACCGAACATCAGTGTGGAAAATAAACAAGCACTTAACTGGACAAACTGTGGCAAATTATTATATGCTCAGAAGTGCTTGTGCTAAATGTTCTTTGCAAATTTGTAGAAGTGAAAGACCGCAAGCCGTAGTTTATGTTGCCAAATTATTATCATGTCTTCAATGCCGTACTTTTTGTTGATTGCTGGGTATGATATTTGCCATGGTCTATGTGCTCGTGTGTATTTAGGCTTACAAAAAAATTACATTCAGCGAAGTCCAGTATGGAAATATTTTACAATAAGGGACGTTGATGCGAGCAAGAGCATTGCACTTTCTATTACGTGAAAGGTAGGCCATACAATTTCATGTGGTACTGGCTGCTGTACAGTTTTCGCAACAGCATTAAATAGTCATTTAAAATCCACACTTGCTCAAGAATATAAGTTATGCAGTCAGGTTGGTTTGATATTCACATTCAGATATTGAATATTCGGTATGGAAAGCCGCAGCTCAAATACATATATAAAAGTTTTCATATTTTCGCAGTTCTAAACACAGTGTTCTCACAAACCACCATCAAACAACAGTTATTGGGCACGGTGATGTAGGGGTATGTTCAGTGCCTTGCTGCCAGAGGGTTGCGGGTTCGAATCCACCTCAAGCCGCCGCCTAGGGACCCTGGGCAAGTCCTTCACTCGCAATTGCTCATGTGCTTCAGCGTGAAACTCCGATTTGGTGTCCGCGCCGTAGTCGGGAGCGGTTCGGGGCCGCTATTCCGGGGGTCTGCTATTCCGGAATAATGTGGCTGGCATGCTGCGCGAGAGGTACGATGTTTTCTAATGATAACCCTGACCCTAACCGACCCTCACGACGCGGAGTCAGGCACGGTGGTGTAGGGGTATCCCCGGAATAGCGGACCCCGGAATAGCGGACCCCGGAATAGTGAGCTGGTACCGTCGGGAGCGCCTCTGAGTAGAAATCTTGAAGGGGTGCTATAACAAGTGCTCATACATACATACATTCACCTAAGCAGCCAGAAAATAAACTGATTTTCCCATGTGGGTAAGTGGGTCCAATGTTGGTCTACACACAGGGAAAAGCCATTTTCACACATTTTCTCACTATAGCTTGTGTTTCTATCAGTTTACTCTTCATATTGTGAATTATCTATCTAGGTGATCAGAAAATAATGTCAAGCTGATTTGATTATGTGGGTACAAAGGTACGATGGTACATTGCTCGTCTAAACACGGGGAAAGGCCATTTTCACACATTTTCTCACTATAGCTTATGTTTCTATGAGTTTCACTCCTCAAATCATTAGTTATCCACTTAGGTAATCAGAAAAGAGCCTCTAAATGATTCCATTATGTGGGTAACTGGATCCAATATGAGTCTAAATATGGGGAAACATAGGCAATCAGAATTGCCATAAAAAATTGGGATATATTCACATTACTGTTAGATGAGAAGGTGAATAAACATAGGAGTCAGAAAATATAATAGTACTTATATAAAATTATAGAGAATCTTAAGTGGCACTTTGTAAATGTCTTGTTATATTAGGTCTACATTTTGTTACATATGACTGAATTTGTATGTTTCTCTCAATATGTACTTCTTTGTATGTCTGTCTGTGTGTAAGTATGTCTGTATGTGCCTTACAATGTATTTATGCATATGCATGTATGTTTGCCTGAATATAGGTATGGCTGTTGGCAAGGGTGCATGAATGCGTCTTAATGGGTTTGTATTTTTGTAGATACCTTTGAAGGTATTGTTTCATGTTACTTTCTATTGTGCTAGCGCATGTTATATGTAAATTGGTTGGTCTAGTATTCCCTCGTAGACTTCTGTGCTAGGCAATATCTGTTAGGCATATGAACACTCCATCAGTTGGTCTGATAGTATATTTAGTAGTGTTGGTGATTGTGTGATTGCGTAGATCAGTGCTGTCCAACCCGCGGGCCGCATGTGGCCCGCGGACTGATTCTAAGTGGCCCGCCCGAGCTCACTAAATATTTGCAATTTCTGTAAAAATGAAGTAAAAGACAAAGTCACTGGCCTCCTTGCATAGCTATTCGTTCATAACTTGGTCTATCATTTGACAATGTGAACACAAAATCCAGTTCCTACGACGCAATAAGCTTGTTTACATTTTTAAAACGTAGTCTACGGTTCTCAACATGAGCGGGAACAAAAAAAATCAAAATTTGATAATTATACAAATATAATGTATATATATATAGCATAAACAAATTTGCAAGCACGATTCAAAGCCAAATATCTCACTAAAAAGGTGCTTGAACATTTATTTTTTTACTGAAAGCATGCCATACATTCCAAACATACAATATTCACTATTATTATTCCATAATTAATTTTAATACAGTTAATAATTTTCAATAAATTTTAGTCGCTGCTTTTGTGTTTAATGGTGCGGCCCTCGGCTTCATAAATAACTTCTTCGGTGGCCCGCGGGGTCAAAAAGGTTGGACAGCACTGGCGTAGATATTGTGTTTTGGGGGGCGTATCAGGTTTTGGCTTTTCCAGTGATGTATGTGGTTCAGTGGTTTTGAGCTCCGTGTTCTTGAGTTAGAGGTTTCTGAGTCGAACGTTTTAGATTGTCTGTTAATGAGAGTGAATTTAGCCTTGATTCGAAAAGAAACTTTCAACGAAATCTGCTGTTTTGAAGAGTGAAGTCAGTGAACGTTTGTTATCAGAGAATTTTGCTGAGCAAGTTTCATAAAAATACTCCTAGACATTTACACAAGTTCGCAACAGAGGGAACTTCTAACAGTATGTATGGCAATAAGTATGTATGTAATTGTGTGTATGTATTGTTATTGTAATTTGTAGTTGTAATCTGACATTTATAAAGTGCCATTTCAAGAAAACTGTCACCAATGGCACTCCCAATCTGAATCAATGAAATTACTGTCGAATAATACAGACTTCAGGTGCTTGTGAAACTGTGGAAGGGACAAACTGAGGAGTTTGAGGCAGAGCTCTGGAGAAAGGCGATTCCAGCTGGTGGGCCCAACATAAGCATAGCTTCTTGACTGAGCTGTAGCAGTATGCATAAAAGGGGCAGGCAAGGAGACTTAAATGCAGAAGTCCCGTAATGATGAATCAGAGCCAAGAAGAAAATTATGCATAAGGGTCAGGATCTTAAACTGAATACGCTGCTGGAGGGGGAGCCAGTGCAAAGTATTTTGCATAACGGAAGCTATATGGGCAAACCTTGGGACATCTGCAATAAAATGTGCAGCAGCATTGGGAGAAGACTGAAGCTTCAAAATATTAACTAGTGAAATTTCAGTAAAGATGGTGTTAACAAAGTCCACTCTGGTGCAGATTATATAGAGAGTGAATCACAGTAGTGGCAGCATGAAATGAGAGGCAGCAGTGGATTGTACGGAGCTGAGGGAGGTGGTAAAAGCATGAGCAGCAGGCACTGTTGACATGATCAGTGAAGGAGAGCTCAGATCTGTGGAAGAGAAAAGAATATCCTGAAACTGATGTTGTAAAGACAAGGTATCGATCTTAGCAAGCTGAGTACCACCACCAAGCCAGATGGACTGGAATTTCCAAAAGTTCAGATGGAGATTAGTGGACGACATCCAGGCGCCTTTGATGTCTGAAACAATTTCTCCATTAAACAAATAGCATCTTTAGCTGGGCCTTGGAAATATGTCTTCATATCATCAGCATACTGATGAGCTGCAACCTCTGGAGAGTGAGAGGCCTAAAATAGAACTTTGAGGGAGACCAGTTGTGACCATGTGGAACCAAATATGACTGCCAGAGTGTGCCCGGAGAGAAATGAATGCAGCCACAACAGTGGGCGACCCACGACACCAAACGATCTTTCAAGGCGCTTCAACAGGATGCCATGGTCAACAGTGTCGAAGGCAAAGGGAAAGTCAATTGTTCTCAAGACGAAACTGTTGGCAGATGTAGTTGAATTTGCAACTGTAATTAAAAATTTCTATAATGCCATCTCATCAGAAACTCACTTGAGACGCTCCCGACCTGACAACAAAAAATAAGTAAGTAAGTAAGTAAGTATATCCTTTATTGAAAAACCAATTGCTATAAGTATAAAGCATCCTTGTGACAAATGTTTTACGAGATAGAGAGTTTACCTTAGGTATTATTCTATTGTGGGTTCTGGGGCGTAGCGAGTATGAACAGTTTTCACGGGAGGCAGTAGTTGATGTCATGTAGGGGGCGTGGGGGCAAGTTGGTTGTGGGGGCAAGATGGTTTTTATGCTATAAAATTATAATGCGTGGCAGGGAAACAGTCTAACAGGAAGTTTATCGATGAGCAAGCCAAGCCTGTTCTTTTGTTAAATGGCGGCTACGTGATACGGTGCTTTCTTTCCCGTTTATCGTTGAAAAATAAGTTTCTCTATTTACCTCTAAAAATATTTCACTGTTATAAAATATCGCATATCTTAATCAACATGAATGCAAAAAATTGGCAAATGGGTTGTTTTGTTAAGCATTTATTGTGAGTTGTTACTGATATTACTTTTCTTCTCCAAGTCACGCTGTACAAATCATAGTCACAAGATTTTGTAGTGTGGACCTGTTGGGGCAAGATGGCGGGGGCAAGATGGCGGATGCAACCAACTTGCCCCACCGGTCAACCAACTTGCCCCGAAATTAGAATAATTATTGTTGTGCCTAGTTTTTTTCATTAAACTGGTGTGTATTGAAACCTGTTCATTTTACGTTGGATCATGAACTGGACATAACTTGGTTATCGGCTGGTTTAATCGCAATCATCGGTGAAGTTAAAGCGGGCAGCAAGCGTCCAAGTTAAGCTAGTCCGGCTTACAATATTCAACGCTTCGTCGCTATCTCAAGCGAACAAAATGATCAATTCCCATTTCATGGGGGAAGATTTCGACAAGTGTTCCCAGATGTTCTTGAAGAACTGTGTGAATACGCAATCGAAATGAGTGCAAGGGAATTTGGCATGACCTGGCAACAAATTTGCGCCTTTGCCTATGAACAGTGATCATTGCATTTTAAACATTGCCATTTTAATTAAATAATTTAAATTTTTGTGTGTGACATCTTTATTAAGACTAAATGTTTTTAAATTAAATCAAATTTGATCAACCATAATGCATTCATTTCCCATTATTAAAGATAAGATTTATGTGTATTTCTATATTGCCACCAATGCCCACCATCTTGCCCCAAGCAGGCAACCAACTTGCCCCAGCATAGGGGCAAGTTGGTTGACTTTTAGAAAATTTTTGAGATCATTTTTTGCAAACTTACAAAATATTAGGATGCCTGATTTTGTGCTAGAATGTAGCTGTTAGTAATAGATACGCTGTGGACAAAAACTAATTGTGTTGGCATCATCGTAGACGATCATTTGTAAAAAAAACTGATTTATCCGCCAACTTGCCCCCACGTCCCCTAATACATGTGCAGGGTCACAATTGAATAGAATGGTTTTCAATATCCTATAGAAAATATGTAAAAAAGGCGACAAAGCTTAAGTAGTAGGTGCTAGGGCAACTTATTTTAGAAGAATGAGCATAGTTTACTTTCCTAACATTAATAAACTCTTGGATGCATTTTTTGTTTACTTTTCTAACATTAATAAACTCTTGGATGCATTTTTAGTTGCTTTCTTGACATTAATAACCTCCTGGATGCATAATTAGTTTACTTTCCTAACATTAAACGAAATAATTATCTTACGTTAATGTTTGTCTGTTTCAGGATACCACAGAATTCTTCAACTTCGTGAATCTCAGAAAATAGCTCATAAAGCAGTTTGATGTTCAGCACTCTGATGCCTCTTTAAACACACCCTTTCGTATAGTTATATTATACTACAACTGATTTGGAACATGCTCTTCATTTTGAGTCGTATAATAACTTCTAGAAAAGTCAGACGGTTGGCTTTCTTCGTACTATTACTTATTTTCATTTTGATTGTCTACTTCAGTTTTGAGTCTTTCATCTTCATCTTGTATTACCAGTATACCAAGAATCCAAATCTCGACGTATCACAGTTTGTCGGTTTTGATATCAGTGTTCAAGATGGTCGTAGACTTGGAAATCAGATTTTTCATCTGGCAGCCGTAATATATGTCTCTCAGCTTACGGGTAGGAAACCCGTCCTACAGAACTCGACTCACTTATTACTGGAGGACGTTTTTCAGTTGAATTTTGAACGTTTCGATGATATTTGCCCTTGTTTCAAGCTTAATGAGGAGCGGCATTTGTCTTACCAAGAAGACTCTGAAGAGAAAGTTCTAAACGGTTGGCTCCTGTCCAAACAATCCATTCTAGTCAGCGGATTTCGCCAGAGCTGGAAGTACACGAGGGCAATTGATCGTCGCTTGAGACAACATCTGATCTTTCAAGACGATATTCAGAATGCTGCACAATTATTTTTAGAAAATAGCGTTCCTCCCGGCTGGAAACGAGCCGGATTCGTCAGAGTCGGAGTACACGTTCGCAGAGGGGATATCCTGATGCCTGATAAGGAAGAATACGGCTATACGGTTCCCAAGGAGTCATATTTCCAGAATGCTATGGGATATTTCATCGAAAACTATGGTCACGTCCAATTCATTGTTGCTTCAGATGATTTCATTTGGACGAGAGACTATATCGTCACCAACCGATATTCACCAGACACAGTCAATATAACGTATAGCCTCAGTCACACGGCTGGTCAGGATCTTGCACTGTTGTCAATGTGTGATCATGTTATAATGTCCACTGGTACGTTTGGGTGGTGGGCCGCTTGGTTGGCCAAGGGTACAACGATCTACTACAGCAACTGGCCACGGAAGGGATCTAGGTTAAATTGGCATTTCAAAAGAGAAGACTTCTTTCCTCCGAATTGGATACCGATGAGTGATTAGCGTTGCATCAGACTGGAACCAATGCAAGCAACGAATCCAATGCTGTCATAGACGTATTTGTCGTTTTTGTATTGACAACAATGCAGTAGGCCTAGATATTTGATAATATGAATGCGTGACCTTGGGAATCAAGTGCTCCCTCCTAAACAGGCATTTGGACAAGTTGCGATGCACGCCTTAAAAAGAATATTCCAGGATGCCGGAAGAGAATGGAGAACATAGGACAACTGCACAAGTTGTCACCGGATCTATAAAATTTAATGATCACTTGAATGATCACTTTCATTAAAAGATCTCATATGAACTCTCAAGAATCTCAAATTAATTTGTTTGTTAAAAGATCACATAGGAACTCTAAAAAATCTCAGTTTACTTTATGTTTGTCAAAACATCACAGGAATTTTCAAAAATATCAATTTTAGTTTGTTAAAAGATCACAGGAACTCTCAAAGATCTTAAAATAATGTCTCCGCCTTCCAAAAACGCTGTAACTAACATCTAAAATGCCAGAATCCAAAATGAATCTCATAACCAGTAACACTCTACAGCCTGCACATTCTCACCTCAATATGGAGGTGAATTTGCCCAAACTAATACAAGGAGCTTCACAGTTAAAATAGCAGGCCCATCTCTATGGAACAGTCTCCCACAGGTTCTTCACGATATTCCAAATCACCCCCAATTCAAGAACGCTTAAACTTTGTATTATGAAACAATATTAAGACATTTGATTAACTTGTTAAAGTTGTTGTTATTATTTTGTTGTTGATGCATCTGTTTGAAGTAATATGATAGTTAACGTTAAATAAAATAATATTCAGGTTTGCATCAGATCATTATGGTCCTATTGAATATCTATGATACACATTACGATAACCACAACAGTTATTTTTAAACTGCTGTCTTGAAGTGTTCCAAGTTACTTAGGTGGCCCTACCAAACGGATGCACCGACATCTCAAAGCGATGGAGCAAGTATTACACAAGTGACAAATATGGTTACCGACACTTTGACAAATTTGAACACGGTGCCCTCGGAACCTCTACATGTGACTAACAAACGATATGTTGATGCCCTGGGCGATCAGTGGCGTACCGGGGGGGAGGGGGGGCGAGTCGCCCCGGGCGTCACTTGAGCAGGGGCGGCAAAATAGGGTTGAAGAAAAATAAAAGGAGTGAATGCAGAAAAAATTGAAAAAGTATAAGAGAAAGTAATAAAAGTAGACAAAGAAGGAAGGAAAGGAAGAAAAATAACCCCAAACCAATAAATAGCATACAATGAGGGGGCGGCCCCGGGCGCAGGACAGGGCGGCTTCTGACAATGATAGTATAAGAGGAAAAGCAAAAAAAAAAAAGGTCATCAGAAATTTTAGCGGAAGTAATAAAGAACATTTTCCGAAAATTTGCCAAATTAAGTGCGCGGCATTTTGGGCCGTCGCCCCGGGCGGCATTTAAGCTCCGTACGCCACTGTGGGCGATATTGTTAAAGCATTATGCTGATGATCAAGATGCCATCGTTAAGCAATATGCGGACTAAAACGATGCCACGCTGAGGTTGTATAGGCTACAGACCAAAATACTGCCGCTGCCCGACAGTATGCAGACGAAAAAGATGCTGGTCTTAGAAGCGGTCATGTTCTCAAATCAGGTGATACCATCCATGACTGGTAATTTAGGTAGGCCTATAGGTTCCCGAAAGGCGCCTCAACATCTAACACTGATGACAGTATAGCACAAGTCACAAGACTCACAACCCAGACATCCACGCCCCGCGGGTCCGCTATCTAGCCGATATCGATTTCCCGCAGCGAGCCTCTGGTGGCCACCCGCATAGGCGCGGCGGTGGGAACGCTCGTCTGCACAATGCAGGCCTACGTTTGCGTACGCGCGCGGGCACCAGTGGCGGCGAGGGACCCTAGGGGGGGGTTAGCCCCCTAACTGCGGCTCAGCCCCCCACAAACAAAAAGTGGGAAATCTCTGCCAATGCTTACTTCATAATAAGCCAACCGAACAGTGACCAACGGCAACAAAAAGTGTGATTGGGAATGTAAGTTTGTCATCATGTTGTTTGTACAGGAGGCATAGTTGCAGTTCAAATAAATTCATGTTTGAAAGTTTTCCTGTAGTAAAATGCTGTAATAACTTGTTAGGGATTTTATGTCGCTTATGTACATTAAATTTGTGCTTTACAAGGAAATAAACATTAGGATTTAACGTGTTTATTGTATAGTTTTCAATCAATCTAAGTGGAGAATAGTAAAACTTGCAAGAACCTGTTTCAAATCAATGCCCAGTAACAGCTGTAAGGGTCTATGAAAGAAGTAATTTGGGAACATCTTAAAGATTTTCTTGTGATAGAACTCAAACTTCTGTACAGTAGGCCTATATTGATTCCATTGTCTGCAGGTTTTGTGTCGGGTATAGAAGAGGGAAGGGATGGAGGCATAGGCGCAACCACCCTATGGGACCCGTAGGACGCGTCCCCCCAACTTTCGGGCAGGCTTGGACGGTGACCCCAACTTTTGAAAATTTTGAGGTAAACAAGAGCCCAAAATGCACTCCATTTGGTATTAAATGCTCAAAATTGCGTCGTCTGGGGCTCCGCCCCAGACCCCGCTGGAGGAGCTTAAGACCAGGGGTGTAGACGAGCCGGAGCGGTCCGGAGCGGCGTTCCGGTACTTATTATTTAGCCGGAGCCAGTTTTTAATTTTAGACGTGTCTTTGGTGGGAAAGTTGGAGCGGCGTTCCGGTACTTATTATTTGCCGGAGCCAGTGTTTAATCTAGACGTCTCTTGGGTGGGAAAGTTCCCCCTAGGATCGAGTTTTCCCACGCAAGACATATAATTTTGTAGAGAAAGTGTGAAATGTAGGGAAATTTTTTTTGGAAAACTGTCGTTACTACCCCCCGTGGAAATTTTTCGGAAATTTTGGATACTACTGGCCTTGGAAAAGTGTTCTTACTACCCCTCGGAAAAAATTTTTTTTCGAAAACTACCCCCCCCCCCCCGGTCATCAACTTTCAAATGGCTGGAGCGCTCCGGTACTTCCAAATTTACGTCTACACCACTGCTTACGACGCTCCTCCGTATCCCTATAGTCGTTAGGGGCTTCTTCCTTTCCGCAATCGCGGCTGTACGTGCACCTTCCGCACTCGCAATTTCCCCACTCGAACGTTCTAGTAGGTCCCGGCGCTGGCCGGGGGGTCCAGGGGTCCGGACCCCCCAGCTGTCGTTCAGACCATTTCTCCAATTCGTGTAAATCAGAAGATTTTTTGTTGGTGGGGGAAGTTGTGTTAAACACAAGTTATATTGGTTATAAACAGATCGGTGTTTAATAATAATCTAGTAACTAAAAGTACAGAAACATCCACGTTGCCTCTCCAAGTCCATCTGTCATGGCTGCCGTTTTAGGGGATCCTTAATACTTCAATGTCCAGATTAGGATCCCATCTTATATACCGTTACACCCCCCTTATTTTAAATTGTTCTGTCCACATACATATTCATGTGAGAATTTATGTATAGACATTTATATATGTGTAGTGCATATATTTGTTATGTAGAGCTTAATGTTTCCCAACTTGTTTTTTTTTTAGATAATTAAACTTAGCAGAGGGGGTTAATAATGTTCCTTATGTCTCATAGTCGTTTAAGTAGGCTGGTTTCCTGACTACGCGACCACTTGCAGAGCAACCAGCAGGTGGCTTTGAGGTTGACATTGAGGACTTCATCATCTTTTCCGAGTGGGCGACTGGTGTAGGTTGCTGTCTTGGGACTTCCTGGCCCGCGGTACTGCTGTCTGTAGGCATTGGCAGCGCTTCTGATGACAAGTCTCGGATCTCTGTGTCTGCGATGAATGGACTCGTGTCTTCCTCCTTTGCATTGTGCAGTTTTCGAACTCTGATGTGGTTTCTGTTTCGGCGAAAACGTTTTCCATCATCGGTCAACAGTTCATAGGATCGGATACCCACTTGTTGTACTATGGTGGCCGGCATCCATGTGTTGTGTTCCTTGTTGAGAAGAACAAATACTGGTTCTCCAACTTTGAGACCACGCAACTCTTTTGTGCCTCTGTCATAATATTTTTTCTGTCGCGTTTTCTGTGCTTCTAACTGCGTCTTCACATGTGGCGGTGACACCGGTTTTAGCAGTTTGTCGGACAGAGGCAGTAGTGTCCGGGTCCTGCGACCAAGAAGTCTTTGCGCTGGCGAGCTCTGAAGGCCTTCCGTTGGTGTATTGCGCCAGTCCAGAAGGGCAAGATATGGGTCTGAGTTGCTTTCTGCTGCTTTCTTTAGAAGTCTCTTCGCCGTCTTTACGGCATTTTCTGCTTTCCCATTTGACCGTGGGTAGTACGGCGAGCTTGTCACGTGAAGGAATTCATATTTCTTGGCGAATTCCTTGAATTCATGTCCATTGAATGGAGGGCCATTGTCTGTGACTACTGTCTCTGGTATTCCATATCTGGCCATGGTGGCCTTGATTTTTCTGATGACGTCAATACTTCTTTTCTCTGTCAGTCGATCGACCTCAAAAAAGTTGGAGTAGTAGTCAACACAAACGATGTACGATCTCCCATCCAATTCGAACAGATCACAGGCTATTGTTTGCCACGGTCGGTCAGGGATGTCATATGGGATCATTGGTTCTCGCTGCTGCTTGTTAGCGAATTTCGCACAGGTAGTGCAACCAGATATATGCAGTTCAATGTTCTTACACATCCCTGGCCAGAAAACCGCTTCTCTGGCACGTCTCTGACACCCTTGGATGCCAATGTGGCTTGAGTGAATTCGTTGCAGCATATCTCCTCGAAGCTCTCGAGGAACAACTAATCGATCGCCCTTGAAAACAAGGCTCCCTTGAGTGGATAATTCATCCCTAAAGGAGAAATATGGCTGAAGTCTGTATGGCACATCCTCCTTTTTATCTGGCCACCCTTTTTCAATGACTTGTTTGAGACTGATAGTATCGTCATCCCTTTCCGAAGCATATCTAATTTTTTGCAAAGTTTCCTCTGAAACCGCAAGATAGCTAGTCAAATCGATGCCTTCCACTTCTTCTTCAAGCATAGATCGATCGACAGCAAACACTTCACTGCAATTCTCCTCGCCTGGTGTGAAATGCGATATATAAGCACGACTGAGTGTGTCTGCCAAAAACATTTGTGATCCTTTTTTGTATACCACATGCAAATCAAACTTCTGTAGTCGGAGCATCATGCGTTGAAGTCGTTTTGGTGCACTGAGCAAACTTTTTTTCATTATGGCTTCCAGAGGTTTGTGATCAGACTCTACTGTCACCTTTCGACCATGTACATACTGTTCAAACTTTTCCAGTCCAAATACAATTGCCAGCAGCTCCTTTTCTATTTGTGCATAGTTCGTTTCTGCTGCTGTCAGTGACCGCGAGGCATATGCAACCGGTTGACCTTCTTGCATGAGACAAGCTCCTAAACCCTTCTCAGAGGCATCACACTGGAGATGAGTCTCTTTCCTGACATCAAAGAAACGTAGCACTGGAGCATCTGTTAGGATCTGCTTTACTGTGTTCAAACACTTGCCATGAATCTGCTCTTCCCATATAAACTCGTTGTCTTTCTGCAGTAATTCTCGCAGTGGTGCAACTACAGTCGACAGGCGTGGTGCAAATTTTTGCAGAAAATTTGTCATGCCCAACAATCGCTGAACTCCTTGCTTGTCTGTTGGTTGTGGTAGGTTTGTGATAGCTTCAACTTTGGCTGGGTCACATCTGAGGCCTTTTTCCGAGATTAGGAAACCCATGTATCGTACTTCTGGGAGTCGGAGTCTAAGTTTGTTTTTGTTCAGCTTTATTCCACGCTCTTGACATCTATGTAGCAATGCTTCCAGTTTTCTGTCATGGTCCTTAAGAGCTTCTTCCTGTGTGTCTCCAGTACCATAGACTAGGATGTCATCTGCTACAGCCTTGACACCCTGAAGTCGTTCAAGATTTTCCTCTAGATGTCTCTGGAATTCCTCCGGAGCTGGGGCAATACCAAACGGCATTCGGAGCCATCTGTAGCGGCCCCATGGTGTGCCAAATGTTGTAAGCACTGAACTGCTTTCGTCCAATTTGACGTGCCAGTAGCCATTCTTTGTATCCAAGAGGGAGAACACTTTGGCACGGGATAATTCTGGCAATATGTCTTCTATAGTTGCTAACGGGTAGTGGTTTCTCTTGAGAGCTTTATTCAGAGGCTTGGGATCTAAACAGAGTCTGATTTTGCCATTGCTTTTGTTTACTGCCACCATAGAGGAGATCCAATCAGTTGGAGTAGATACAGGTGCGATGATCTTTCTTGCAACTAGATTCTCTATTTCGTCCTTCAGTTTGTCTCTCATAGCGATTGGTACTTTTCGGACAGGTAGTTTTACAGGAGACATGGTTTCATCAACTTCTAGATGCAGCTTTCCTTCAAATGTGCCATCACCTTGAAACACATCTGGAAACTTGGATAGTATTGTATCCACTGTCATAGTTTTGCATATGTCCCTGTCTTCAAACGAGGCAATGTTCTCTGACCTCACCGCCAGCAGATCCATTTCTTGCACTGCCTGGGCACCCAGTATCGGATTGCAGTTGCCGTCCACAATCATGACTTCTATAAAGTGAGCTTTGTGATTCTTGGGGTTTGTCAGCTTCAGTCTGCATTTCCCAGAAGGTATCATCATCGACTTATTATACATGACCAATTTTGTATTAGTTGCCTGAAGCTTCTTAAGTTTATAGTCTCGAGATACTTTTTTGTAGATATTTTGCGGAAGGACATTCACTGTTGCACCGCAGTCCATCTGGAAACGAACTGGTGTCTCACCAATGAGGAACTTGGCAAACAGTCTCTTGGCAGCCGGCTCAAAGGCAGCAACAGTTTCCACAACCATGACTGACTCAGTATCGCTTTCTGGCTCAGCTGACTTTTCGAACAAGTGGATCGGTTGTTTCTTGTTCTTCTTCTGACATTTAACTGCAAAATGATTGCGGCCTTGGCACAGCATGCAACTCTTGCCCCAAGCAGGACACCTTTCTTTAACTAAGACATGTTGTTTACCACAGAACTTGCACTCAACTTCCTGTGTTTTGGTCAACCGACTTCTGCTGGGAGTCATCTTGACAGCATGGACCTCATCATGCTTCAAGGTTTTCAGCTGGTGATTTGTGATTTCTGCAGCATGGCAGATGTCTATGCATTTCTTAAGCGTAAGACTTGGTTCTTGGAGGAGGCGTTTCCTGACAGCTCCATCTTGAATGCCAATCACCATTCTGTCTCGTATGAGACTGTCTTCTAAAACACCATAGTTGCAAGTTTTTGCCAAACGTCTGAGAGCTGTGACGTATGCTTCAGTACGCTCTCCCGGTTCTTGTTCCCGCTGATTGAAACAATACCTCTCATATGTTTCGTTTGTGGCACCAACGCAATGGGCTTCAAATTTCTGCAACACTGTGACTGGATCATCCTTCTCTTCGCCATCACCGAACACAAACGTGTCATAAATGTCTAAGGCATCGGAACCAATGCACGTGAGAAGAGTTGCTACACGCGTAGCTTTGGCTTGTTCGTTGAGATGCGACGCTATTTCATAGTTCTCCCACGCTCTTTTAAACCGTTTCCAATTGACGGATAAATTTCCTTGAACGTCCAATTTTGATGGAATAGGTAGCGTGGCAGCAAAATACTGGAATGACCCTCCTTCGCTATCACCCATTTTGTGTTGTACAAAGTTCGCAACTGACGAATAACAATACTCACAGTCACACAGTCACAGTTTTCGCTTCTGACACCATGAAAAGTTGTGTTAAACACAAGTTATATTGGTTATAAACAGATCGGTGTTTAATAATAATCTAGTAACTAAAAGTACAGAAACATCCACGTTGCCTCTCCAAGTCCATCTGTCATGGCTGCCGTTTTAGGGGATCCTTAATACTTCAATGTCCAGATTAAGATTTTGTACTTATTTCGTCTGAAAAAAACATTCTTGACGCTCTTGATCCTCGCACGATAGTTGCTAAATTTGCCTTAAGCCCAAGAGGCTTGCCACTATAAGAGAGACAAAAACTTATAAGCAATAGTTAAATATCTTTTAAACTTGTCACGACACATATTGATGTTTGATGTTTTCTTCTGTTTCAATGTTTTAACTGGATGTTTTCGCCGGGCACAACCGAGGGACCCCACGCTGGCCCGGCAAAAGTTTTCCCTGCCTAATCAAGCCCTGAGCGGTCCGCAGGCCGAGTTTGCAGCGGTTAGCTGCAGGACCCCGTGTGATCAGTGCGGGCGAGATGTCATTGTACCTGCGTCGGCGCCATATCGCCGCTAGTGGCAATTGTGGGTAAAATGAAGGCGCGACGAGGGTGATTGTAAGGCACTGCATTTAGCCGCCCATTTTACGTACATCCAGCCACCATAATGTCGCAAGTGGCAGACCGTCGGCCCTATGACTGGTGATAAGGGACTGTGAGATGTTGTTTTGTATATTTGCTATTCTAATCTCAAAAGTGCATAATCCACCAAGATTGTACACATTTAAGATTGGATTCAAAGCCCAAAAGGTAGCTACTGCAAGAAAAAGAAGAAACTTCAGAGTCTTATGAAAATCATTATATTGAAGTAAACACCATTATGCTGTATCACAAACAGTTACAGTGTAACAGTATTGGGCCTAACAGTTCTGATAGGCCTCTAATGTATATTTATATGTACATATATTTATATATGTACTTGTATATTATACATATATAATCATGCATATATACATTATATATATTTTTATGCATACATTACATATCTATGCTTATACATTATATATAAATATGCAACCTATACTTATCGATATATATATATATAAATATGTGTATGTATATTACATAACCATGCATATATACATGTATATGTACCTATATAATATATTATATAATTATATGGATATTTATATATTAAAAAAATCCAAATATATATATAAATATAAGGGAAATGAAGGACTTCTCCAAAAAATATTCAGCCTACAACCCAGCCTAAACAATTTTTATGGCTATGACCTAAACATAACTACACCATGTATAACAATGTCACTGTATAGTCTTAAATTATACTATACACCTGTACATACATACAGATCTACACTGGAGCTGTTGAACATCAAAACATGTACTGAGTAGCTAAGAAACTTTGAGTCTGTCAAGTTTAATAAATGGAATATAATTTTAGCCGCCACTAAAACTCAAACTAACAACAATTAGCAGTCACTAACGTCCGTGTACATGTATCTTGAACGTACTCATATCCCTGAATAAAGCAGCGGAATATAAAGTAGCCAAAAATGTTAAAGCTAATGTCTAAACATGCCTAATCTCAACCCAATATCAATATTTTTAAATTAGAACAGCAGTCTCTTGAGCTAGCCATGGGTTTGAATATGAAGTGTTACCGACTTAATTTTCTTAGTCTTGGCATACGAGTAAGGGCCGCCATTCCTCTCCCTCGCCATCTCATCTTCCCACCGACAGTGGGAAGATGAGACAGCTAGTTGCCTAGGGGCACAGATGGAGCAAACGCATGAAACAAATTTCTGCCCTGACAGGGAGTTAAATTCCAACCTCTCGGTTGACAGTTCAGCATGCTAAAAACTAGACTATTGTGAACAAACATTAAGAATCTCACAAAGATGCTGTAACAAGGCTATCTATAATAAGGTGCATTTTAAGATTAGCTGAAAATGTTTTCTGATGTATTTGAAGCAGTAGAGTTCTAAGTTAAAGTTGGAGATTGTTCCGTGAAGGTTCAGTGCACGAGAAGGATCGGTGTTAGCAAGTCATTATACATGGGAGCGCAGGACATGCTGTAGAGCACAGTGTTCGTCGACCTGGCTGGCTCAGTGCAGCAACACAGAACTCCCTGATGTTTTCTGGGGCAGAACCGATCATAAATGCTTGACCGAGAAGGATCTTAGATGTAATTCGATCCTCAACTGGATGCCAGAGCACTGTCTCTCTTATGTAGTTTGAAATATGCAAGAGAACAGAACTGACTGAAGCTCGTGGATATGGAATCTCTGTTTTTGGCTTCCAGAAGAGTGCACCTCGATTCATCGAAACCACCTGCAACAGAAAGAACAAAGACACCTAAATTAATGCAGTTTGAAAGTTTTACATCACAGGTAGAACAAGAATGAAAAACAAACTACTTTCGACACTATTCTTCCAAAGTGACTACTCTGTTCTAATTTGTGTAGAATGGGAAGAAAAAGGAGGAACGAGAGAACATGGTTAGAGTTTTCATTTTATAGCAGTTTGGTAGTGGTTGCAAGTGGAATAACACCTCGAAACATCTTTCTGTAAAAAAAGTTGCAAGCATGGATAGTTAAGAATATCAAAAATCCTAAATCCAGACTCGAACTGAATTATTGTGAAGCACCTACCTTACAGTGGTAACGAAACACAGATGAAGAGCAAAGAAATCTACAACCTGGAATGTATTCCTCTTGCCACCACTATGTCTGTAATTATGTATGTATGTAGGGAGGTATGTATAATTGTGTAACGCCGCCCCTCGCCTCAACAGATGTCGCCCACATCGTTTCATCGACTGAGGGAGCTTCGTGTCGCTGTGGAAGGTCCTGAGAGTAAGTCAGAGGAAAGGCGGTGCTAGGCTTCGGGTTCAAATCCTCTTTGCTCTGGCGAGGCCACAGATGTCTACTGCCTATGTCTTTATAAGGAACTTTAGCCTTACAAGACAGTCGCTCGCTACGTCTAAGAGTACCAGGAACTACAAAAGCTGTAGGGTCTTTCAGTCGAGCACCCCCACCTTCTTCCAGGCCGATGGTCGAGTGGTAAGGCGCGTCTACCTGTTCGGTAGTGGCCGTAGGTCCAGGGTTCAATTCTGCTTCCACAACGAACTTTGGACTAGGCGAACCCTCTAAGCGATCTAATCGCTTAGAAACTTCTGAAAGCGCTTCCTTAGTTTCATTAGCCAGTTGCAATGAATGCATATCGCCTCCATCACTAATTCTAGTGACGAGGGAGGGCGACTTAAACCTACAGCTGGGCTATCCCTTCCTTCGTCCATGGCGCTACATCAATCAATAGCAATAACTACTAGAGAAAGAAATCACTGAGAAGAATTAATCTTTAGTATTCAACGAAAATTAATATTAACTCAATTACAAATCTTTATAAGTACATTCGTCACTTATATTGGAGTTAAGGTTCCCTTTTTATTTAAGAACCCGGGCCCTGGGATACAAGACCACGTAAGGCAGCACCCGACTCAAATAAAGAAATACCTTCGGCAATTCTCGCAGCTCGGAGAAAGGCGACAGAAGATTTCGATAGCGACGAAAGGTATCGTAGGACAAGGTAATCCAACGCAGTTAATCGACGACGACGCTAAATGGCGTATTAACGAATCGAATCAGATCCAACTATCGACGAGCAGATATCCGACGGTAAGATATCCAGACGCAGAGAAATACGGCGACATTTCGTGAAACGTGAATATACACATCCGACTTCACGAGAACCTGAATCGCCAATTTCTATAGCTCCAACACAGCAACCAGATACGTAACTTTGCCGAATATGAAAGCTTATATCCAGATAGCCGTCGAATAAGACGCTTCCTAACCGAATCACGTAGAAACGGCACTAATTTCGCCACTTCTATTAGATTTCTAGAGCGCCATCGAACTATATCTATAATCGACGGACTCAACGACGACAGACATTTGCGACGTTTCTCTAACTCTGAATATCGCCTCCGTTGCGACCTAACTCCTCGACAGCTGGATACCGACTGACTGTCTGCTCGCCACGGAATCTAACTATCAACTGCGCGTGTGGCCGCTCTCGTGAGAACCGAACTACCCTAAGTGTGGGAAAATCTACATCAAAGGAAACTACGGCAGTTGCAGCCCACCCAAGAGTCGGCGTCGCTGTCATAGGACCGTCTCCTTGTACGCCTAACTGTCTGTCTTTCTACTTGTCGCTAATATGTGTCGGTATCTCTACCTCTGCTCAACCCACCCGCGACACCTGGCGAGGACGCGTTGGAAACACGCTTTAGCGCTCAAGTCGGTCTCCCTTTGAAGTGTCGTCGACGACCGCGGCCTGTGTCCCTATGCCTGTCTGTCCGTGTCAATGACAGCGCGTTTCTATGTGTCGCTCTCTGTCGCGATCCTTTTAAGTACTTCTCTCCCCTCTCCTTTAGTCGTCACCTACCGCAGAAAACTGTGGGATCGAGGCGAACTGTACTAAGAGGACCCCCCTCGTCGCGACAGCGACATCGAGCCGGTCGTCAAGCGGCGCGTCGGTCGCGTCGGGAAATGGCGGCGATTCAAGATGGCCGACACCGGCGCGTCGGTCGCGTCGGGAAATGGCGGCGATCCAAGATGGCCGACACCGAACGTAACCCCGAGTTATACGCGGGCGTTACAATTGTATATGTGCCTTAGCATGTAAGTATGCATGTCACAATTTATTAGTAACTTCTACACAGTGATGTCTAATGTACGACGAGTATTTAACTTTGTAAAGCAATCATTGGAATTTAGCACCTACTGCAGGAGTGGCTAACCTTTTTGACCTACGGGCCACTATGATTGTTGGTAAGCACGCGGCGGGCCGCAAAATGTTTGTCCTCACAGCCTCGAACGAAATATAAATGTTTATTTCATATTTTACAATATTGTGTATAAAAACAGGTAAGACTACATCAGTTCACTATAAATTACAACACTAAATCTTTTAGTGTTTTAGTCGTCATTATAATGCAGTATTGTAGTAGTCGGACAAGTAGGTGCAAAATGAGACAAAAAATTATTTAGATAGGGCCGTGCGGGCCGCCAATCATCAGCCCGCGGGCCGCATTTGGCCTGCGGGCCGCGGGTTGGCCATCCCTGACCTACTGTATGTGTTCTGGATAAGAAATCAGCAGACCTGCCAGCAGGTCGCTGAAATCTTCGTTCTGCATCTCGAGGTGAACTGCACTGTGTCCACGATAAAGTAGAACACTAGACTTTGTGAAATATCTTGGTCAATTGTAGTATTGTAGGTACTAAATTTGGTGCACATGAACCTCAGTCTATTCTATCTATACCCTGCAAAGTTTATTACAATTGATGCAACGGATACGAGGATATACCCTTATGAAATTGGGTGGTTCAGGAACCAAGTTACCAAACAGTAAAACGCATAGAATGACGTAATTTTTCTGGCTACCGCAGGTGCTGAGGCTGTTGTTTATAAGCGTCATTTTCGGAAACAGTTACAATACGAGACCTGTTTTACGTAACAGTATACACTGCTGGTTGTAAAGAAATGGTTTTAGTGCAGAGGACAAGATTTTAATCAGGGAGTTGAGAGAGACGAAGGGGTATATGGCGCAAGGAGACTCATTACAGAATTTCCAATGAAAAATTGGTAACTAGCTGGTGTCAGGAAGCTGTTAAAAAAGATTGCCACAACCGGATCAGTTGCAAGGAAACCACGATATCGGGCGTTACGAACGCAAACAAATATCAATGCTGTCGAAGAACTGGTGCTGAGTCAGGATGATCAGCCGCGCACGCATCTGTCGATGCGTTTTACTGTTTGGTAACTTGGTTCCTGAACCACCCAATTTCATAAGGGTATATCCTCGTAACCGTTGCATCAATTGTAATACAATTTGCAGGGTATAGATAGAATAGACTGAAGTTCATGTGCACCAAATTTAGTATCTATAATAGTACAATTTACCAAGATATTTAACAAAGTCTAGTGTTCTACTTTATCGTGGACACAGTGTAGTTCACTTTGTGCGCACTTCAAAGGCACAACATCGTGCCTTTTCAGTGGTTAGGCCGACCAAGTGGAATCCTTCAGGTCTGCGTGTTCTTTTAGCTGGAGACTCTGCATACACCTTGTACAAGCATAGACCTGAAAGTTGTTCTTTATTGCTGGAGTTGGCCTGGGTGCAGCCTCTGAGTATGTTATCTTGGATGGGCGCTATAACAGTAGGAAATAATTTGGAGCATAACATTGTAGGGCTAAACACTGCCCTAAAGCCTAAAGAAAGCGAGGACAGTAAGGTGTGAAGTCATCTGAATGAATGAATGAATGAACATGTTGGTGCAGTAGTTGTGGGGCTTGACTTGTACTGCAGAGAGTACTGGTTCGAGCTACAACATTATTCTGAATATATAGGCCACATACAAGCAATAACCTCATTCTGAAGACACGACTGAGCTTTGATTCTCTGCATTGGATGCCTTTGTTCCTCTCCAAAGTTCCAAAGTACTGCTGTCCCAAGAATCACTGTCTGAACTGCAGAAGATTATCCTCTGTTCAAACTCTGTCACTGAAACCAGAAAAAAATACATCGGCTCACGTACAAGTGGGGCTCATATTGCATGGGTGATTATATGTATGTATGTACGTATGTTCGTATACATGTACGGCTTGTATGTTCGATGTTCATATATATATGTATGTATGTATATACATTTTGCGGACATGGACCCCATTAATGGGTCATCATATTTACATACAATTTGTGCCCACTCAAATTACATAGAAGCATGGTCATTTTAATTTAAGATGATCAGCTCAGCATCCAGATAATCAGTCCACTCAGACAGAAAGACATTCTATAGTCAATAAGCAGTTTGAAGCTAGTCACTTTCATATTCATTCATTTCATTCAGAGCATTTATATAGCGCCCCTTCAAGAAACTACTCAGGAGCGCTCCCGGCCCAGCCACGACTAAAGAAAAAAGACTTGAGGGACTTGTAGAACCCTGTCAGATGGCTTACAAGTAAAAAACGGAGCTTAAGTGGTAGGTCATTCCAGATGGAAGGGCCAACAACCGAGAAAGCACGGCGCTGCCTAATAGCCAAGCGAGTCCGTGGAACAAGGAACTCACCCCTCGTCGCAGAGCGAAGCACCCGACGCGCTGGAACATCAGACACTGGGCGGCAAAGATCACGCAAGTAAGATGGAGCGCAGCCAAGAACACAACGAGAAACCAGAGCAGCAATGCGATATGAGATCCGCTGAGACACAGGCAGCCAATGCAACACATCACGCATGTATGCAGAGACAGGAGAGTACTTAGGAAGCCGTCTAATAAGCCGAGCAGCCGAGCGTAGAACTCGATCTAGTCGCCCCAAAACACAAAGGGGAAGGCCAGCAAGTAGTGAGGAACAGTGGTCAATTCGACTAGTGACAAAGGCATGAACAAGGACCACAACTGCATCATGAGAGAGAGAGCGATTAAGAAGTGACCGAGCATAACAAACACATACAAGCGAGACAAGTCCTATCTATGTCCAGGAAATGAAAAAGGTCATTCACCCTCAGCTCTAGCTCTATGTCACTATGTGTGACCAGAGAAAGACAACCTAATTATCAGCTTGAACAATGATAAGTCCTGAAATAAGAATTTAAGTTTTAATACCACTGATTTGCAGGACTAAATGCTGTTGATTAAGGATGTTAAATGACAAATAGGGCTTACTGTAACTGGTAAACGTACTAATAGTTGACGAACATAGTCATCCAATATTTTTATGCGTAGTGCCTCTGCGGCGGAAGATTCCGCCACGCAATGCCTGAAGAAATTACTTTTGCGGCGGCAAGATTTTAATATTATCTAATGACGACCCTAACCCAAACCCTGACCATAACCGACCGTCACAACGCCTTTCCTGACTTTAACCGACCCTCACGAGGCTTTACCTGACCATACCCGACCCTTGCTACGAAAATTGATAGGAAGTAACGCATTATGAACAATGCGCATGCACCGAAAGTCTTCCGCCGCGAAATTGTCTAAAATATTACTTCTGCGGTGGAAAATTCCGCCGCAGAAGATTAAACCTAATAGGGCGATTGCAGCCTAATCTTCACATGCTTAGAAGCAGTTCTAAACTATAACAAAGTAACAAGTGTACGGCTTACTATTGGACGTTCAGAATTTTCGAAGTATTTCTTGGATAAGCATTGCTGTCCAGTGTCCACAGGAACATTTGATGAATTTCTTCAATTATGTGCTTGGATTCGCTCTAAACAAAGGAACGCCAAAACTGTTAAAACGGGCGCTCAAAATCAACACGGTTCCTCGCATGTGTTCGTAGTAGCATTTGGATGTCAACCAATCACAGCTAAGCTTCAATGTAGTTTCAAACTGAGAAATTTGTAACCCTCCCCATCGACATACCCCATCGTGGCCTCGCACTACGGAGCCTCTAAGGGGACAGGACATACGCGCAAAATATTTTATGTCGTGAACACGACATAATATATTAACTCGTGCAAACGAGTAGGCCTATTAACTCGTGCGCACGACTTAGTAACTCTTGTGAACGACTTACTAATTCGTGTGGACGACTTGGCATGTCGTGGGAACCGCTTAATTTAACCAGTAGGCCTAATCGATCGACTTTTCTGTCATATTCTAGTAGCGTACTAAGAACAGTGCACAGTGTAAATAATTATTTATACTGTGGTAAGTGGCCGTCCATAAATGAATTCACGCACCTAGGGGTTTAGAATTTTGTGACGATGTATCACATGGGGGAAAGGGGGGAAATATGACGTCACGTCAGGTTTATGTAGGCTTAACTAACTTGAACAATTAAAAATAATTTAATTTTAACAATGACAGCACTAATTTTGAGTGTTACATTTTCATTATTTTTTCATTATTTAAATGTATAGGCCTACGGGCACCATTATTAATAATTTTCTAATCATTTAAATATTTGGTCACCAGATTTTTAAATATTCATGCATTCCATGAAGGAGCATTTTTCTTCGCCATGGGAGGATGGAGGAGTAGCATAAATTCTATAAATTATTTGATAAATTGTTTATAGGCCTGTTAAATATTTTAATTCTAATGATTTTACCAGAGCTTTTCATTCTGTGGAATGAATATGTTATTGTTGCAATTCTACTCTTTCCATTTTGCTTTGTTCTACTACAAAATATTCAGAACATCTATAGTAATAGGTTAGTATTGCAGGCTATCTGTTCTGTTAGCCTAGTAGTTAAGATTTATGTATTCTGTCATTTGTGTTCTTGTGAATTGTTTCAATTGCATAATTGTACACTGTAACCGGTTGCAATTTGACAACTGGATTGTTTGAATAAAAGAAAATATTATTATTAGATGATGAATAGGCCCTATTCAAGTTAATTTTATGCGAATAGCCTATCAGCTTTCCAAGGACTCCTTTTTAATACCTAACTTTCTCCTTACAACTTCAGAGCAGTGCGGTGCCACATTAACCCTAGGGCTACCAAGCTTTTTTGTAACACGGACTACCAAGGGGGGGTGGTTACCACCCCCCCTGGATTTCGTGTTTGGTTTTACATATCATAACTTGTAATATAGCAATGGATTCAGCATTCATTTCTGCACAGAATGGTATATTTTGTTGTACATTATGTGAATGCACCTCGAAATTACATCACTTTTAACAACGGAACCCATTAATTAGGAATATTGTATATTATTGCGTACATTTTGTACTTTTTGGAAAAACAAATATAAGATTATTTGTGTTTTCAAAACTAATCTATGTATAAAAGATACACACAATCATCCCTACACATGTTTATATAGTATAAATGTACATCCATACATATATATCCATACATATATATATATCGGTTTACGTTGTAATGCTGTATTCAGCCATTTTCACACAGATTACGCGAATTATTATTTATTTTGATCACTTCCGGTATTCAAAAGACAAAAATGTTGGTATGCAAATGAAGCCCTACATTCCCTCTAAAGAATGGTATCTTTGTTTCTCTTCCAGGAAGACAAATGAATACGCTACAGACAACAAACTAAGGGGGAGTTCTTCCATTCAGCCATCTTTCACGCATATTACGCGTATTATTATTTATTTTGAGCACTTCCGGTTGTCTCAGGTCAACTCAGTGACCATAGAAATGTAGCCCCACATTCCCTCTATAGAATGGTATAATTTGTGTCTCTTAATATTAAATGACGGATAAGATATAGTCGAAAATCTAGGAGAGGGTGGTATCCACCACCCCCCCTGGTGCCTCGGGTATATTGGGTATAACTTTTGAACGGTGTGAGATATCATCTCACATTTTACCTCAAAACGTGTGTAAATGAACCCCCTACAGCTACCTAAAAGGTCAAATTTTATTCCATACGGAAAAAGTTTGAGATGAAAACATCAGAGCAGTGCGGTGCCACATTTAAATAGGCTACTTATTACAATGACAATAAATGTGATTTGAAACATGTTTTATTAACAATTGGAAATTTGGTTTTAGGGGTAGGGGTAAGAGCTTTGTGACGTAATATTTCAGGGGTGATACTTTTGTGACGAGGGGTATACAGGGGCCAAAAATCGACCAAAATCGCGTGACGTACGTCATTTATGGACGACCCCTAAGAGTTAAGCCTAAGACAGAAGACGTTCGCCTTCTACTTTGCGAAAATTGTCATGGATCCCATGAGAAGATAAATGAATCTCATATCGTAATAGCTGTGAAGATTTTCTACAGTTCTAAAGTAAAACATGCTGACGTTCTACGCGTCCACATAATATTATTGCATATACCATACAACTAAGATTTAAACAGATACCGTAAGTTTCACAGTCCTTGGTCATAAAATAAAATTCTGGCAACAATTAAAAACTACCACAGTAGCCCTAATTATCGCCAACCTTCCATATTGGCATCTTACGCAATAGGATAGGCCTACACGTATTTTCGTTAGATAGGCCTACTGGGTCTACAGATCCTGTTAGATAT
This sequence comes from Aporrectodea caliginosa, assembly GCA_020284085.1. Classification (NCBI taxonomy): domain Eukaryota; kingdom Metazoa; phylum Annelida; class Clitellata; order Crassiclitellata; family Lumbricidae; genus Aporrectodea; species Aporrectodea caliginosa. Next base: position 1,966,915 of record JACEVL010000351.1, read on the forward strand.
ATCGCGACAACTCGTCGAACGACATTTCGTTTAACGACACTTCGTCTACGACAATTCGTATAACGACATTTCGTCTACTAGTGTATCTGTATCTATTACGGCTAATCAACAGAGGCCGCTTTCTTATAGTTTCGCTAAAACGTGCTATATATTCTCAGAATCCAGCTTCTAATTACTGACAAGATTATTTTCATCAATCCAGCTTCTGTTGAATGGAAACCTATTTTTCATCCATGCATCCAGGTTGATTTCCAGCTTATTTTTATGTGAAAAATTATTTCGATCAATTCAGCTTCTATTTCAACACAGGAATGTTTTCATCAATCCCACTTCCATTTCGGGAAACAGTTTTTTCATCAATCCAGCTTCCATTTTAAAGTGACAATATAAAATAACTTAGTAGACGAAATGTCGTTCGACGAATTGTCGCTCGACGAAGTGTCGTAGACGAAATGTCGTTCGACGAGTTGTCGTGACACCGATATATATATATATACCTACATGATACGTAAGGTATATATATATATATATATATGATAATAAGAAGCTATATATATATATGTGATAGTAAGGCTATATATATAGATATATGATATGAAAAAGGCTCTATATATATATATATATATATATATATATATATATATATATATATATATATATATATATATATATATATATATATATATGATAGGATTGATGAAAATAATCTTGATAGTAATGATATATATATATAGCCTTACTATCAGATAGGCCCTACTGTTGGATATTAACATAGCCTTCGTTGTTTCTTTTAATTCTGTTAGGCCTACGTAATTTTGTCGGCGATATAGGTCTAATGAGTTTTAAAAAACTCACGACGGAACATTTCAATAGCATCATCGGAAATGCCTCGGTAAAGCCTAGAGGCTATGTGGATTGAAGAATATAATTCTTGCTAACTAGAAGTCGGATTGATTAAAATAATTTTTGCTTAAATAGAAGTGGGATCGATTAAAAGAATCTTGCTTTTATATATATATATATATATATATATATATATATAGTATATATATATATATATATATACAGAGAAAGTTTCAGGAACTGGAAACGTGAGTTACATGAGCTCTAGGCCTACGTAGCCAAATTATTTTATATGGCCAATTTGAAATGGATTGATGAAAACAATAAATTGCTTGCCTGAATGGAAGTTGGATTGATTAAATTAGCTAATTCTTTTCGTAAATAGACGTTGGTTTGATGAAAAGTAATTTTTTCTTAAATAGAAGTTGCATTTATGCAAATAATTGTTGGCTTAAATGGAAGTTGTATTGATGACAGATGACATATTGGTAGACTGCCTACTTACGAACGTAAAGTACGGCATTGAAGACATTTAACTAATTTGCGAAAGTAGGCCCTAAACTAGGCCTACGGGTTTACCGATGCCGCTGCAAGAGGGAAATCAATTATTTCGTTCATTGCGCAATACGGCAAATTTGAAGTTGTACAAAAAAGATTCTGAGGAGGAGGAGGAGGAGGAGGAGGATACAGAGGTTAACGACAGCTTATGACAACAAAGGACGTTGCAAACGACAGAAATTATTTTGCATATTAGGCCTACGTGCAGCTAGCACATTGAAAAGCTCTGACGCTCAATATATTTCAGTTAACTATGCGTTTCCGACATCAACTCAACGCATTCCACGATATAGGCCTACGCGCTTCAACGAAATTAACTCGTCTGCACGACATAGGCCTATTAACTGATTCGCACGATTTATTAATAACTCGTGCGCACGAGTTAATTATGTCGTTCGCACGACATAAATTTTCATAAAACATTTTCACCCACATGTTCCTTCATGGGCTCCTTACCTTTAACCCGATGAATGAGGCTATAAGCTCCCTCCAGAGCGTTCGAACCGATACCTCTAGACGACCTCAGATTGTATTACCAGTCAGAAAGTCTGCCTGCGTGGCCCTTTTAGATCTTGGCCTAGAGCCGATTTCACTCCCCCGCCTAGCGATTATTTTTTTATGTTTTGACTAAGCGCCTGTAAACAAGCGACTTCGTTCTGGGGCGCTGTAGAAATCTCGAGATTATGATATGATTATGTGCTAGTAGCCTACATTGTCACTAGTGGATACAGCGCCAAAACACACGACAGAGGCTCGGTCACTTCATTATCAACAACACCACAAACCAAACCTACAGGTCATGAACTCAGAAATCCCCTTACGCTGCCTCTGGACGAGCTCATACTGTGTTACAGTCAATCTGTCGACTGATGAATCTGCCCCTCCCCCGCTTAAAGCGCTCCTCGATCAGAATACGAACATTCCTCCAGGCCACATTCCTCTACCACGAGCATACATGTATATTCAACATGGCGCTCATTTGCTTACTAGATTTGAACTCTTTTTACTATTAAAATCATTTAGCAACGCGGCTTTAAAACCAAACTGATGTCCTATATGACTTAATTGTTACCTTTCAGACGCTGTAGGCCATTTATTTAGGCTGTAGTCTAATGTTATGTTTTGTTAAAGAGTGGATCGTGTGTACATAACAAACGAGTTCATGTTTAACTTGTAGGCCTCTATTCATTAAATATATACATGGCATATATATATAAATATATAATTATATATTATACGCTATTATAGGCCTATATATAATAAACTTCATATAGCGCCCCGTCAATATATTTAACTCAGAGGCTCAGTTCTTTGATTACTATTTCATGTAGGCCTATACTTGTGGATATGTAATGTAATGTAATGTAAATCTTCGACATTTCTCACCAAAGCCACACAAGAACCACGCCAGAAACCAGCTTATTCACCTCAGCTATATCAAATCAAGTCCGCAATGAACAGGTTGTTTTGTCCGTTCCAGGTCAGAATCCGGGACGGTCAAAACAGAGAAGACTGCATGGATTGGCATATAGGGCCTAGATCATGCGTTTAAACTGAAATCTGTAACAGGTGTTTGAAATAAGCACTAATAATTCGTGCATACTTTGCTAGTAAATGGAATTGAAACTCAAATATAATTATTAGTTATTATACCAGTTTTAAGAACAACTATGTTTGCTACATGTAGGCTAGGCCCATTGCTTAATGTGCATGCTGTTTGTAACTTTCTATTGTATAATATTTGAAATGACGTTAGCGGCCTATGTTGCTGTGGGAGTGTGGGATGTTATTCGTGAAACTGATGATTAAACCAAACCAACGACGGTTTCTTCGTTTGACATCCCGCGGTATCTTTATTCAGTGGTCTGATAGGCTGAAAACCACGCATGCGCACTTACCACATCTGGCCATCTCCGGCCGCTGCCCTCTCCCCCATGTGCCATGTGGTTTCTGTTCATCATCATCTACGTATGTGCAAGCAGCCTCTCGCCCCAAAGAATATCCCCCACGCCGAGTCTCTGTTTTGTTCTGCCTACTCTGTGAGGGACCGTCGCCGGACCAGCAGTTTTTTGGGGATTAACTGTGGGCTAGACGACGGCCGACGGAATCTCGTACGATTCACTTGAAGTGGGGACTATCTAGGGGGTCCCTACACCAAGCCGATACCCCGGGTTTGCCAGCGTCGGCCGACGGGGGTCCGATGAAGTAGGCTGTCTGGGAACAGCGATCAGGTACGCCATGATAATGTAATGTATGTAATGTAATGTAACAAGACATTTATATAGCGCCACTTACGAGTCTCACAGAAGCGCTCAACACGTGGCCATCAAACAGCTGAGAAAAATGCGTCTTTAAGAATCGAGAGAAAACCATATAGCCACAATGCCACATGCAGCATTAGTGGCACGCACAAATGGCGCAAGAGTAGGCCTATTCCAGATCCATGGCGCCGCAATCGAGCGTGGACGGACAAAATGTCCCCAGACAAATTGTCCCGGACATAATGTCCCGGACAGAAAGTCCCTAGACAAAAAGTCCCAGGATAAAAAGTCCCAGGACAAAATGTCCCCGGACAAAATGTCCCAGGACAAAATGTCCCCGGACAAAATGTCCCCAGACAAAATGTCCCCAGACAAAATGTCCCCAGACAAAATGTCCCTGGTAAAAGAACAAAAAAATTATGTTGTATTGTATTGTATTGTATTGTATTGTATTGTATTTGAACACTTGTTATAGCGCCCCTACCAGATTTCCCATTCAGAGGCGCTCCCGACTACTGCGCGAACGCTGAATCGGAGTTTCACGCCGAAGCGTGATGTTGTTTTAAAAGTCCCACTGTCAGTGGCGGCGCGTGGATATTTCAAAGGTGGTGTGAGGCAGCAGTGTGCCGCCCTCCCGTAAGGCCGTGTGTCTAGTAGTCTAGTGAAATTTTGTATGTGCATGCTGCGCATGATAGTAGTTAGTAGTAGCCTTAGCCATTAGTAGGCCTATAGCGAGAGCATTAGTAGATGATGCATTTCGGCTGCTGTTAACTCATTCCTTCGCCATTGGCCGTTTCTCGTCGAAATGGAATTAGCAAGTAATAGTCAAGACCAAAACTCTAAGACAGAGACCAAGAAATTGTGCTCCGAGACCAAGACCGAGTGGTCCAAGACCAAGACCGTGTGTTTCCAGACCAAGACCGAGACCAAGACCACGTTGTCTAAGACAATATAGTCTCAAGACCATAAACGCAATTCTCAATTGCGTTGTTTCATAATCCCATCATTGAAATCAGATGTTTATTACATTTTATAAGTACTAAATCACTCGAACTTTTGTCCATAAGTCTTGCCCTGAGGTGTCTCATGAAACGTCCACTACAGCTAAACACTTTCTCAACATGCCCAGATGTTGCTGGAATACAGATATAGCCTACTTTTCGAGAAGGGGAAAAAGTGTAAAACATCCTGGTAATGAATCTTTTCTAGTGAGGAGGTCAGAACGTAGAATTTCACGGTTGTGAGGCCGAGGCCGTAAAGAGTATTGTGATTAGTGTTGTTTTCGTCAACGAAAACGAAAACAATAATGGCAATTAACGAAAATTTAACGTTTCCGTTGACGAAAACTAAGACTAAAACTAAAATACGCCGACAGCGGAAACTAAAAGTAAAACGAAATTTTTAGCAATAAAAACTGAAACGAAACGAAAATTGATCAAACGATAACTTAAACTTTACTTATCATAAAATATTTTTTAAAATTTTTCTTTACTTAATTCGCCATTTGTATTGTACTGCCTTGTGAATAATGTGCAAACGGCATGCTCTATTAACATTTGTTCATCGAACTTACTATCTAATTTCTAATTTAACTTGTACCTGGATGCGGTGTGACATCCCGATTAATCAATAAACGAAGATATATATATCTATTTTAAGACACACGAGAAGAACTAAAGCGAGAAGTTGCTAATTCCGGTTTTACTTTATTTACTTTCCGCTAAAAGAATTCATCTATTTCGATTTTAACAGAAGCTGTCGTAGGCCTACTTTACTGCGGCAAGTTCACTTAGGCCTAATTAATGCAGTAATGTCGATAGCCTCACACGTCTCTGACGGAGGAGTCGCGATTTATATAAAATCTAACATCGCCGCCTCCGCCTGCACCATCTCGGATGATCCTAGAGTAATGGAACTGCTGTGGGTTAGAACCGAGACCAAAGCCGGTGTCGTTCTGGTGGGAGCCTTATACCATCCTCCGAAGCCTATCTACGAAACGGAGGCATTGATAGACTTCGTAGAGCGATCGATCGAGGACCTACTACCTGTACCACCCTTCCATGGTTTAAGCGTCTGTTACGAGCACACACACTGGAGCTTGTATTATAGTCTTTAGTTTTTAGTTAAGTCCTTATTCACTATTGTAAACCTTTTTCACTTTTTCTTTACCGCCTCTAACACACAAGACAGTGTTCCCCTTATTTCTGTTTATCAATAACCTCCGTCATCTTTCAATTATTTTACTGTACTATCTTAGGCCCCCTCTTAGCGGGACTCGTCCCTTTGGGGTGCCTATTTGCTCCCACTCCACTCTACCCGTGCTAGCTCTTTGTAACTTATCTTGACTTGTGTTTAACTGGTTTTACTTTTCGTTGATCATTTTACTTATTCATTTCTCATACATGTTGTACCTTTTAACTATGTTAGAGCTGTGTTTAATCATTATGTTTGTTATGTTGTCTCTTATTGTTGGGAACAATAAATTGAATTGAATTGAAAAAAAAAACCCGGAAGCCACCGTGATAATGGGTGGCGACTTTAACCAACTTAATGTAGGAGAGCTAACCATACGAACTGGTCTCACCCCCCTCGTTAACGTCCCGACGAGAGGGGGCAACATCCTTGATATGATCATGACATCGACCCAGGGGCATTATAACATCAAGGTCGTCACATCAACTGTCAAAACTGATCATAAAGCGATAGTCGCCACCACCGAAAGCGGAGTCCGAGACCGATCAAAGCGCTCAACGAAGAGGTGGTACAGGCGTCGAACGCCCTACCAACATGCTACGATCCTTCATCGACTTAAAAACTACGATGATGCCCACCTGCTTTCGATCGATGACCCACAGGAGGCATGGGACGGCTTCTACCGGCAGATGACGCTGTGGCTGGATGAGCACTACCCACTCAGAGCTGTCACGGTCACAACGAGAGAGCCTGCTTTCGTCACTCCTGAAATCAAACACCTTCTTCGACGCAAGAACAGACTGATGCGGTCAAATCGGGTGGAGGAAGCATCGGCGGTTGCGGAGAGAATTGGGAAGGCCATCGCCAAGGCTAACAGAAGGGAACTCAATGACCTCGACCCTCGTCACGGGACACAGAACCTGTGGCGCAGAGTCAACAAACTGACTCACAAGCCTCGCGGAGAGGATCAGACAAGTCAGGTTACAGCTGAGGACCTAAACACCCACTATGCCGCCATCTCAACGGATCCTGCTTACGTTGCTCCTCCTCTGAGACATACCGCTCAACCAGACACCCCGATCCTCGCCGAAATGTCTGTATTTAACATAGACCACCTTCGACCAACTGCGGGAGGAAATGATCGGTTGCCTGCCTGGTTTCTCCGCCTCCTTGCTCCAGTCATCTCACACGCATTGACGCATCTCATCAACAGATCCCTCCTGGTTTCACATGTTCCAACCCAGTGGAAAACTGCACTAATCCACCCCATTCCAAAGGTCACCACTCCTACGGTTCCTGCGGACTTCCGTCCTATCTCCGTCGTCCCCATTCTGTCAAGAATGGTGGAGAAAATAATAGTTCATTCTTTCCTTTATCCGGCTTTCAGTGATCCTTGGATGACTGACGAACTGAGCGACCAGTTCGCCTTCAGGCCTACAGGTTCCACCACCGCCGCCGTCATTGCTCTACTACAACAAGTTTCATCAATGCTGTTAACAAATGACTTTGTAGCAGTAATATCGATGGACTTCTCTAAGGCCTTCGATACGGTCCTCCACAGCACCTTGATGTCCAAACTGGGCTCGTTGGACCTGCCGGATGAAATTTATAACTGGTTGGTAAACTACTTTAACCGTCTAAGGGATATGGGACATATATGTCCCATGTCAGAAAAAAGTGCCTGGATTTATTAGATTGAGCAAATGGGTTTTTTAACGATTTTATTTATTTGTTCAGTATTTGATCAATCTGACTGTGACCTTTTCATGAGTTCCCACACATTCTATGGGCCAGATATTTTTATTTTAAAATTATTAATTTTTTAAAATAAAATACAAACTTTGTCATTTTTTATTTTTTCTCACATAGGAATAATATATTAAAAAACTTTTAAATAATGTACAGTGACTCTTCACAAAAGAGGATATTCATTGACAAGAACCATTCCTTTCACAGTTTTGCAGATTTTGAAGAAAATCTTCATGGGACATATATGTCCCATTGTCCGTTAGGCAATGTCATAAAATGCATGTACAAAATGCCTGTACATGAAAGGGCATTGTAAAAACGTACATATATGCATTCATGCATACTTGCATTCGTACATACAAAACATATTAGACATACACATTTACATATATATATATATATACACAATACATACATACATAAATACATACATACATACATAGTACATACATACATATATACATGCATAGAGACATACATAAATGCATTCAGACTTACACAAATACATATAATACGCATTCACACATACATAGACATATACATATGTACTTACATATATACATCCATATGTACATACATACATGCATACGTAGAAACATTTGTACATGCATACATACATATATACATACATGTACACATAGATACGTACATACATATATGCATGCAGACATACATACACACATACATTATACATAAATACATTTGTGCATACATACTTACATCCATCCATCCATACATACATACATACATACATACATACATACATACATACCTGCAATACATACATACATTCATACATCATACAAATATGCCTAGGGCCTGCAAGCATACAAGAGGTGACATTCAGTCCCTCCAAACAACGGAGAAGCAGATGAACTTTTTGAGGTGGATGGACACAAAGGCTGTCCATCTCATATCCAATTCAGAACCATCCGTAGGTACAGAGCATATAGATAGACAGACGTCAGAAGGTTCCGCTGTGAAGGTTGTTATCAACGTTCCATCATGGGTGAAAGAATACAACAAATAATTATGTGGGAGGAGTTGATCTGGAAGACCAGCTCAAACCGTATTATGTAATAGAATTTGATGCCGATAGAAGTATTATCTCAGAGTGATGTTTGATAGCCTGGTCGAAACAGTGGTGAATGGCTACTTGAATTACAAGTCTCCCAACAGACACCAAAATAGGCCTAACACATTTAGAGTTCAGACAGCAGGTGGTTCGTGGTCTCATAGGTACTTGTACTTCCAGGAGGAATGCTTTTCCGACTGGAGCAATCAAAGAAAGGCGTCTCCAGTGTTGATACATAATCATTTGCCTCACATCTTGCCTGACAGGAAGAGATGTAAGCTTTGTCACAAGAGGGGCAAAGATAACCGGTCAAGATTTCAGTGTGCCACCTGTAGTGTTGTTCTATGTTTGCAAAGTGACCGTAACTGTTTCACCAAGTTCCACACTAACTATCTATATATCATATCTGTTCAAATAAATTCTTTGCTACATGGTACATGATCATATTCTGACATTTAATCAACATAGTCCAACATAGCACAAAAATGTACTTTTACTGCCTAACGGACAATGGGACATATCTGTCCCATAAAATAAAAGTGACCAAAATGTAAATGTGTACTACTAAGCATAAAATAGACTACATTATGTTGACAGGAGAATCCTAGACAATGTATTTGCATTAGTTGTGAACATTTTGCAGACCAAAAAAAATCTTGTCCCTTAGAGGGTTAAAGAAAGAGATCATCTTACCAAGCACTTAGGCCTGTTATCGGCTCTTGCAGAGATTAACGCCAGTGTCGTACAAGGATCCGGGATAGGACCAGGGTCATACATCGTCGGTGCTTCAGATCTCCACCCACTGCACAACGTCAATGTCATGCTCAAATACGCTGACGATACGGGGAACAGGTCGATAGTCCGAAGGTTCGATAGTCCGAAGGTTCAATAATCCGAAGGTTCGATAGTCCGAAGGTTCGATAGTCCGAAGATTTCATGGTAAAACATATAGGCTATGTAGAAATATATGTTTATGGGTAATCTCGTATTTTACGTTGATAAATTCCTTGTCCGAAGGTTCGATAGTCCGAAGGTTCGATAGTCCGAAAGTGTCATGGTAAAACATATATGTATATGCACATATATATGTATATGTACAGTATATGTATATATATGCATGTATATGTATATATATATGTTTGTATATATATATATATATATATATATATATATATATATATATATATGTACATATATATATGGATATATATACGTATATATATATTTGTATATATACGTATTTATATTATATAATTTATGTAGCACTCCTTAACTGTGAAATACAACGCATGCCTTTTCATAAACGCTTATATGTAGCAAAAACAGCAGCTGTCATGGCAAGTAGTGATACGAGTTCCACTTTGAGCCCACTAGGACATAATCCCCTCCCTCCATTGTCCTAAGCCCCTCCCCCCATTGTTATACTAATCATAAGCCACGCCCCCTATTGTTCTACTATAGGCGGGCACTGAACTAGTCCATTGTCTTCTGGTATAGGCCAACCCGGGCTACGACCTACTAGTCTATTGTTCCCTAGTCCGGCCAACAGCCTGCCACTCCTTTGTATTCAATGCTAGGCTACCCAAGTCTTTTGTTCCCAGTTCTAAGCCACAGCCAATCAGGTCGAATGACGGGTAAGCGCACGCGCAATCATTGGTCAGTGCTGCATACAATAAACATGATTGACAGTTATGAGCATGCGGACCTATTGTTCCCCACGCAGGGTCGCTCAACTTTGATCGACAGGCAGATGCGAACAATTCCATTGGACGCGGCTCTGAACCAATCCAATTTCATCGGCGCCTGAACTCGAAACCCCTCCCCAAGGGCAATGGCGGGGGCGGCGGCGGCGGCCCCTACCGAATAAAACCCAAGCTTACTTACTTAACATTACAGACTGTTAATATTTCAACAAATCAACAGATGCCATTATAGCGCTTTAGAAGTTACAGAGATTGAGAGAGAGTTAGAGAGAGAAATTGAGAGAGAAGCGCGAGAAAGAGACGGTTTCTACCTCAGTCAACGCTGATTGGTCCACGCCAACCACGTGACCGATGACGTCATATCTATTTATAGCACAACAATGGGAGTCTGTTGTCACAGTTTCCATGACGACGAAACGCCTAGTTTCTGAATCACCCACGCTCGACTGCACAACAATGATCTAATTAGCATATAGTAAGTATGGCACCTGATCTCTGCCATTACTCGTTAGCATCTCAATAAGGGTTTGTTTCAGCGTTTGTTGTCACCGTTTCCATGACGTGTGCATTCATAATTTCATACACAAATACGATCGCTTGAACAAATATGAGATAATTAGTATATAACTAGTTCACCACCTAACCTATTACATAAAACTCATATGATGTGGTTACATGTTCTCATTAGCATAGGAATAGCAGGTTTGTTGTCACCATTTCCATCATGACGGTACGCAAAGTTTCTATATCATGAGCTAATTAGTACATCATTATTGCAACAACTCACCTATTGCATCACATCAACTATTACGTAACAGTCACTTTACCTCGCCACACAACCTCACTAGCATACGAATAGCAAGTTTCTTGTCCTCATTTACATATCCACTACACGCATACCTTGAAGAGTATGTCTTATAAATATTAAACGATCGCATCATTTCATACTTAGCAGCAATTGTTTGACAATATTGCGCATTGACCAAAATCTGCATGCAAGTTGGAATTCGATCATATAAACGAGCCAATACATGTAGAATTTTCGTCGGAAGAGTTAGAAGTTCTGAAGAGAGACGTAGAGTACCATTAGAATATGGAGCTTTATAAAATTCAATCTGTCTGAAACTGGCTGTTTCTACCAAACTCGAGTAACCTAAGACTTGAGAAACTCACAACTCGGGAAGATTCAAATTGTGAAACTTAAGACTTGCGAAACGTAAAACATGAAAAACTCTCAACTCGGGAGGTTTAAAAATTATGAAGCCTAGAAACTTAAGACTCATGAAACATAAAACTTGACAAGTTTACAACTCAAACTTAGAAATTTAGCCTTTGTAACACTTGTAAATCGGCAATCTTTGAGTAATCCGTGAGTTGGAAAACTTAGAAACGTACAAACTCGTAAATGTTCGAGAGAATGAGAGAGTCACAAGGCATGTGTAGAGAGCGAAACTTGAGAAACTTATAAATTTTAGAAAACTTCAAACTCTGTGTGATGTATTAGAAGTTCGAGAGAGTAAGAGATTGTGAGAGAGAGGTGTGTGATATTTTCACATGATGCTTTAGAAGTTTGAGAGAGTCAGAGATCGAGAGAGAGAGAGAGAGAGAGTGTGTGTGTGTGTGTGTGAGAGAGAGAGAGAGAGAGAGAGAGAGAGAGAGAGAGAGAGAGAGAGAGAGAGATAGAGAGAGAGGGATAGAGAGACGCATGAGATTTTCGGAGAAACTGACAACTTTGAAAACTCCAAGTTCATGAAATTTAAAACTGATAGAGAATCTTACAGATCTTAGAGAACTTTGCAAACCTTACAAGTTGAGAAACCTTTGAAAACTTACAACTTGGGAAATCACAGCCTATGAAATTTGAAACATTTAGAGAACTTACTTGAGAAACTTAAAACTTACAAATTCACAAACCATACAAGTCGAGAAAACCTTGAAAACTGTCAACTTTGAAAACATAATATTTGTGAAATGTTAAAATTTTAGTGAAACTTGCAGCTCTTAGCAAACTTGAAACTTTAGAACATGCGAATTTGAAAACTAATAGCTTGAGGAAACTTTTAGAAAACTTTAAACTTTTAGGAAACTTAAATCTTTGTGTGACGCTTTAGAAGGTTGAGATAGTGAAACTTGAGCAACTTAGTGAAATTTGAAAGTCTTAGAGATCTAACAACTGATGAAACTTGCAACTGTTAGAAAATTCTGGCACATGGAGCATTAGAAGTTTGAGAGATTGAGCGAGAGAGAGAGATATAGAACTGCTTGAGAGTCATCATTTACAGCCATACTAATAATAATATGCGAATTGTAGCAATGAGAACTCAATCACACATCGTACGACCATCGATTGGTCAAAATTCAAGTTGTCAATGGTATGAATACACATGCGTATCCGACAGTAGCTGCGTCAATCGAAATCTAACCTGTAATGGGTGGAATGATTGCTTCGACGGATCGGACGAGATCAGTTGTCCTTTCACCGGTATGCATATTATACATGTGGATTTTGCTTATAATATTTAATTATAAAATCGAAAAGACTGCAACGGAAAATCAGGATCCGAGAGAATGGTGTTCGGCGCTTGCGTAACGAGATGTGAATCATGTTAGAAATGAACGCGTCAAGATCATATGTATACTATAGGAAACCTATACAATTATGCGATTTACACGTTAATTGTGTAATACATAGGTGGCGAACTTTATACCGGAGTCATCAATCGCATTTTCCTCGCAAATCGAGTCATAATCGGTGTCAGCATCGCCTCTATCGTCATCTCCGTGCTAGTCGTAATGTACATCATCAATGCATTTCGACGACGATCCATCTTGTTTCGAACCATCAGACGACAAGCTCAGACCATCGCGGAATACCGAGACACCTGTCTGAATCCGCCTCCCTACGACTTCTATCTACCACTCGCACCATCTTATGCGACCGATCCGCCAACATATACACGGAATTCGAACGGAGAATACGATTGTTTATAAACTAAATCGACATTATTTGTGAAAGTTACAAAATTAGTAACTCATCTATTGATAAATTTACAACTTTCAACGAACTTTCATGACAAATTTGTGAAAATATCAGACTTTGCGAAACTTGAGAAACTGTCAGCTAGTGAAATTTTAAACTTTTAGAGAACTCTCAACTCGAGAAGATTAGAAATTGTGAAACTTCAATCTTTGCGAAACTGTCAGACTTTGCGAAACTCGAGAAACTGTCAACTCGTGAGAATTAAAACTTCTAGAGAACTATCAACTCGGAAAGTTGAGAAATTGTGAAACTTCAACATTTGTGAAACTTTCAGACTTTGCGAAACTTGAGAAACTGTCAGCTAGCGAAATTTTAAACTTTTAAAGAACTCTCAACTCGAGAAGATTAGAAATTGTGAAACTTCAATCTTTGCGAAACTTTCAGACTTTGCGAAACTCGAGAAACTGTCAACTCATGAGAATTAAAACTTCTAGAGAACTATCAACTCGGAAAGTTTAGAAATTGTGAAACTTCAACCTTTGTGAAACTTTCAGACTTTGCGAAACTTGAGAAACTGTCAACTCATGAAATTTAAATCTTTCAGAGAACTTACAACTTGAGCAGATTAAAACCCATGTGAAACTGGAAAAACTTCATTCTCTGTGAAACTTTCAGAATCTTCAAGCTTTGAGAAATTCTTCATTATTTACGAAATTTTGAGAAACTTCAATCTTTGTGAAACTAACAGGCTGTCAACTCATGAAATTTAAAATTCGAATAACCTAAGAATCGAGAAACCCACAACTCAGGAAGTTTCAAATTGAGAAACTTGAGAAACCTACAACACATGAAGTTTACAAATTGCTATTCCTAGGTTGAATTCGTGAGCTGGAAAACTTAGATTCGTGCAAAGTCGCAATCTTTGTGAATTTGAAAAACCTTAGAAACCTAGAAACACACACATACACATACACAAAATTAGTAGAGTATAGAGTTTGTGAAACTCGAGAGCATGAAATCTTAGAAACCTAGACACATCCAATTGTTAGGATGTAGAGATTGTATAGTAAGCAATCAACTTTTGCACTATACGGAGAGGTTCGCACCGAGAAATTACGCTTTTAACGTCGTAGAGTTAGTGGAAACTGAAGATTTTCGTAGTGTGCGTACGTCTTCACGATGTCGAGGAGAGAAGCGAACAGAATTAATTTACTCAGCAGTTTAGGACATCAAGATTCACAAGATTTGAGTTGCTTACTTAAAATTATATCCGCGCAAGATGCACACACGCACCAGACAACTTGAACTTAAATTTATCAAACTATTATATTACACTCACTAACTATCTACGCGCATGCATGCAAAAGACCGAGCAATACATTTACATTAAGGGAAAAGTCGGAAAAAAAAAATATATATAATTATAAGCATTTCATACTTTTCTGTAAATTTACGGAGAAAGAATAATTCCAGTATATATAAAAAAAAAAAAACCTGTAATTTTAAGCAATTCACACTTTTCTGTAAATTTACGGAGAAATAAAAATGCTAGTACATTTTTGGTAAAGTTACAGGAAAATTTTAACAGTGTATAGGAAATAGTAAAATCTTTAAATAGTTTCAGTTAGAAGAGGTTCGTGCATGCGAACTTCTGAACAACGAAGGTCCAAGTACTCTTATTTGATTGATATGGGTGACGATTGTCGAAAGATAATTCACGCAAATAAAATCAGAAAGTACATTACAAGAGCAATGAGTTGTGGATTAATCGTTGAAGAAGATGAAGACTTTGGTTCAGTGGTTGAGTTGTTGACGAAGAATGACTTGCAAGATGAAAAGAACTCACTGAATCTTGATCCTGATCAGATTAGCCATTTAACATTGACTCAACAAAAACAATTGCTGGAAGTACTGAACAAATATTCTGATCGCTTTTCTGAAAAGCCTGGACTATGTACATTGGTTGAACATGAAATCGAACTGAAACCGGAATTTCGTGAAAAGGAATTTATGGCTTACCGTATTCCACTCATCTATCGAGCAGAAGTTGAACGACAAATTAAAGAAATGCTTCAAGCCAACATTATAAAACCATCTTCGAGCAGAATGGCCAGTCCGCTGGTTATTGTTAAAAAGAAAGACGGTTCTCTGAGACTTGCCTGCGACTACAGATACATTAACTCGTTCACTGTGGATTGTAAATATCCGATGCCGATTGTAAAAGATGTTTTGCACAAAGTTGGAAAATCAAATGTGATCTCGATTTTTGATTGTCGAAGTGCTTACTGGACTTGTCCTGTTAAGCAAACTGATCAATGGAAAACTGCTTTTGTTACTCATAATGGACTGTACGAGTTTACTCGTGTTCCTTTCGGAATGATCAACTCAGGAAGAACATTTGTTAAAGCAATTAACATGGTTTTACAGCCTATAAATGAATTTGCTGAGCCCTATGTAGATGACATTGCTGTGCATTCAGATGACTGGAAGATTCATTTACAGCATTTAGATGCATATTTAATGCAAATGAGACTGCATAACATTACTCTGAACTTAAAGAAATGTATCTTTGGTAAGAGTGAGGTAAAGTTCATCGGTCATGTGGTTGGTTCTGGGACGATTCAAATGAATCCAGATAGAATTGAAAGTTTAATTAATTTGAAAACCCCAGAAACGAAGAAACAAGTTAAGCAATTGCTGGGATTTTTTGGTTACTATCGACAGTTTATCAAAGATTTCGCACAGATTGCGAAGCCTCTATCTGATTTGACAAGCAAACATGTTCCAGATAAGATTGATTGGACTGATAGACATCAACAGGCATTTAATTTACTTAAAGATGCTGTACGCTCTAAAGTTGTTTTATATGTTTTTGATGTTGGAAAACCTTTTAATTTGTACTGTGATAGCAGTGATTTTGCAGTAGGAGCTGTTTTAACACAGATGGATGATAAGGGAATAGAACGCCCTGTATCATTTATAAGTCAGAAGTTGACTGACACTCAGAAGAGATGGGCAACTGTAGAAAAAGAAGCCTATGCTATTGTTTGGGCTCTAAATAAGTTAAAAGAGATAATCATTGGATCTAAAGTTCACATCTTTACCGATCACAATCCTTTAACTTATCTGACTGAATCTATGTCTAAGTCTGCTAAACTGGTGCGTTGGGCTTTAGCACTGCAAACTTTTGATGTAGAAGTTAATTATAAGAAAGGACGATTAAATGTTGTAGCAGATTGTTTATCTAGATTATAAGATTGTTTATTTTACTGTATTATATAGTATTAAGTTTATTGCATAATTTAGTACATGATGATTTTGCAAATTTTTAAATTTAATTTGCTCAATCCAAAGAAAGGGAAGGAGGTAATGTGAACTAATGTTTTGCATATATAATGAGCACAGGTGTTCCTTATGTTGATATATATATATAATGTGTATTCGATTGTTAAGCGTTTTAGTCTTAGGCCTTAGTTGCGCTGTCGGCTCGTGGGCGCTTGGCCTAAAGTAGCCTAAACATTGGCTGACGGTAGATTGTTTTACACGTGCAGTTAGCGCGCCAAACTTAGAAACTGCTGATGACAGTCAATTTGAACTATACAGTGTAGTACAGTTGTTGTAAGGCAAGAGTTGAGTTGTTGTTATTAAACTGTGTTTGAAGAAAGAAAGAAACATTCAAAGAACTGTGTCAATTTAATTCTTAAACAGTTAGAAGTCGTTGAGCAATTTATATGTAGAGATAAGGAAAGTTCTTGAGGTAGGTCACAACTAAGAAGAAGAAGAGTTGGTGACAGATGTAATCATAATTTTTTGGTTCCTCTGGAAAAGTTTATTATTCTGAATGCCCCAAATTTGTACAAAATTGCTATAAGCAATGCCAAAACGTGAAAATGACAATTATTATTAAAAGTATTATTTTCATAAATCCAACTCTAGTTTCACAAGAAATTATTTACATTAATCCAATTCAACTTTTGCAAACAATTATTTTATTCAATCCAGCTTCTATTTAAGCAAGAATTATTTTCATCAATCCAAATTCTATTTAAGCAAGAATTACAAAGGGCGAATAGGGTGGCCCTTAGAAATGAAAGTGCAAAATAATCTTGTGGCAGCCTTCCAATCTATTCCAATTATGAAGAAAACACTATGTGTAAAAAATATTTGCAATTTTTCAATATTTAGGGGTGGCCCTTTAGCTCTCAAGTTTTAATAATACGGGAATAAACTTCCAGAAGCGCAAGAAACGATCACAGGAGGAGCTCGCAGGCTATACAAGCCGGTGATACTAACAGTAGTGACAATGAAGCATCTGCACCTAAACGAGCCACATCCAACATTCTGTCTCCTGGTCTGACGTCGGCTTTGGCTAGAACCAAGATTTCATCAAGGAACGCTACATTCGTTCTTAGCGAAGTGGCTTCCAGCCTTGGTCATGATGTCAGCAATTTGAACAGCAACCGAAATCCCAGTCAACGAGCCAGGGCAAGCAACAGAACCACCAAGTCGAACAGCCGTAATAGTTCCTTAACAGTTCATTGGGATGGGAAGTTACTGGAAGGTTTGAGCCAGGGCAAGCATGGTGATCGTTTTCCAGTTCTTACCTCAGGTGTAGGAGTTGAACAACTGGGCATTCCAAAACTATCCCAGGAACAGGCTCAGCCCTAGAAGTCGTCCAGTGTTTGGGAGAGTGGAATAATCAGTATCAGGTTTTCGCTTTGTATTGTACCTATCAATTTATATAGCGCTTCTCGCAGTGCACACCAATCAGAGGCGCTCCCAGTGCAAGAGACCCAAAGAAAAGAAAGAGGTATTGAGACAACGAAAAGGCCCATCAGTTAATAAACAGGAACGTGCCAAAGGAGGAAGCTGGTTCCGTAGTGCAGAGCCAATGAAGGCAAAGGCTCGCGTTTTAGCCATGGGCAAGCAACAGCTTGTGCTTCGATACGACAGGCTGTGACACAGGTCATCGCTCAGGTGCATGTTGCTTGATAGAGCAGGAACTGAATAAAGATCTCCTTTTTCTGGCATGTCGCCACCACGTTATTGAACTAATTGTTGGAGCTGCATTCCAAATAATACTTCCATTGGAACTTCTACTGGACCCGATAATCTTCTTTTCAAGAGGTTTCAAGACTACTGGCAATTCATTGAAAGCAACAAATTTCAGACAACCTCATCAGACCCATCGGTCGAATCTTTGGTGGCCATAAACCGTTCTGACGTCCTGGAATTTGCTAATAAACATCAGGCAACTGAACAGTCACGAGACAATTACAGAGAATTTCTCGAGCTCTCACTTTTCTTTCTTGGAGATGTTCCAGCTCGTGGAATTCGGTTTCGAATGCTTGGCGCTATGCATCGGGCACGATGGATGGCAAATGTTATCTACACGATAAAGATGTGGTCTTTTCAAGAAGACTGCTGCAGAAGAACGCAGCATTCCTGATATTGCCATCTTTTCGGCTGTTGTCTACTTGAGAGCCTGGATAACTTTGCCAACTTGACTCTCATGGAAGAACTTCTAATATACCCACATACAACAATTTCTGCTGCTACAAGCAAGAAGCTAGGGCTTCATCTATGGTATCTGTCTGAAGAGCCTATTGGGCTTGCCCTTTTTGACCCAATGACTCTAAGAAACTGATGATTGCTGTATTGGAAGCAGTAGCTCCAGATCGTTCGCCTATAAGACCCAGTGTGAAGTGAGATGCAGTTTTTGGCACCAGAGGTCTCGAAAAGTTCTGCACAACTAACTCCAAGAAACTGTCTCAGGTGCTTGGTATGCAAGAATCGAGCCTTTCCCGTGGTAGGCCCAGTGGTCTGGAATGGGCTCCTCCAGGAGATACGCCTGCTCCCTGGGACTCTTACTGAAGCTTTCTTTACTAAACTCAAAACTGTACATTCTGGCTGTGCTGGAGTCGGGAGCGCCTCTGTGTAGTCCTCTTAAAGGAGCGCTATGTAAATTTATGAATGAATGAATTTATGAATGAATGAATGAACTAGTATATTTTTAGCCAACTTAGTGAAAGACTGAGTGACAGTGAATGTTCTGAATAACATTTTTTTAATTTTGTGATTCAAATCGCAAAATCGTATTACATAACAAATTTCAGAGCTCGAGGGCCACCCCTAAATGTTATACAATTCCAAAGTTTTTTGTCACAGATTTTTATTTCTATAATTGGCATGGATTGAACGTGTATGCCTGACTAAATTTTATGATTTTCATTTTTTGGCTGTATGCTAAGGGCCACCCTAGCGAATAATTTGGAAAGCTAAAACGATAAATTAGGCCTACCAGATTTTGTTCCAACTTGCCGATCGTTCCATCTTGCAACTTACCAAAAAAGACTCTTGATTTCTGTGCCTTTTACATACTGGTCCTTGTCAGTGGAATTCACTGCTACCAACTTTGTGGCACCATCCTCTTTCCCTTTCCCACAGTTTGGAAACAAATATATCTTTCTTTTGGGTATTTGTATCTTTACTAAAACTCATCTCTTTCTTCCATGTCTTGTGAGATTCCTCTGTGGCCTCAGACAGAACTCATCCAGGAATCTGGCTTCACCATTGGTTTTGGTTTTATAGTGTCCATTGATTGATGCCTTCAACAACATTAGAGCTACCCTTTACAAGTTCTTATCTCTGATTATTATTATTAAATATATTACTTATCATTTTCAGTGCATTCATGGTCCTTTTTGCGGTCATTCATAAAATAAGAGAAGGTAAATATATTGAGTATTTATAATTTGAATAATAATGATAACAGTAACATTAACAATAACACCTACACTACAGTGTTGTACTAGTCACTATCTTATGTTCAAACTTGATGTGATTGCACAAGATCAAAATCTGTTGGACTAGGGTTTTACTAAATATATTTCAGTCATGTATCTTTATTCTGTCGTCTTTATTAATTAATTAACCATTTTAGAATTTAATTTGGGTGATTCAAATTAGGCACATCACGAAAACCAGTCATGGTTGAAATAAAAATTATAATATATTGCATGTAACATCTGCAAAACAGCAGAATTGATTGGTTCCTGCATTTATGGCATAGCAAATGAAGAATTTATATAATGATAGAAAAGTTATAAAACATATTCATGTAAATGTAAAACTTATAGAAACATTAACATGGCAGATTTGTTCTTTTATAGACTCAGCACAGAAGAAGCCTATATTCCTCAAGAAATACTTATTCGTTTCATGAAGAGAGGCAGATAGATCTACTTTGTTTTATTCAACTGCCTCTACTGAATAATAATGAGGTGTAATACTGGAGGGAAGCAACATAAGTGCAAAGTCTGCAACAAGTCGTTTGAATGGTTTGGTTGTCTCAAAATTCACTTGAGAACTCATACTGGAGAGAAACCATACAAATGCCAGTTGTGTCCCAAATCATTTTCCCAAAAGGGTTGTCTGAAAAGTCACATGAAAACCCATACTGGAGAGAAACCATACAAATGCCAGTTGTGTCCCAAATCATTCGCAGATAAAGGTAATCGAACCACACACATGAAAATTCATACAGGGGAAAAACCTTACATTTGCCACTTATGTCAGAAATCATTTGCCCAAGACCATAATCTGAATGTGCACATGAGAGTACATACCGGAGAGAAACCATATAAGTGCCAGATCTGTCTGAAATCATTCGCACAAAATGGTGTTCTAAGCAGACATATGGTTACTCATACAGGAGAGAAACCATACAAATGCCAATTATGTCAGAAATCATTCACACAGAATGGTGTACTAAGTAAACACATGGTTACTCATACAGGAGAAAAACCATACCAATGCCAGCTATGTCAGAAATCATTTTCACAAAATGGTTATATGAAGAGTCACATGAGAACCCATACTGGAGAGAAACCATACACATGTCTGGTGTGCCTAAAATCATACACAGAGCATAGTAATCTAACCAAACACATGAAAACTCATACAGGAGACAAAAAATGTTACAGTTGTCAGTTAGGCCTATGTCACAAATCATTTGCTGAATCCGGTGTTCTGAAAAAGCACATGAGAACTCACACGGGTGAAAAGCCATACAAATGTGACTTGTGTCATAAATTATTTGCATATGTTGGTAATATGAAGGGTCACATGAAAACTCACACAGGAGAAAAACCATACAAATGTGAGTTGTGTCATAAATCATTTTCCCAAAATGGTAATCTGAAGAGTCACATGAAAGCACATACTACAGAGGAGCATTTTCTATGCCAGTTCTGTCAGAAACTATTTGCAAATGTGGCTTCCCTGAAGATGCACACAAGAGTACATACTGGAGAAAAAGCATACAAATGTGAGTTATGTCATAAATCATTTATACAACTTTCTAATATGAAGCGTCACATGAGAACTCATACTGCAGAGAAACCATACATGTGCCAGTTCTGTCAGAAATCATTTGCAGATATTTGTTTTCTGAAGAAACACATGAAAGTACATACTGAACTGAAACCGTATAAATGCCACGTCTGTCATAAACTGTGTAAACAGTATAACCATCTAGAGAGTCACATCAGAGTCCATTCAGGAGAAAAGCCATACATATGTCACTTATGCAGTAAAGCATTCAGAAGTAGAAGCACTCTTACCATGCACATAAGACGTCATGTTGGAGTAACGCTGTCTGATGCAGAGAGCAACCTTAATGGCAGATCTGTCACATTAAATGGTGCGAACAGTACTTCTGGGAAATATTCTGTCTTTGCTGGAAATGAATGTCTACAGAGTTCTTGTGCTAGCGATGTTTCTGACCTGTCAAAGAAGGTCGAGGCTGATGATTGCATTTCTGTCAACAACATTAAGTCATTGGGAGACATAAGACCATATATGACAAGACCGTATGGATGTGGAATATGCAATGAATTATTTGAAATGGAGCAGGGATTTCTAGAGCATTGTGTGGACCATGGAAATACTCCACCAGATGAATTATTTATCAACCTTTGCTGAACTGTATTCCTCATCAGAATTAAAAACCACAAAACCAGGAAACATTTGTAAATTAGTTTCTTAAACAGTTTCATCTGGATCGGTTCGAAATGGTGAATGGCGAGGGAATGAAAAAACTTATACTACCTTCTCAGTCAAAAACGTTCTTCTTTCATCAATTTGTTGACGTGTAGTTGCATTTCTTTGTGCTGTTATGCAGTTCATCTCTGGGCGAAGGTGTTCTACCAACATTTCAAAAGCGAGCATCGCTTCACCTTCGTTGAAACATCGGAACTGGATCCGGACAATATTAGCAACTGCTGGTCTATCTCGAACGTGTACTGCATTTTTCTTGAAAGGTTATGTAGAAGAGAAGAATGCGGCTCAGCAGATAGTACTTTATCTTGAAGGAAATAGCCTTATTCCGAAACTGCAATGTTGCCTCAGGAAGGGAATTCTACGGATGGGGTTCTGCTCAAACTGATCTTAGACATCTGCGACACAATCTACCCTGGACGTGTCACTCTGCTTGCTCTCCCTGACGTAAATGCGGCATTTGACACAGTCGATTATGATGCAGGCCCAGTGATCAAGAACCTCAGCACCTCACACGAAATCGGTGCCTGGCGTCTAGACTGGCTCAAGTTCTTCGTGGACGAACGAATTATGATCATGTGCTCAGACTGTATGGCTTAGGCACCAGTTTCATTCATTGCACCATTGGGATCAGTACTCGGGCGGCAACGGTACACATTGTATACACTGTCGACCTCACTAATGTCACCACTGCTCTTCGAGCGCGGTATACCAGTACGCCGACGACATTCAACTGTACATAGTTGCCAACGCATCCTACGGACTTGCCTGTGTGTCGTCCACGCATGATACTCTGACAGAAGTAGAGTCTTGGATGTCTACCAATTGGCTCCGGTTGAACCTGACGAAGACGCAATGCATCCGGTTACACACACTCAAGGAGCGCCCAAGGATTGACGAAGAAGCGATTAAGTCGCTATTAGCCTATTACCTGACTGTAACCAGCACCACGACGTCCTGGACTTTGGTTTGTGCTACTGCACGGTTAACTATCCATGGCTAGCCACGTGAACTCGCGGCAAGTCCTGCTATTTATCAGCTGCTTCAAGTAACGTATTGTTCGGCACAATCTGCCGTTCTGTGCCGCAGAGAAACTCGTGCATTCATTTTCCTGACGCGCTTCAATTACTGTAATTCAATCTGTGCAGACCTTCCTTAGTTCATAGTTCGTCAGGTTGCGTGCAGAATCTACCAACGTTCTCTTATGTCACATTAAATGAGGGACACGTTCCACTGGTGAAAATATGACGCATTAAGGCACAAACTTCAAATTTAAGAACTATAGGGTGACTCGATAGTTCAAGAACGATTTTGAATGCAGACAAATATATGTTATACACAATATAATATGGAAAGTTGTATACTGGAGGATAGGTTGTTCAAATGAGAATGTTACGCAAAAAAATTAGATCACTAGCTCACTTATTAAAATTTTAGCGCCAATATCCGTGACGTCATCAAATTCGTGCCAAGCAAACGTAAACAAGCAGCATTATCATTGACTAGTGAATACGCCGATTAGGCAAATGGCGGCCTTAAATGAATCGCAAATTAGGGCTCAAGCTATTACATTATTGGAAGAAAAGTACAGTTACAGTGTTATAGGAAAGAAATTGGGTCGTTCTAGATCGTGGATTAGCAAGTGGGCCAAACGCTACAAGCAGAGTCCAAACGAGACGCTGCGGAATCGATATCATGGTGGTCGAAAGTCCGTGCTGACTGCTGCCGCTCAAAAACTGATCAAACAGTCTAAATATAGGCGAGGACAGAGTTTGCGAAAATTAGAACGTCGGTTAAAAGACAAACGCCTTGCTGGAAGCAAAGAGACAATCAGGCGTTATATGCGGACGACGCTGAAATGGAAGAGTTTCAAGAGACAAAAAGTCCCAAAGTTAACTGATGCTTAGAAAGTTCGCCGAGTAAACTTCGCGAAGAAGTTTAAGGATATTGATTGGTCGCGTGTTATGTTCAGTGTTGAATCGCCCTTCAAACTCTACCACGTACCTAACAGTAAGAATGACGTTGTGTGGGGATCACAAGTAAGTTCTGTTCCGTGAGCTCCACAGGTGAAGTTCAGTCCCTCAGTTCTGGTGTGGGGAAGCATGACATCTCTTGGATGTCAAGTTAACAAAACTTCATATCATTCCAAATAAAACTTCAGTCACTCACTTCGAGTTATTACATTAATGAGATACTGGAGAAAGAGGTCAAACCCGCATTCCAGCGAACTGCAGTCTGCGCTCAGTTAACAGCCACAAAAATGTTTCATAATAACGGCGAAGGATTATTTCAACAAGACGGTGCACGTGCACACACATCAAAAGCCTCAGTCGAATGGTTGAACAAAAATATCAATGGATACATCTCACCGGGGTACTGGCCGCCTAATTCGCCGGATTTGTCACCAATAGAAAATGTTTGGAGTATTATGGCGGCAACTGTTTATGCCGATCCCGAACCCCAGACATTAAACACCTTAAAACGTCGGCTTCGTAAGGCATGGACATCGATAGGCCTACCTCTGACAATTCTGAAAAATCTAAACGGCTCGTTGCCTAATCGACTTGAGGCTGTAATAAAGAATAAAGGAAACATTATTAAATACTAAATGATAATTTGTATTAATTAATTAATTAAATATATGTGGATTAACAATGATGGTCGTACAATATTGTTTTCGGCCTAACTGGACGTTTGCTCCAATGTTTTTGCGTAACATTCTCATTTGAACAACCTATCCTCCAGTATACAACTTTCCATATTATATTGTGTATAACATAATATGTTATTGCTTAAATAGATTTTGAATGCAGACAAATATATTATATTTGTCTGCATTCAAAATCGTTCTCGACCTATCGAGTCACCCTATATTTAAGAAGGATATTTGACTAAATAAAATGCTTGGACATTTGGTGTATAAACCATTCTATACCAGCAATTCAAAACGTTTGAGTTAAGGAAGATTTGTGACTTTAATTTAAATTTCATGTAGCGTACAGTTGTGTCACGTAATTGTTTTCTTCTTGTTGGAATACTGCTACAGCGGAAATAATCTATGAAATCCTTATTATGGCCATGTATACATACGTAAAGGTATCTTCGTCGAGGGCTCTTTCTGTTCTTTGACGTGTTTATAGACAAAAAGAAACTAAGCTAAGCTGGTAAAAGTGCATTTTAGCGTATTTTATTGATAGTGGAGATAGGCTTGTATTTTAGCGTATTTAATTATTTCAATGATTTTAATGATCACTGTAGGCTAATGAATCCAACTTCTATTTAAGCAATATTCTTTTCATCAATCCGACTTCTATTTAACAATTATTTTCGTCAATCCAACTTGTAGGCCTATTCGATCAACGCTGAAACCCATGCAGTGGCGAGTCATTTACGGCGCTAAACTACGCGCCTTTTTCATCAATCCAGCTTCTGTTTTAGCAAATAACTACTTTCATCAATCCAACTTCCATTTCGACAAAGAATTATTTTTATCAATCCAGCTTCCATTTACGCAGACACATAAGAGAAATAATAAAATACGCTAAAATACTTGGCCGTAAACATCATGAATTAAATACCATAAAATGCACTTTTACAGCTAAACTATATGAAACATTTCCTTGCATTCGCTTACATTCTGAGCCTTCATTCATTTGGTCGTCATTATCCTAATAGATTCAGCTGATGTTCCCTTCTTAGACATAGGTTAAAGTGTGCAGTACGATCTGCAGAAGAAAGAAGTCGACCCTTGCGACAATCAGCAATCAGCACAAGAAACACTAATCGGTTGTCGGTTAATGCTGAGCAAATGCAAAATTATAAACTCGGGTGTCATTGCAAAGTGAAACGTCCACAAGAAAATTTGAAACGAATTAGAGGCATTGGTTTGATAAAAATAATTTTCAAAGTTAGAAGCAATCGAAGCTTTAAAAGAGCGAAACCTTATTGATTACGACGTCATGAAACTATAGGCCTATATTATGACGTCACGTACAGGATGTATTCGTATTAATAGCATTATAACAACAATAATAATGGCATTAGAACAGTTAATAATGAAACTAAAAACAACTGTAACGATAATAATAGTAATTGATTGTTATCGTAATCGTAAACTCAAAATTTACTCTAGAGCTAAGGCAAAGCGAAGGGCATCAGCTTATTCACAAGCACTATGATTGTTTCTCACAGGATGTTGATGCTAAGACTTAAGGTTTATGCGTAATTGCTACCGCCTTACAAACGTTCATTGACTGCAGTCTCTGATCAGAGTCTAAAGACATGTCAGATCATGATAATCTATCCCAAATGACTTTTTAAGAAGCGATCGAACAATAGCATTAACGAAACTGGCGCAGTATTCAGCTAGACAGCGAGATCGCGCGCATGAGAATTATAGTGTTCTATCTACGTTTTTGTTTACTTTTGAGTTAAGTACAAAGTAGGATTCAGGGTAATTTGTTCTATCTTCGTGCAAAATGGCGCTTGTTGAAATGACGCCTTTGCTGGGAAAAGAAAAGAAGTATTTTATTCTATTTGCTTATTCTTACAACTGATAGGTATTATAGTATTCTATGTGAGCCTCAACCAATTATATCCCAGAGATTTAATCACGTGGATATTACAGAACACGCTGGTTATTGATTTTTATATACATTGTCCAGGATTATTTTGTTCTATTACGGTCACGTGGTCTGAACGGCAAATTGTGATTCGCACATGCATTATAATAGTAGGCTAAGCGTGTTCCGTTACATAAGGATAATAAAAAAAATTATTACATAACGAGACAAAATGGAGAGACTATAAGTCGAAAATAATGCACATAATTATAGGGCCTATGCATAGTATACAATGATAGCAAGTATGACAGTTAAAATGATATTACAAAATAGCTTTTTCTCTAGAATTATTATATAATGTAGGCCTACTTTTATAACTAATTACAGCGACAGTCATAGATCATTTCGCTAATAATTATAATGTTCCATGTAATGACGAATCATCATAACATTTAATTGTATAGAGCTATTTCTGTAATATTTTGTTCTATTTGAACAAATTCCGAAAGTTGCCTTCAAATTATGTTTTCTTACGTCAGAGGCTTCAATCGTCGTGATTGTTTAAAGTTGCCGATGTCCACATAAATGTTTTCTAAACATTCATTTTCGATTTTGTCCCACCAAAGAGTTTTCAGTACTAAATTCTAAGCCACTAAACTTTCTTTTCCCATTTTCTCCGTTTCGCCAAATGTGCGCATAGAACAGTCTACTTCTCAAGCGGTGAGCGAGAGGTTGACGATGAGTGAAAGTGTGTCACGATGGAAGATTGGTTAGAGTGCTTAATTGGCCAGTAACGCGGTGAGTAGGCCTAAGGGTTCGAGCCTCATCCGTGGCAGTAGCTGTATAGCGACCATAAGCAAGACTCCTTCACGCACAATATTAGGGTAAACCCGTAGTTTAGGTTGGTAAATTATTTTACATCGTCAAATTAAAATGGAAGCTGGATTTATGAAATAAATTGTGTCACTAAATACAAGTGACATTGATGAAACCATTTCTGTCTTTAAATAGAAGTGGGATCGACGAAAAGATTTTTTATCGTAAATAGAAGCTGGATTGATGAAACTAAGTTTTTATGCAATAGAAGCTGGATTGGTGAAAATAAATGTTGCTGTAAGTAGACGCAGGGCCCATGAGAATAGTTCTTTGTTTAAATAAAAATCCATTGATGAAAAATATTTTTTTGGTTAAATAGAAGTTGGATAATTTTTTTCATGAAATAGAAGCTGGACTGATTAAAAATTTCTCGATGAAATGGAAGCGGGATTGATGATAGGCTAGTTATCATGGACATAGGTAGAGTGCTTACTTACCAACGTCAGGTACGGCATTGAAAACATTCAAATAATTTACCAACCTAAACTACGGGATAACCCAATATTAGTTCCTCGCTATCGATGTTGTGTCCTATGGTCGTGTGTGCACATCTGAACCACTTGGAAGGGTGGATCAAATACAACTGTTGAACTGTACCCTATTGTAGGCTAATTGATTCAACACAGAAACAATCCTTTTGTAAGGCGCTAAAGATAATGTCTGTTAACGTAAGTCCAGGGTCAATGTCGTGTCGGAAAGAATCGTAGGAAAGTATGGGTCTAGGACATTTCCTCCCCGAAGTTGGAATGATGAAAATAATTCTTTACTGTAATAGAAATTGGATTGATGAAAGAAATTCGTGTCCTTAAATAGACGCTGGATTGATGAAACAGTTTCCTTTGTAAGTACAGTATCCCAGGGAAACGATAATCAGGTTGAGGACGGCCTTTCAGTCTAATGCTCCGGCGTGGACCCAAGGTCATCGGTACAAATCCATGGATGCTCCTTATTTCATCCTGTTCTTCTAAGCTAGGGTTGACAAAAGTTTCCAAGGGTAAGGCCGCGTTGGAGTGGAGTTCGGCAACTTCCGGTGGAGGTTCCGAAAAGTCTGAGGGTTCGTAATTGTACTCACTTCCATATATCTAGGCCTACACGTCTATCTGGGCTTAGGAATTCTATTCTATTCAAAAGACTTCTCTGTTATCTTTGTATTTCAGACCGGGTCCTTGCCAATTCAGACTGATTTCTAGACAATTCAGACTGATTTCTAAACAATTCAGACTGATTTCTAGACAATCCAGACTGATTTCTTGATATTAATTTCAGCCAGTCTGTCGGCTGAATTATTTTGAATTATTTTGTCCTTCGGCAATGTCAGTTAATCGGTCATTTAGTCGTTCATATAAATTATTTTGTCCATCGGTCACCTTTTCTAGACTATCCAAGTAGGCTAATCCAACACACTTTCAAGAATCGAAGCTTGAAGGAACTCCGGAGAAAGCTCTAGCATCACCTTGCTCTCCTCCTTCCAAGCCTAGATCCAATGTAGGCTATGCAAAGATTCACGAGACATTCTTAAATTTGAAGTATTCTTAAAAGGCTACATCAACCTATCAACGGCGCAATTATAGCCTACAATTAGGCCCTATACGCAATTTCAATCAGTCAGTTTCTGATATAACAAAGAATTAAAGTCAACTAAAATTCTTAATGGCACCGACTTTACAATTAGGCCTACAGACAAATTTGAAATGTAAACTGTCTCTTTACCGATCTTTCTTCAAACAAGACAAATGATATTCCAGCGAATAAGAGCAAACGACGAAAATGAATAATCCAGCGATTACGACGAAAGCTAACAAGACGGGCCTACATTTATCTCGCAGGACGAACATGCAAATCACGCATTTCTAAAGGACGGGCACGCAATGGCCTAATAGAAGCGTATTCTTTCGTAATCTTAAATCGCTATTAGGGTCAATTAGGTCGATAGCGCATTGGATAACACACTGGCATAGAGAGCGAGAGGTACCGAGTTCGAGCTCCGTATACGGCGTACATGCTTTGTAGGCTGCTATTAGCGCCGTGTAATGCAGGCTGTCTGTTCTGTTAGTACTAGTAGGCCTAGTTAAGATTTATGTCTTCTGTCATTTGTGTTCTTGTGAATTGTTTCAATTGCATAACGTGTAAATGTACAGCGCAGTGCGTTTGTCAGGCGCTTCAATAAAGAAAAGATTATTATTATTATTATTATTATTATTATTATTATTATTATTATTATTATTATTATTATTATTATTATTATTATTATTATTATTATTATTATTATAACCTACAACATTTCTCCATTTCTTATCCAATCTACTCAAGGGATTTGGACTCCATGATAATCCCAGGAACTAGGAACTCTAGAGGACAACGGGGACATGAGAGGATCCGACCTACTGGACGACTCGATCGTCGAAGAAGAGTGACTCTATGATAATCCAGGGAAGAATTTCATGGACTCTAGGGGACAACAGGGACATGAAAGGATTCGAACTCAACAACAACCACAGCATCACTGCATCAGCATAAAAAAAACAATAACAACACCAAGGTGAACGTGTAGTTTAGCGTAGAAAATCATTCGCACATTGTAGCATTACTAATTTTCGTCAATCTAACTTCTATTCAAGAATTATTTTCAGCAATCCTACTTCCATTTAAGCAAGAAAGTCTGTAATCATTCCAACATTCATTAGGGCAGGAATTATTTTTCATCAATCCAGCCTCTATTTAAGCAAGTTTCTTCTCACCAATCCCATTTCTATTTAAGCAAAAATTATCTTCATCAATCCCCTTTCTATTTAGCAAGAATTCTTTTCGTCAATCCAACGCTGAAACCCATGCAAAGGCGAATAATTTAAGTCTACGACGCTAAACTACACGTTTAGGCCTACCAATAATAATAGTTCCTCGTGAAGTTCTGCCCAGACAGCCTACTTCATCGGACCCCCGTCTGATCCCCGTCGGCCGACGCTGGCAAACCCGGGGTATCGGCTTGGTGTAGGGACCTGGGACCCCCTAGATAGTCCCCACTTCAAGTGAATCGTACGAGATTCCGTCGGCCGTCGTCTAGCCCACAGTTAATCCCCAAAAAACTGCTGGTCCGGCGACGGTCCCTCACAGAGTAGGCAGAACAAAACAGAGACTCGGCGTGGGGGATATTCTTTGGGGCGAGAGGCTGCTTGCACATACGTAGATGATGATGAACAGAAACCACATGGCACATGGGGGAGAGGGCAGCGGCCGGAGATGGCCAGATGTGGTAAGTGCGCATGCGTGGTTTTCAGCCTATCAGACCACTGAATAAAGATACCGCGAGATGTCAAACAAAGAAACCGTCGTTGGTTTGGTTTAATCATCAGTTTCACGAATAACATCCCACAGCAACATAGGCCGCTAACGTCATTTCAAATATTATACAATAGAAAGTTACAAACAGCATGCACATTAAGCAATGGGCCTAGCCTACATGTAGCAAACATAGTTGTTCTTAAAACTGGTAGGATAACTAATATATTTGAGTTTCAATTCCATTTACTGCTCCAGGCAGTTATTAGGAATGACTGCCATGTCTTGCGAGGGCTATTCCCACCAATCGTACAACGACGGTACAACCTCCGCCCAAGACGTCATAACTTTGAACTGCCCGCTAAGGACGTGAAGAACTTTATCCCTCGTGTACTTTACAAACGCTTGCCCTAAGTCTCACCTGACTGCACACCTGTCTGTTTTTTTTTTTTTTTTTTGATTTCATTATTTAACATATTTCTATTGTAACTGGTTGCGGTCTGTCAACCTGTCAGAAAATAAAACGAATATCTATCTATTTACTAGCAAAGTATGCACGAATTATTAGTGCTTATTTCAAACACCTGTTACAGATTTCAGTTTAAACGCATGATCTAGGCCCTATATGCCAATCCATGCAGTCTCCTCTGTTTTGACCGTCCCGGATTCTGACCTGGAACGGACAAAACAACCTGTTCATTGCGGACTTGATTTGATATAGCTGAGGTGAATAAGCTGGTTTCTGGCGTGGCTCTTGTGTGGCTTTGGTGAGAAATGTCGAAGATTTACATTACATTACATTACATATCCACAAGTATAGGCTTACATGAAACAGTAATCAAAGAACTGAGCCTCTGAGTTAAATATATTGACGGGGCGCTATATGAAGTTTATTATATATAGGCCTATAATAGCGTATAATATATAATTATATATTTTTATATATGCCATGTATATATTTAATGAATAGAGGCCTACAAGTTAAACATGAACTCGTTTGTTATGTACACACGATCCACTCTTTAACAAAACATAACATTAGACTAGGCCTATACAGCCTAAATAAATGGCCTACAGCGTCTGAAAGGTAACAATTAAGTCATATAGGACATCAGTTTGGTTTTAAAGCCGCGTTGCTAAATGATTTTAATAGTAAAAAGAGTTCAAATCTAGTAAGCAAATGAGCGCCATGTTGAATATGCATGCTCGTGGTAGAGGAATGTGGCCTGGAGGAATGTTCGTATTCTGATCGAGGAGCGCTTTAAGCGGGGGAGGGGGCAGATTCATCAGTCGACAGATTGACTGTAACACAGTATGAGCTCGTCCAGAGGCAGCGTAAGGGAGATTTCTGAGTTCATGACCTGTAGGTTTGGTTTGTGGTGTTGTTGATAATGAAGTGACCGAGCCTCTGTCGTGTGTTGTGGCGCTGTATCCACTAGTGACAATATAGGCTACTAGCACATAATCATATCATAATCTCGAGATTTCTACAGCGCCCCAAAACGAAGTCGCTTGTTTACAGGCGCTTAGTCAAAACATAAAAAATAATCGCTAGGCGGGGGAGTGAAATCGGCTCCAGGCCAAGATCTAAAAGGGCCACGCAGGCAGACTTTCTGACTGGTAATAGGCCTACAATCTGAGGTCGTCTAGAGGTATCGGTTCGAACGCTCTGGAGGGAGCTTATAGCCTCATTCATCGGGTTAAAGGTAAGGAGCCCATGAAGGAACATGTGGGTGAAAATGTTTTATGAAAATTTATGTCGTGCGAACGACATAATTAACTCGTGCGCACGAGTTATTAATAAATCGTGCGAATCAGTTAAAAGGCCTATGTCGTGCAGACGAGTTAATTTCGTTGAAGCGCGTAGGCCTATATCGTGGAATGCGTTGAGTTGATGTCGGAAACGCATAGTTAACTGAAATATATTGAGCGTCAGAGCTTTTCAATGTGCTAGCTGTACGTAGGCCTAATATGCAAAATAATTTCTGTCGTTTGTAACGTCCTTTGTTGTCATAAGCTGTCGTTAACCTCTGTATCCTCCTCCTCCTCCTCCTCCTCCTCAGAATCTTTTTTGTACAACTTCAAATTTGCCGTATTGCGCAATGAACGAAATAATTGATTTCCCTCTTGCAGCTGCATCGGTAAACCCGTAGGCCTAGTTTAGGGCCTACTTTCGCAAATTAGTTAAAATCTTCAATGCCGTACTTTAGTCACCAGAACGCCCAAGCATCATCACATCACTCCAATCCTCAAATCACTCCATTGGTTAAAAATCCCAGAGCGAATTCACTTCAAAGTTCTATCACTAACCTACAACTCCCTACAACACTCCCAGCCCAGATATCTCCGCGAACTCTTCACCATCCAGCCAACCCGTTCTACCCGATCATCCTCCGTTCTCACTCTTTCTAGACCCCCGGTCACTACTCATCTCAAGTTCTCCAACCGAGCAATATCCAACACTGCGCCGCGTCTCTAAAAACGATCTACCTCCTGAAATCCCGCACTTTTTCGGTTCCTCCACCATCATCGCCAATCATCCACCATCATCTGCCTCAGGCTCCTCTATCCATCACCCCCAAGGCTTTCCACTCGAAACTAAAGTCTCTGCTTTTCAAGAACTCTTATCCTGACTCATCTGATCCTGTACCTTCCAATCCTCGACCTAAAAGACACCCGCCTTAACATCTGCTGTGCCCTCTCTGATCCCCTGGAAACCGGACTCGGACCTCCCTCGGACTACTCTTTTGGACAACCCCTCTGATTAGACACAGCGCTCGTGAATAAGCTGGTGCCCTGCGCTTGGCTTTCGAGTGGCGCTTTAGAAGTTTGGAGATTACGATTACGATTACGATTACTTTACGTTCGTAAGTAGGCAGTCTACCAATGTCATCTGTCATCAATACAACTTCCATTTAAGCCAACTTCTATTTAAGAAAAAATTACTTTTCATCAAACCAACGTCTATTTACGAAAAGAATTAGCTAATTTAATCAATCCAACTTCCATTCAGGCAAGCAATTTATAGTTTTCATCAATCCATTTCAAATTGGCCATATAAAATAATTTGGCTACGTAGGCCTAGAGCTCATGTAACTCACGTTTCCAGTTCCTGAAACTTTCTCTGTATATATATATATATATATATACTATATATATATATATAAAGCAAGATTCTTTTAATCGATCCCACTTCTATTTAAGCAAAAATTATTTTAATCAATCCGACTTCTAGTTAGCAAGAATTATATTCTTCAATCCACATAGCCTCTAGGCTTTACCGAGGCATTTCCGATGATGCTATTGAAATGTTCCGTCGTGAGTTTTTTAAAACTCATTAGACCTATATCGCCGACAAAATTACGTAGGCCTAACAGAATTAAAAGAAACAACGAAGGCTATGTTAATATCCAACAGTAGGGCCTATCTGATAGTAAGGCTATATATATATATATATATATATATATATATATATATATATATATATATATATCCAACAGGATCTGTAGACCCAGTAGGCCTATCTAACGAAAATACGTGTAGGCCTATCCTGTAAGATGCCAATATGGAAGGTTGGCGATAATTAGGGCTACTGTGGTAGTTTTTAATTGTTGCCAGAATTTTATTTTATGACCATTGCAAGGACTGTGAAACTTACGGTAGGCCCTATCTGTTTAAATCTTATAATATAGTTGTATGGTATATGCAATAATATTATGTGGACGCGTAGAACGTCAACATGTTTTACTTTAGAACTGTAGAAAATCTTCACAGCTATTACGAAATGAGATTCATTTATCTTCTCATGGGATCCATGACAATTTTCGCAAAGTAGAAGGCGAACGTCTTCTGTCTTAGGCCTAACTCGTAGGGGTCGTCCATAAATGACGTACATAACGCGATTTTGGTCGATTTTTGGCCCCTGTATACCCCTCGTCACAAAAGTAACACCCCTGAAATATTACGTCACAAAGCTCTTACCCCTACCCCTAAAACCAAATTTCCAATTGTTAATAAAACATGTTTCAAATCACATTTATTGTCATTGTAATAAGTAGCCTATTTAGGCTAATGTGGCACCGCACTGCTCTGATGTTGTAAGGAGAAAGTTAGGTATTAAAAAGGAGTCCTTGGAAAGCTGATAGGCTATTCGCATAAAATTAACTTGAATAGGGCCTATTCATCATCTAATAATAATATTTTCTTTTATTCAAACAATCCGGTTGTCAAATTGCAACCGGTTACAGTGTACAATTATGCAATTGAAACAATTCACAAGAACACAAATGACAGAATAGGGCCTACATAAATCTTAACTACTAGGCTAACAGAACAGATAGCCTGCAATACTAACCAATTACTATAGATGTTCTGAATATTTTGTAGTTGAACAAAGCAAAATGGAAAGAGTAGAATTGCAACAATAACATATTCATTCCACAGAATGAAAAGCTCTGGTAAAATCATTAGAATTAAAATATTTAATAGGCCTATAAACAATTTATCAAATAATTTATAGAATTTATGCTACTCCTCCATCCTCCCATGGCGAAGAAAAATGCTCCTTCATGGAATGCATGAATATTTAAAAATCTGGTGACCAAATATTTAAATGATTAGAAAATTATTAATAATGGTGCCCGTAGGCCTATACATTTAAATAATGAAAAAATAATGAAAATGTAACACTCAAAATTAGTGCTGTCATTGTTAAAATTAAATTATTTTTGATTGTTCAATTTAGTTAAGCCTACATAAACCTGACGTGACGTCATATTTCCCCCCTTTCCCCCCATGTCATACATCGTCACAAAATTCTAAACCCCTAGGTGCGTGAATTCATTTATGGACGGCCACTTACCACAGTATAAATAATTATTTACACTGTGCACTGTTCTTAGTACGCTACTAGAATATGACAGAAAAGTCGATCGATTAGGCCTACTGGTTAAATTAAGCGGTTCCCACGACATGCCAAGTCGTCCACACGAATTAGTAAGTCGTTCACAAGAGTTACTAAGTCGTGCGCACGAGTTAATAGGCCTACTCGTTTGCACGAGTTAATATATTATGTCGTGTTCACGACATAAAATATTTTGCGCGTATGTCCTGTCCCCTTAGAGGCTCCGTAGTGCGAGGCCACGATGGGGTATGTCGATGGGGAGGGTTACAAATTTCTCAGTTTGAAGCTTAGCTGTGATTGGTTGACATCCAAATGCTACTACGAACACATGCGAGGAACCGTGTTGATTTTGAGCGCCCGTTTTAACAGTTTTGGCGTTCCTTTGTTTAGAGCGAATCCAAGCACATAATTGAAGAAATTCATCAAATGTTCCTGTGGACACTGGACAGCAATGCTTATCCAAGAAATACTTCGAAAATTCTGAACGTCCAATAGTAAGCCGTACACTTGTTACTTTGTTATAGTTTAGAACTGCTTCTAAGCATGTGAAGATTAGGCTGCAATCGCCCTATTAGGTTTAATCTTCTGCGGCGGAATTTTCCACCGCAGAAGTAATATTTTAGACAATTTCGCGGCGGAAGACTTTCGGTGCATGCGCATTGTTCATAATGCGTTACTTCCTATCAATTTTCGTAGCAAGGGTCGGGTATGGTCAGGTAAAGCCTCGTGAGGGTCGGTTAAAGTCAGGATAGGCGTTGTGACGGTCGGTTTTGGTCAGGGTTTGGGTTAGTGCATTGCCTTCTAGATACTAGTAGTATCTAGAAGGCAATGGTTAGTGTCGTCATTAGATAATATTAAAATCTTGCCGCCGCAAAAGTAATTTCTTCAGGCATTGCGTGGCGGAATCTTCCGCCGCAGAGGCACTACGCATAAAAATATTGGATGACTATGTTCGTCAACTATTAGTACGTTTACCAGTTACAGTAAGCCCTATTTGTCATTTAACATCCTTAATCAACAGCATTTAGTCCTGCAAATCAGTGGTATTAAAACTTAAATTCTTATTTCAGGACTTATCATTGTTCAAGCTGATAATTATATGTTGTCTTTCTCTGGTCACACATAGTGACATAGAGCTAGAGCTGAGGGTGAATGACCTTTTTCATTTCCTGGACATAGGACTTGTCTCGCTTGTTTGTGTTTGTTATGCTCGGTCACTTCTTAATATGAAAGTGACTAGCTTCAAACTGCTTATTGACTATAGAATGTCTTTCTGTCTGAGTGGACTGATTATCTGGATGCTGAGCTGATCATCTTAAATTAAAATGACCATGCTTCTATGTAATTTGAGTGGGCACAAATTGTATGTAAATATGATGACCCATTAATGGGGTCCATGTCCGCAAAATGTATATACATACATACATATATATATGAACATCGAACATACAAGCCATACATGTATACGAACATACGTACATACATACATATAATCACCCATGCAATATGAGCCCCACTTGTACGTGAGCTGATGTATTTTTTGTAAATTGTAATAAACTTTGCAGGGTATAGATAGAATAGACTGAGGTTCATGTGCACCAAATTTAGTACCTACAATACTACAATTGACCAAGATATTTCACAAAGTCTAGTGTTCTACTTTATCGTGGACACAGTGCAGTTCACCTCGAGATGCAGAACGAAGATTTCAGCGACCTGCTGGCAGGTCTGCTGATTTCTTATCCAGAACACATACAGTAGGTCAGGGATGGCCAACCCGCGGCCCGCAGGCCAAATGCGGCCCGCGGGCTGATGATTGGCGGCCCGCACGGCCCTATCTAAATAATTTTTTGTCTATTTTGCACCTACTTGTCCGACTACTACAATACTGCATTATAATGACGACTAAAACACTAAAAGATTTAGTGTTGTAAGTTATAGTGAACTGATGTAGTCTTACCTGTTTTTATACACAATATTGTAAAATATGAAATAAACATTTATATTTCGTTCGAGGCTGTGAGGACAAACATTTTGCGGCCCGCCGCGTGCTTACCAACAATCATAGTGGCCCGTAGGTCAAAAAGGTTAGCCACTCCTGCAGTAGGTGCTAAATTCCAATGATTGCTTTACAAAGTTAAATACTCGTCGTACATTAGACATCACTGTGTAGAAGTTACTAATAAATTGTGACATGCATACTTACATGCTAAGGCACTGGCACATATACAATTATACATACCTCCCTACATACATACATAATTACAGACATAGTGGTGGCAAGAGGAATACATTCCAGGTTGTAGATTTCTTTGCTCTTCATCTGTGTTTCGTTACCACTGTAAGGCAGGTGCTTCACAATAATTCAGTTCGAGTCTGGATTTAGGATTTTTGATATTCTTAACTATCCATGCTTGCAACTTTTTTTACAGAAAGATGTTTCGAGGTGTTATTCCACTTGCAACCACTACCAAACTGCTATAAAATGAAAACTCTAACCATGTTCTCTCGTTCCTCCTTTTTCTTCCCATTCTACACAAATTAGAACAGAGTAGTCACTTTGGAAGAATAGTGTCGAAAGTAGTTTGTTTTTCATTCTTGTTCTACCTGTGATGTAAAACTTTCAAACTGCATTAATTTAGGTGTCTTTGTTCTTTCTGTTGCAGGTGGTTTCGATGAATCGAGGTGCACTCTTCTGGAAGCCAAAAACAGAGATTCCATATCCATGAGCTTCAGTCAGTTCTGTTCTCTTGCATATTTCAAACTACATAAGAGAGACAGTGCTCTGGCTTCCAGTTGAGGATCGAATTACATCTAAGATCCTTCTCGGTCAAGCATTTATGATCGGTTCTGCCCCAGAAAACATCAGGGAGTTCTGTGTTGCTGCACTGAGCCAGCCAGGTCGACGAACACTGTGCTCTACAGCATGTCCTGCGCTCCCATGTATAATGACTTGCTAACACCGATCCTTCTCATGCACTGAACCTTCACGGAACAATCTCCAACTTTAACTTAGAACTCTACTGCTTCAAATACATCAGAAAACATTTTCAGCTAATCTTAAAATGCACCTTATTATAGATAGCCTTGTTACAGCATCTTTGTGAGATTCTTAATGTTTGTTCACAATAGTCTAGTTTTTAGCATGCTGAACTGTCAACCGAGAGGTTGGAATTTAACTCCCTGTCAGGGCAGAAATTTGTTTCATGCGTTTGCTCCATCTGTGCCCCTAGGCAACTAGCTGTCTCATCTTCCCACTGTCGGTGGGAAGATGAGATGGCGAGGGAGAGGAATGGCGGCCCTTACTCGTATGCCAAGACTAAGAAAATTAAGTCGGTAACACTTCATATTCAAACCCATGGCTAGCTCAAGAGACTGCTGTTCTAATTTTAAAATATTGACATTGGGTTGAGATTAGGCATGTTTAGACATTAGCTTTAACATTTTTGGCTACTTTATATTCCGCTGCTTTATTCAGGGATATGAGTACGTTCAAGATACATGTACACGGACGTTAGTGACTGCTAATTGTTGTTAGTTTGAGTTTTAGTGGCGGCTAAAATTATATTCCATTTATTAAACTTGACAGACTCAAAGTTTCTTAGCTACTCAGTACATGTTTTGATGTTCAACAGCTCCGGTGTAGATCTGTATGTATGTACAGGTGTATAGTATAATTTAAGACTATACAGTGACATTGTTATACATGGTGTAGTTATGTTTAGGTCATAGCCATAAAAATTGTTTAGGCTGGGTTGTAGGCTGAATATTTTTTGGAGAAGTCCTTCATTTCCCTTATATTTATATATATATTTGGATTTTTTTAATATATAAATATCCATATAATTATATAATATATTATATAGGTACATATACATGTATATATGCATGGTTATGTAATATACATACACACACACATATATATATATATATATATATAGATAAGTATAGGTTGTATATTTATATATAATGTATAAGCATAGATATGTAATGTATGCATAAAAATATATATAATGTATATATGCATGATTATATATGTATAATATACAAGTACATATATAAATATATGTACATATAAATATACATTAGAGGCCTATCAGAACTGTTAGGCCCAATACTGTTACACTGTAACTGTTTGTGATACAGCATAATGGTGTTTACTTCAATATAATGATTTTCATAAGACTCTGAAGTTTCTTCTTTTTCTTGCAGTAGCTACCTTTTGGGCTTTGAATCCAATCTTAAATGTGTACAATCTTGGTGGATTATGCACTTTTGAGATTAGAATAGCAAATATACAAAACAACATCTCACAGTCCCTTATCACCAGTCATAGGGCCGACGGTCTGCCACTTGCGACATTATGGTGGCTGGATGTACGTAAAATGGGCGGCTAAATGCAGTGCCTTACAATCACCCTCGTCGCACCTTCATTTTACCCACAGTTGCCACTAGCGGCGATATGGCGCCGACGCAGGTACAACGACATCTCGCCCGCACTGATCACACGGGGTCCTGCAGCTAACCGCTGCAAACTCGGCCTGCGGACCGCTCAGGGCTTGATTAGGCAGGGAAAACTTTTGCCGGGCCAGCGTGGGGTCCCTCGGTTGTGCCCGCGCGCGTACGCAAACGTAGTAGCCTGCATTGTGCAGACGAGCGTTCCCACCGCCGCGCCTATGCGGGAGGCCACCAGGGGCTCGCTGCGGGAATTCGATATCGGCTAGATAGCGGACCCGCGGGGCGTGGCTGTCTGGGTGACCACCCTTATAGTCTCAGTGCAGCCTTCGTGAGGTGGGACAATATATTTTCAGATATGATAACTCTAACCTGCGGAGTTAGGCAAGGTGGTGTTCTATCTCCAGTTCTATTTGCTGTTTATGTTAACGACCTAATTGAAAAGCTATGTCGATCCGGTCATGGATGTAGAATTGGGGAGACGTAGGCCTACTTAGGGTGTGTCATGTAGGCTATGGAGATGACCTCATTTTAATGTCAGCATCCCTGTGTGATCTCCAAGCTATGGTTGACATTTGCTCTGTTGAGCTAGAGGGTATTGACATGAAGTTAAATGTAGCCAAATCTCAAGTGATAAGGATTGGATCACATTTCCGTAATGCGTGCAACGGTGCAAGAACATCAATGTCAACGGAGTAGAAATCAATTATGTGGACAAGCTAAAATATCTTGGCTGTTTTCTGGTTGCAGCCAAGTCATTTAAACTTAGTTTGCATGAAATGCGTGTGAAGTTTTATCGGTCATTTAACTCATTGTATAGCAAATGCTACAAATTTAGTGAACCTGTTTTGTTGTATTTGGTTAGTGCACACTGTAAACCATTTCTCCTAGAGTACACCTACACGTAGGCTACAGCTCTGCTATATAATAATAATAATAATAATAATAATAATAATAATAATAATAATAATAATAATAATAATAATAATAATAATATCTTTTCTTTAATTTAGCGCCTGACAAACGCACTGCGCTGTACATTTACATGTTATGCAATTGAAACAATCTTAACTAGTTAACTACTAACAGAACAGACAGCCTGTAATACACGGCGCTAATAGCAGCCTACAAAGCAAATCCGCCTCTAACGGGGCTCGAACTCGGTACCTCTCGCACTCTTCGCCAGATGTTATCCAACGCGCCAACGGTAAAATTTATGTAAAATTTATGTAAAATTTATGTAAAATTTTCAAAATATGTCATAGCAGTGTTGCATCGGTACTGCAATTCATGCATGAAAATACTATTAAATAATAATAATAATAATAATAATAATAATCTTTTCTTTAATAAGCGCCTGACAAACGCACTGCGCTGTACATTTACATGTTATGCAATTGAAATCTTAACTACTAACAGAACAGACAGCTTGCAATACAACGGCGCTAATAGCAGCCTACAAAGCATATCCGCCCAACGGGGGCTCGAACTCGGTACCTCTCGGTCTCTGTGCCAGATGTTATCCAATGCGCCACGGGCCCCCCCTGTTGGTTGGTTTTCCAGAAGTCTGCGTTTTTTGAACAAATGCCGTTCGCATGACAATGAGGTTGTCAGGTTTCTTTGGTTTTTTCTCAGACACCATAGCCTAAATGAGATTTTCTTGTTTTGCTTTTCATGCTTTTCATGTTCATTTATTGTTGTGCTACCAATGTTTTTTGGTGAATTAAAGATTGATATACTATTACAGCTACATAACTTTACGCGATGTATCACTTTGATTTGGGATCAATATGGCGACGACGACGACGACGACGACTAGAGGGAGATTTCTCAAAAGCATTTTTTCAACCAATCGGCAGTGGTACTTGATTTACTGCGGATCACTGTAATACGCGCTTTGCGCGCAGCTGAATTTATTTCGTTAAGTTATTAAGTAAATTTATTAAGTTATTAAGTAAATCGTTTAAAAGACAAATTAAACGGATTCGTTGATCCGATTAAATAGAGATAGTTAGCTTCTTTTTTCGGTTAACGTAGCCTACTGATCTGCATCAAGGCGTCATTTTTTCGGAAGAGGATTTATGTTCATTGTGCACATTCTACGGTTGGATGATGGATGTTGGGCTGAGGGTTGTTCGTGGTCCAGATTGGAAATGGGAAAATCAGGATGGCGGTGAAGGTCATGTTGGAACGGTTGTCGAGGTCGGTGGAACCATAAATAGCAATGCACCGGAGAAGACCGTCGTCGTTCAGTGGGACTCTGGGTTCAGGACCTACTGCAGAGTGGGCTATCAGAACGAATACGACCTTCTTGTGTGGGATCGTTCGCCAACAGGTTGGTTACTTTGCTGCCTCCAATAGCCTATATCAAAGCTTGCAACGCAACAGACCAAGATGTGCGTCTGGTCAATGTTGACGAGAGACATGGTGGTTCCATTTCATGTTGGTCTGCAAGGACTAACAGGCTACAGGCTACAGCTCTAGTTAGTCTTGCAATAATTATATACAACAGGTGTGCCCAAGAAATAAAAGTTGGAAATGCATGGCTCCACATGGCTGCCCTTGTTACACGGTGTCACGACAACTCGTCGAACGACATTTCGTCTACGACCAGGGCTTAAAGTGTGCATGGACGGTCATGGACGGCGTCCAGGCACTTATTTTCAAGGCTGGACGCCGTCCTGCCACTTATTAGGCAGCACAGCCTGGACGCCGTCCATGCAGCGTCCATGCAACAGACTAGTTCCTCTACGACGTGTATAACAGAATAGCCTTTGTGAAACAAAACCA
The DNA here is from genome assembly GCA_020284085.1 of Aporrectodea caliginosa. Taxonomy (NCBI): domain Eukaryota; kingdom Metazoa; phylum Annelida; class Clitellata; order Crassiclitellata; family Lumbricidae; genus Aporrectodea; species Aporrectodea caliginosa. The sequence continues at coordinate 2,010,199 of JACEVL010000351.1, forward strand.
AAGAAATGACACACCTATAATGCATTCTGTTTATGTCTCTCTGTCTCTCTCTGGTCTATCTGTCCTATCCCTTAAACCTCTTTCTCTGTCTGAGTCTATCTCTCTGTGGTCTCTCATGTATCTCTTAAACCTTACTTTCTGNTGAACGTTATTTATTTCGCTGGCTGCAGTGTCGATCAACGAGGATTGCCATAACAATATACTGCATCGACTGAGATGAGTATACTGCTCATAGCTAATCTGTGTCAGTTTCATCGTGTGCAGTCCTGACCCGCGCTTGATCAGAATGCTGTTTCGACTTTGGCTGTAGTATACAGAACACACACACAAGACAATTAATACATATATATTATAACTGCTATATAGGAATAATATGGAATATATGTATCTGTTGCTGCAGCCTTCGGCAGGTATTAAGAGGTCAAAGAACGTGCTTCACATTTATTGGTATATATAGTGCAGCATGCAGTACGTGATCAGGTAAATGTGACGTTAATTAGGCGCATAATGTGCACAAAATATGATCTAGCTAATGTATTCTTGAAGAAAGGTAAACATAGTAAAAATGGTTAAATGTAGGATTAATACATTATCAATGTCCAAGCAACTGCATATATCTGCAAGATCCTAAAAGTAATTAAGCATTATTGACAATTAGTATAACGATAATAGTTGAATAATAAACTAATAAATGAAGCAGTACTAATAACAAAATACCGTAAATTTCAAGCCGCCGGGTCTATGAGGTGCATTGCGAAGAACTTCTGCAATGGCCTCTTCTATTTCCTGTTCTTTACATGTTTTGAAAATCCTTGCAGTAGCTCCTATTGCATATGTAAACAATAACAAATATACAAATGGTTGATATTTTGCCATTCCGAGTTCAAGGTCTATAGCAAGTCCAATATGGTGAATAATAGCATATGTACAATTCCAAGCCACAGGCGTAACATGTGCACAATTTGTACATTATATTGTCCCAGTAGATCCACCTATGAATAAATGTTGAGGCTCATTATATGGTGCTTGGTTACATGGATACAAGCATACACTGGGGTGACGACATAATCGCAAGATTGTTTCGGGCCAATGAAACCGACTAAAGAAAGAGACAATTTGCTTATATAACCGTGAGACAATAAATAAGAACAGATATTATCACTGAAAATATTGCCAATTCCATTTCTTTGTAACAGTCATAAGTTTTAAATCCGCGGTTAGATCATCAGTGCAGGAAAGTATACATATTCCGATTTCTATTATATTCAATCTTTAGAATACTCACTCAAAATAATGCGGCACGTCCTGAGCTCAGCGAATGGTCGTTTTCCCTTACGGCCTTTCAAGCTCATCATTGACCACACTTTATTTGTTGCCAACTTTCACATGATCTTGCGAACAGTGTCTGTTGGCTTCCTTCCGCCAGTTATGGAAAGTAGGTTTACCTTTAACAGTGATTTAAAAGTAATTGAGCTGCAATTAACCCATGTAAACTGCGGAAATGTTGCCACTGAAAGAATTGTATATTTAACTTCATACAAATTCCTACAGACATAGGCCTATGTTTGTAACTGATTTTGGCAGACCATCAAAGACCATGGGACAGTGGATATAGAGTATAAAACAAGTTCTTTGTTCTTGAAGTAGTTTAGTCTGTTGTTGTTTTCATGAACATTTAAAAGTGATAATATAATCGTAATGTCAGTATTTCTCCAGCGCCCACAAAAACGAAGTCACAGGAACCAGCTTATTCACAGGCGCTTATAGGTCCAATGTTTCATAATTATATTATATATACAATGAGCAGTGAGCACAAACACAAAAAGGCATATTACCATCTTCTTTTTGAATTCCGTGTCCTGCAACTTCTCCTCAAACTCGAGCAGTTCTTCAATTGAATCCATCTTGGATGGAATCAATTCATCCAAAGTGTCTCCGTAACCGGAAGATAGACTGCTCGCAGCAATCTGACATAGCAACAAGTTCTGCTCCTGCTGATTTTCTATTATCGTATCCAATTTGGCCATAACACTAACTTGAAAGCCTATATGAAATGAAAATGCCAAAGCAAAAGAAAAAGCAGTTATGCAACCACAACATAAAGATCAAACATGCAGGAAAAGTACGTAAAGTTTAAGATTTGAAACATTCCTATCACACCGCAGCATTTACTTGGTATAGGCCCAGGACTGTAAGATGCCTGCACGGGATATGGCCCACTTACCTATACTCGCTACTTCATTGGCTGTGTCACTAGATCAACTGTACGGCATCTGCTTATTCGTGACGAAACAAAGTTCATATACAATAATCTTGAGCTATTGATGAACACCATTTATTTATGTAACGTTTCAGTACTTCACGTTTCGTAATTTAAAACATTACGGCGGCTGGTGTAAGCTACAAATTGCTGCATTAGTTTTAAATGGTGTTCATATTGCAAGAATTTTTGTAGGGGGCTGACAATAGCATACATATGCCAATACTCAAAATTATAAGTAGGTTTTCTAGTCAAACGCAGAAAACCATCGATTAAAAATCGCAGCATAGGCATTTCAGAAACTAATATCGCAATATAACAGGACTGAGAATAATATCGAGGGAACTTTAAATGAAAGAAATAGTGCAAATAAGTAAATTCTAACTGGTGACAGCAGGACGACGAATTGCATGATTTTCTTCTGATCTTTGACGACTTGAATCTGCATGACCGGGTGTTGAAACTTGTCCGTCATTATCATAGTAGCCATCGCCTTGTCCAGCTCCCGCACATGGTAGGTGTGGTGGACGCCTTTGGCACTGTCAGATCACGACCATTCCTTTCTGCAGGAGGCTTTCGGTGTCGAACAGGATTCAGTAGATGACCAGGCAGATCAAAAATCGTCGGAACAGCTCCTGAAGCCAAACATAACATATTTTCAGTTCAGAAGTAGATTGAGTTTGAGTTTATTGAGTTTGAGTTTATTGAACCATTTTGCATTCAAAATTACAAGTACACAATTGCAATCAGATTAAACAACTAAATTAACTAACAGCGTGTTAGAGATTAACAGTATGCGAGCCAACAGAATGTGAGTATGCGAGTCAAGTTGCAAATGATTCATGGGGAGATGAAGCTGGGACAGCTTATCTAGTCTTCCCCATTGGTTACCGGTCACAGAAGTACAACAACAAAATGTATTAAGTTAACAGGCTAAGGCAGCCATACAGTTAGTAACAGTATTCATAGTCCAACAATAATAGACAGCATCACACTCCAAGTTTAGTAATTTTACCTGGATAAGAGACTGCTGCAATCCTATTTTAGTTTTCATCTGCAAAGCTACATTGTCAAGTCTGTTCTAAGATTACATATCTACATTACTTGAATCATAATTCACTATTATGTAGTAAGTAAGTTGTTATAAGCAAAATACAGTCAATGCAGTTCTACATCACTTAATCATAATTATCATGCAAGCTGTTACGAAAAAATGCTATAAATTCACCAGGTTTAAGTTGATCTCTAAGTCCAGTGCGATCAAAACAATCGGGTGTGAAATAGTTTGAACAGACACGTGAGTGTATGGTCGCCTTAAATGCTGTCCGATGCATAGCATGTTCCCATTTTCTCGCAAGATCTGGTTTCGACCATGGGAAGCTGTCACATAAAAACAAGAGATCTTTAGTTTCAGTTGATAAATTACATACAACAACAATTATTATAGGCTACAATTATTATAATTCCTCAAATCAAAATGGTTAATCCAGCACAAGTTTTTATACTCAGTGCGATGGTATCAAAGCGGAGAATCATGAAAGTGTTGTCAATAAGAGTCAAGACCCATCATGAGACTGTGGGCAAAGGGCATAGGGAGTTTATTTCTTTGGTGGGAGCAACTTATGTAAAACATGCCCGGTGTTGGTTAGAACAACTGTGAAGAGACCGGTATCAGCCATGCCACACAGCCGGTCAAAGGTTTGGCTGTCAACAGGGGAGGTACCCCTGCCGGATCATCTTACTTCTGATGCATTGGAGCCTGTTTTTATCCTGCTGACATAGTTTCATCAATCCAACTTCCATTTAGGCAAACAATTATTTTCATCAATCCAGCTTCCATTTAAAATTAACAATATAAAATAATTTAGCACAAGTAAACTACGGTTTTACCAGTACAACGATGATGCACAAATAAACGTAAATATTGTTTGTTTGCAGGCGGTTCAATAAAGCACGTACTTACTTACTTACTTACTAAAATTCGATTACTAATTTGAGGAACATGGACTGTTTATAGTTCAGCTTAAAAGGACCCAGTGATACGACTAAATTATAGACTTATTTATACAGAGCAAATAATAGCCATATTTTGAAACATGGTACTGTATCACTTACGCGTGAAATGTTATTCCTTGGCAATCCTTGCTGTTTGGAGCGTTCGCCGGAATATTGGTTACATCCGTACGCCACACAGTTCTTTCCAGTGTATCTTTTTGTTTTCACTTTACCGTCCAACAAACTTTCTTCGTTACTATCTCCCATTTTGTTCCTATAATCTATCAACGTCGGTAAATGTACTATTCACCATGAAATTGGTTGTTTATATAAGGTCGTTGGTTTAAAACTGGCGCTTCTCAGTTCGCCAATGACATCCAAGATGGCCGGTTGCCAAAACAGACCCGAGGCTTCGGCAAATATCACGTGATCTCACTGGCCTGCGTCTATCGCTTGCACGTTTATATGGAGTCGATCGACGAGTATAATTATATATGCATACGCATGCATGCGCATATACATGCATATAATATTATCTGCTGCAGATGTGTATACCATGCAGTCCATCGCTTTTGTCCAAATTAAAGCGGTTAAATTTAAAGTCTTTGATTTTGTCAGTTTACATAATTATTCATTCCGGATGTTTCTATAGCGCTTAATTAAGATCTTCATGCATGAACTGCATATGTACATGCATAATAGGCTATATATATATATATATATATATATATATATTTACACAGTATACTTCGTAAATTCACATTTAAAGTTTGTCCTGAGATATGTATGTATGTATGTTTGCAATGCATCGCTGTCCGGCTAAAGGCTCCGAAACGGAACGGTTTAGCGAGTTGAAAAAATTTACAAAGCATTATTACGCAACGTCTAGGTCAACGCGACTATTTTCAGTTCGCAATTTTATTTAAACGCCGATATATGGCCATTTTAAATTTAACTTTTCAGCGAGCTTATTTCAATACCGCCCATAGTAAGTCCATTTGTTCACGTCCCAGACAGCCTACTTCATCGGACCCCCGTCTGATCCCCGTCGGCCGACGCTGGCAAACCCGGGGTATCGGCTTGGTGTAGGGACCCCCTAGATAGTCCCCACTTCAAGTGAATCGTACGAGATTCCGTCGGCCGTCGTCTAGCCCACAGTTAATCCCCCAAAAACTGCTGGTCCGGCGACGGTCCCTCACAGAGTAGGCAGAACAAAACAGAGACTCGGCGTGGGGGATATTCTTTGGGGCGAGAGGCTGCTTGCACATACGTAGATGATGATGAACAGAAACCACATGGCACATGGGGGAGAGGGCAGCGGCCGGAGATGGCCAGATGTGGTAAGTGCGCATGCGTGGTTTTCAGCCTATCAGACCACTGAATAAAGATACCGCGGGATGTCAAACAAAGAAACCGTCGTTGGTTTGGTTTAATCATCAGTTTCACGAATAACATCCCACAGCAACATAGGCCGCTAACGTCATTTCAAATATTATACAATAGAAAGTTACAAACAGCATGCACATTAAGCAATGGGCCTAGCCTACATGTAGCAAACATAGTTGTTCTTAAAACTGGTAGGATAACTAATATATTTGAGTTTCAATTCCATTTACTAGCAAAGTATGCACGAATTATTAGTGCTTATTTCAAACACCTGTTACAGATTTCAGTTTAAACGCATGATCTAGGCCCTATATGCCAATCCATGCAGTCTCCTCTGTTTTGACCGTCCCGGATTCTGACCTGGAACGGACAAAACAACCTGTTCATTGCGGACTTGATTTGATATAGCTGAGGTGAATAAGCTGGTTTCTGGCGTGGCTCTTGTGTGGCTTTGGTGAGAAATGTCGAAGATTTACATTACATTACATTACATATCCACAAGTATAGGCCTACATGAAACAGTAATCAAAGAACTGAGCCTCTGAGTTAAATATATTGACGGGGCGCTATATGAAGTTTATTATATATAGGCCTATAATAGCGTATAATATATAATTATATATTTATATATATGCCATGTATATATTTAATGAATAGAGGCCTACAAGTTAAACATGAACTCGTTTGTTATGTACACACGATCCACTCTTTAACAAAACATAACATTAGACTACAGCCTAAATAAATGGCCTACAGCGTCTGAAAGGTAACAATTAAGTCATATAGGACATCAGTTTGGTTTTAAAGCCGCGTTGCTAAATGATTTTAATAGTAAAAAGAGTTCAAATCTAGTAAGCAAATGAGCGCCATGTTGAATATACATGCTCGTGGTAGAGGAATGTGGCCTGGAGGAATGTTCGTATTCTGATCGAGGAGCGCTTTAAGCGGGGGAGGGGGCAGATTCATCAGTCGACAGATTGACTGTAACACAGTATGAGCTCGTCCAGAGGCAGCGTAAGGGGATTTCTGAGTTCATGACCTGTAGGTTTGGTTTGTGGTGTTGTTGATAATGAAGTGACCGAGCCTCTGTCGTGTGTTGTGGCGCTGTATCCACTAGTGACAATATAGGCTACTAGCACATAATCATATCATAATCTCGAGATTTCTACAGCGCCCCAAAACGAAGTCGCTTGTTTACAGGCGCTTAGTCAAAACATAAAAAATAATCGCTAGGCGGGGGAGTGAAATCGGCTCCAGGCCAAGATCTAAAAGGGCCACGCAGGCAGACTTTCTGACTGGTAATACAATCTGAGGTCGTCTAGAGGTATCGGTTCGAACGCTCTGGAGGGAGCTTATAGCCTCATTCATCGGGTTAAAGGTAAGGAGCCCATGAAGGAACATGTGGGTGAAAATGTTTTATGAAAATTTATGTCGTGCGAACGACATAATTAACTCGTGCGCACGAGTTATTAATAAATCGTGCGAATCAGTTAATAGGCCTATGTCGTGCAGACGAGTTAATTTCGTTGAAGCGCGTAGGCCTATATCGTGGAATGCGTTGAGTTGATGTCGGAAACGCATAGTTAACTGAAATATATTGAGCGTCAGAGCTTTTCAATGTGCTAGCTGTACGTAGGCCTAATATGCAAAATAATTTCTGTCGTTTGCAACGTCCTTTGTTGTCATAAGCTGTCGTTAACCTCTGTATCCTCCTCCTCCTCCTCCTCCTCAGAATCTTTTTTGTACAACTTCAAATTTGCCGTATTGCGCAATGAACGAAATAATTGATTTCCCTCTTGCAGCGGCATCGGTAAACCCGTAGGCCTAGTTTAGGGCCTACTTTCGCAAATTAGTTAAATGTCTTCAATGCCGTACTTTACGTTCGTAAGTAGGCAGTCTACCAATGTCATCTGTCATCAATACAACTTCCATTTAAGCCAACAATTATTTGCATAAATGCAACTTCTATTTAAGAAAAAATTACTTTTCATCAAACCAACGTCTATTTACGAAAAGAATTAGCTAATTTAATCAATCCAACTTCCATTCAGGCAAGCAATTTATTGTTTTCATCAATCCATTTCAAATTGGCCATATAAAATAATTTGGCTACGTAGGCCTAGAGCTCATGTAACTCACGTTTCCAGTTCCTGAAACTTTCTCTATATATATATATATATATATATACTATATATATATATATATATAAAGCAAGATTCTTTTAATCGATCCCACTTCTATTTAAGCAAAAATTATTTTAATCAATCCGACTTCTAGTTAGCAAGAATTATATTCTTCAATCCACATAGCCTCTAGGCTTTACCGAGGCATTTCCGATGATGCTATTGAAATGTTCCGTCGTGAGTTTTTTAAAACTCATTAGACCTATATCGCCGACAAAATTACGTAGGCCTAACAGAATTAAAAGAAACAACGAAGGCTATGTTAATATCCAACAGTAGGGCCTATCTGATAGTAAGGCTATATATATATATATATATATATAGCCTTACTATCAGATATATATATATATATATATATATATATATATCTAACAGGATCTGTAGACCCAGTAGGCCTATCTAACGAAAATACGTGTAGGCCTATCCTATTGCGTAAGATGCCAATATGGAAGGTTGGCGATAATTAGGGCTACTGTGGTAGTTTTTAATTGTTGCCAGAATTTTATTTTATGACCAAGGACTGTGAAACTTACGGTAGGCCCTATCTGTTTAAATCTTAGTTGTATGGTATATGCAATAATATTATGTGGACGCGTAGAACGTCAGCATGTTTTACTTTAGAACTGTAGAAAATCTTCACAGCTATTACGAAATGAGATTCATTTATCTTCTCATGGGATCCATGACAATTTTCGCAAAGTAGAAGGCGAACGTCTTCTGTCTTAGGCCTAACTCGTAGGGGTCGTCCATAAATGACGTACGTAACGCGATTTTGGTCGATTTTTGGCCCCTGTATACCCCTCGTCACAAAAGTAACACCCCTGAAATATTACGTCACAAAGCTCTTACCCCTACCCCTAAAACCAAATTTCCAATTGTTAATAAAACATGTTTCAAATCACATTTATTGTCATTGTAATAAGTAGCCTATTTAATGTGGCACCGCACTGCTCTGATGTTGTAAGGAGAAAGTTAGGTATTAAAAAGGAGTCCTTGGAAAGCTGATAGGCTATTCGCATAAAATTAACTTGAATAGGGCCTATTCATCATCTAATAATAATATTTTTTTTATTCAAACAATCCGGTTGTCAAATTGCAACCGGTTACAGTGTACAATTATGCAATTGAAACAATTCACAAGAACACAAATGACAGAATACATAAATCTTAACTACTAGGCTAACAGAACAGATAGCCTGCAATAGGCCTACTAACCAATTACTATAGATGTTCTGAATATTTTGTAGTAGAACAAAGCAAAATGGAAAGAGTAGAATTGCAACAATAACATATTCATTCCACAGAATGAAAAGCTCTGGTAAAATCATTAGAATTAAAATATTTAATAGGCCTATAAACAATTTATCAAATAATTTATAGAATTTATGCTACTCCTCCATCCTCCCATGGCGAAGAAAAATGCTCCTTCATGGAATGCATGAATATTTAAAAATCTGGTGACCAAATATTTAAATGATTAGAAAATTATTAATAATGGTGCCCGTAGGCCTATACATTTAAATAATGAAAAAATAATGAAAATGTAACACTCAAAATTAGTGCTGTCATTGTTAAAATTAAATTATTTTTAATTGTTCAATTTAGTTAAGCCTACATAAACCTGACGTGACGTCATATTTCCCCCCTTTCCCCCCATGTCATACATCGTCACAAAATTCTAAACCCCTAGGTGCGTGAATTCATTTATGGACGGCCACTTACCACAGTATAAATAATTATTTACACTGTGCACTGTTCTTAGTACGCTACTAGAATATGACAGAAAAGTCGATCGATTAGGCCTACTGGTTAAATTAAGCGGTTCCCACGACATGCCAAGTCGTCCACACGAATTAGTAAGTCGTTCACAAGAGTTACTAAGTCGTGCGCACGAGTTAATAGGCCTACTCGTTTGCACGAGTTAATATATTATGTCGTGTTCACGACATAAAATATTTTGCGCGTATGTCCTGTCCCCTTAGAGGCTCCGTAGTGCGAGGCCACGATGGGGTATGTCGATGGGGAGGGTTACAAATTTCTCAGTTTGAAACTACATTGAAGCTTAGCTGTGATTGGTTGACATCCAAATGCTACTACGAACACATGCGAGGAACCGTGTTGATTTTGAGCGCCCGTTTTAACAGTTTTGGCGTTCCTTTGTTTAGAGCGAATCCAAGCACATAATTGAAGAAATTCATCAAATGTTCCTGTGGACACTGGACAGCAATGCTTATCCAAGAAATACTTCGAAAATTCTGAACGTCCAATAGTAAGCCGTACACTTGTTACTTTGTTATAGTTTAGAACTGCTTCTAAGCATGTGAAGATTAGGCTGCAATCGCCCTATTAGGTTTAATCTTCTGCGGCGGAATTTTCCACCGCAGAAGTAATATTTTAGACAATTTCGCGGCGGAAGACTTTCGGTGCATGCGCATTGTTCATAATGCGTTACTTCCTATCAATTTTCGTAGCAAGGGTCGGGTATGGTCAGGTAAAGCCTCGTGAGGGTCGGTTAAAGTCAGGATAGGCGTTGTGACGGTCGGTTATGGTCAGGGTTTGGGTTAGTGTCGTCATTAGATAATATTAAAATCTTGCCGCCGCAAAAGTAATTTCTTCAGGCATTGCGTGGCGGAATCTTCCGCCGCAGAGGCACTACGCATAAAAATATTGGATGACTATGTTCGTCAACTATTAGTACGTTTACCAGTTACAGTAAGCCCTATTTGTCATTTAACATCCTTAATCAACAGCATTTAGTCCTGCAAATCAGTGGTATTAAAACTTAAATTCTTATTTCAGGACTTATCATTGTTCAAGCTGATAATTAGGTTGTCTTTCTCTGGTCACACATAGTGACATAGAGCTAGAGCTGAGGGTGAATGACCTTTTTCATTTCCTGGACATAGGACTTGTCTCGCTTGTATGTGTTTGTTATGCTCGGTCACTTCTTAATATGAAAGTGACTAGCTTCAAACTGCTTATTGACTATAGAATGTCTTTCTGTCTGAGTGGACTGATTATCTGGATGCTGAGCTGATCATCTTAAATTAAAATGACCATGCTTCTATGTAATTTGAGTGGGCACAAATTGTATGTAAATATGATGACCCATTAATGGGGTCCATGTCCGCAAAATGTATATACATACATACATATATATATGAACATCGAACATACAAGCCGTACATGTATACGAACATACGTACATACATACATATAATCACCCATGCAATATGAGCCCCACTTGTACGTGAGTTGATGTATTTTTCTGGTTTCAGTGACAGAGTTTGAACAGAGGATAATCTTCTGCAGTTCAGACAGTGATTCTTGGGACAGCAGTACTTTGGAACTTTGGAGAGGAACAAAGGCATCCAATGCAGAGAATCAAAGCTCAGTCGTGTCTTCAGAATGAGGTTATTGCTTGTATGTGGCCTATATATTCAGAATAATGTTGTAGCTCGAACCAGTACTCTCTGCAGTACAAGTCAAGCCCCACAACTACTGCACCAACATGTTCATTCATTCATTCATTCATTCATTCATTCATTCATTCAGATGACTTCACACCTTACTGTCCTCGCTTTCTTTAGGCTTTAGGGCAGTGTTTAGCCCTACAATGTTATGCTCCAAATTATTTCCTACTGTTATAGCGCCCCTCCAAGATAACATACTCAGAGGCTGCACCCAGGCCAACTCCAGCAATAAAGAACAACTTTCAGGTCTATGCTTGTACAAGGTGTATGCAGAGTCTCCAGCTAAAAGAACACGCAGACCTGAAGGATTCCACTTGGTCGGCCTAACCACTGAAAAGGCACGATGTTGTGCCTTTGAAGTGCGCACAAAGTGAACTACACTGTGTCCACGATAAAGTAGAACACTAGACTTTGTTAAATATCTTGGTAAATTGTATATTATAGATACTAAATTTGGTGCACATGATAGTCAGTCTATTCTATCTATACCCTGCAAAGTATTACAATTGCAGTAGGTGCTAAATTCCAATGATTGCTTTACAAAGTTAAATACTCGTCGTACATTAGACATCACTGTGTAGAAGTTACTAATAAATTGTGACATGCATACTTACATGCTAAGGCACATATACAATTATACATACCTCCCTACATACATACATAATTACAGACATAGTGGTGGCAAGAGGAATACATTCCAGGTTGTAGATTTCTTTGCTCTTCATCTGTGTTTCGTTACCACTGTAAGGCAGGTGCTTCACAATAATTCAGTTCGAGTCTGGATTTAGGATTTTTGATATTCTTAACTATCCATGCTTGCAACTTTTTTTACAGAAAGATGTTTCGAGGTGTTATTCCACTTGCAACCACTACCAAACTGCTATAAAATGAAAACTCTAACCATGTTCTCTCGTTCCTCCTTTTTCTTCCCATTCTACACAAATTAGAACAGAGTAGTCACTTTGGAAGAATAGTGTCGAAAGTAGTTTGTTTTTCATTCTTGTTCTACCTGTGATGTAAAACTTTCAAACTGCATTAATTTAGGTGTCTTTGTTCTTTCTGTTGCAGGTGGTTTCGATGAATCGAGGTGCACTCTTCTGGAAGCCAAAAACAGAGATTCCATATCCATGAGCTTCAGTCAGTTCTGTTCTCTTGCATATTTCAAACTACATAAGAGAGACAGTGCTCTGGCTTCCAGTTGAGGATCGAATTACATCTAAGATCCTTCTCGGTCAAGCATTTATGATCGGTTCTGCCCCAGAAAACATCAGGGAGTTCTGTGTTGCTGCACTGAGCCAGCCAGGTCGACGAACACTGTGCTCTACAGCATGTCCTGCGCTCCCATGTATAATGACTTGCTAACACCGATCCTTCTCGTGCACTGAACCTTCACGGAACAATCTCCAACTTTAACTTAGAACTCTACTGCTTCAAATACATCAGAAAACATTTTCAGCTAATCTTAAAATGCACCTTATTATAGATAGCCTTGTTACAGCATCTTTGTGAGATTCTTAATGTTTGTTCACAATAGTCTAGTTTTTAGCATGCTGAACTGTCAACCGAGAGGTTGGAATTTAACTCCCTGTCAGGGCAGAAATTTGTTTCATGCGTTTGCTCCATCTGTGCCCCTAGGCAACTAGCTGTCTCATCTTCCCACTGTCGGTGGGAAGATGAGATGGCGAGGGAGAGGAATGGCGGCCCTTACTCGTATGCCAAGACTAAGAAAATTAAGTCGGTAACACTTCATATTCAAACCCATGGCTAGCTCAAGAGACTGCTGTTCTAATTTTAAAATATTGACATTGGGTTGAGATTTAGGCATGTTTAGACATTAGCTTTAACATTTTTGGCTACTTTATATTCCGCTGCTTTATTCAGGGATATGAGTACGTTCAAGATACATGTACACGGACGTTAGTGACTGCTAATTGTTGTTAGTTTGAGTTTTAGTGGCGGCTAAAATTATATTCCATTTATTAAACTTGACAGACTCAAAGTTTCTTAGCTACTCAGTACATGTTTTGATGTTCAACAGCTCCGGTGTAGATCTGTATGTATGTACAGGTGTATAGTATAATTTAAGACTATACAGTGACATTGTTATACATGGTGTAGTTATGTTTAGGTCATAGCCATAAAAATTGTTTAGGCTGGGTTGTAGGCTGAATATTTTTTGGAGAAGTCCTTCATTTCCCTTATTTATTTATATATATATTTGGATTTTTTTAATATATAAATATCCATATAATTATATAATATATTATATAGGTACATATACATGTATATATGCATGGTTATGTAATATACATACACACACACATATATATATATATATATATATATATAGATAAGTATAGGTTGTATATTTATATATAATGTATAAGCATAGATATGTAATGTATGCATAAAAATATATATAATGTATATATGCATGATTATATATGTATAATATACAAGTACATATATAAATATATGTACATATAAATATACATTAGAGGCCTATCAGAACTGTTAGGCCCAATACTGTTACACTGTAACTGTTTGTGATACAGCATAATGATGTTTACTTCAATATAATGATTTTCATAAGACTCTGAAGTTTCTTCTTTTTCTTGCAGTAGCTACCTTTTTTGGGCTTTGAATCCAATCTTAAATGTGTACAATCTTGGTGGATTATGCACTTTTGAGATTAGAATAGCAAATATACAAAACAACATCTCACAGTCCCTTATCACCAGTCATAGGGCCGACGGTCTGCCACTTGCGACATTATGGTGGCTGGATGTACGTAAAATGGGTGGCTAAATGCAGTGCCTTACAATCACCCTCGTCGCGCCTTCATTTTACCCACAGTTGCCACTAGCGGCGATATGGCGCCGACGCAGGTACAACGACATCTCGCCCGCACTGATCACACGGGGTCCTGCAGCTAACCGCTGCAAACTCGGCCTGCGGACCGCTCAGGGCTTGATTAGGCAGGGAAAACTTTTGCCGGGCCAGCGTGGGGTCCCTCGGTTGTGCCCGCGCGCGTACGCAAACGTAGGCCTGCATTGTGCAGACGAGCGTTCCCACCGCCGCGCCTATGCGGGAGGCCACCAGGACGGGCAACGACCTCCAGCCAGCATCGTCCGCTACCACGCTCAACCAAACCAACAACCCACTGACCACGACGTCGTTGGCCACGATGATATTTTCTGCGCAAAAAATAACTTTCGTCCATCTCCACGAACACAGACTGACCGTCATCATCGAAGCCTCCCAACATTTGATCAGTTGTATGAAACCATTCATAGCATTCTTTACGGAAATAGTTGTTATAATTTACAATAGTGTCCCAGCTAACGAGACTCTCGAATAACATCACATGTTTTGACTGAACTTCGTGTATCCAGTAGTACATCATCATAAGTATCTGTTCAGTTTTTAATTCACAGTTAGCAAAAAAGGAACCAGTTCTAATGCTACTGCGGGTGTTGCATTGGCGACAACGCCAGGAAAAACCGTCGCTACATTCAGCTCGACCGACTAATGACATTGGACGGTGACACGTTCCGCAGTCCACGTTGTTTCGGATCAAGCGGTGTCGGGCGAGCCATTGCAACCATTCACGTTTGTCGGACATAATCGCATACAATTCTCGCGGAGTTACTTTCATTTCCGCGACTTCGGCTGCTGACAAAACGTTTGCATTGATATTTATTGGAGCTGCTGGTCTACCTGCCATATCTTACGAAATTTCTTCAAAACATTTGAATTTCTCGAAATAAACCGGAAACCGGAAATGTTATCCGTCGTGCTTGGACATTTCACGAAGTAAGTAACCATTTCACATACATTCTCAATGTTATAGAATTTGGGACCGGTATTCGGAGTTTTGCCCAATTTAGTAGGCCTTTATTTTGGTACGCCATGTAGTGTCTAGGCCTATAGGCTACAATTTAGGCTAATAGGCCGTATAGGCTACCTATGATTAAGTACCTATAGCTATCAGTTGGTAGTAATGCAAACTAATTCGGGCAACAGTTACCGATAAGTAGCCAAATGTTGCAATGATGATTCACTTTATTTGCTTAAAGAAAGATAGGCCTATAGCCTGTTCGAAATAGGCCTATAATTATAGGTCACTATTTTACTGTTGGGTCAATGGTTGGCGCTAATCGTATTCGTAATCATCCCATTTATTCATAGATCTAATCATCGGTTACGTGGAACTAACTCTCGAACACCTTTTTCGAGACATTTTGCAGTGAAAACAAAGTTCCTTGCTCAGGTGGAGAGCTTCTGGTGATCTTCGGGCTAAACGATTCTCTAATCGTTACGAAGGACATAGGCCTAATCAGGGTCAGTCTTCATCGTCCAAATGTCGACCAGATCCCGACGGAAAAGACAAGGACGAGATCTGGAAATACGAGCTCACTTCCGGTCATAGAACGAGAATTCGTGACTTCGGGCTTTAATATTCGTAAATATTCGTGAATATTAGGGCATTTTTAATATTTGTAAACATTCGTAAATATTCGTTGATGACTGTTTTTGCTATGTTTACGACTAATAATTATTTAAGACTACTAATTAAGAACATGTGCGGTGGTTTTGCAGCGCTATAGGGCCTACTTAATGCTGTAGTCCGTATAGGTGGTACGCTTATAGGCTTCCTACCAAAATCTTGCCCTACTCTTGAGGAACCCTGTAAAAAAAGCCAACCATGACCAGAGGTCCGGGAAGCTCACACAAGTTTTGGTTCTGTGTCGCCCAGGCGGGAGCGTGCTCACGCAACCCTTTTTGGTAACATTACTACGATAAAAAGTATCATTTGCGCGCTAAATGTTAATGGTGATTCATCATCATCATTATCATCATCAGCAGGCACGTAGCGAGACTTAAATTCAAGAGGAGGCAACTTCACAGACCACTGGCAAAATCTGAGTCATTGGGGTCATTAGTCAATGGAAGTTCCAGTATATAAAAAGAAAGAGGAAGCAACTGCCTCCTCGTGCCTTAATGTAGCTACGCCTATGATCATCAGTCATAATCACAAAAGTGTCCTGGGGTCCGTGCCTCAGACAACTGGCATTAAATTTAAAACAGAGCCAAACAGGTCAATTCATCTGAACCGTGCAGAGGAGTCTCTCTATCTCTGTCTGTCTGTCTGTCTGTTTCTCTCTGTCTCCCTCTCTGTCTGTCTGTCTCTCTTTCTCTCTCTGCGATTGGCTTGGCTTGGCTTATAGGCCACGGATATGGAATGCAACTGACTCATAAACTCGTTGGCCTATATAATGTGTTTTAAATTTGTGTCATTCGTATTGGCGCCAAACACCTAGCTACGCCACTCGATATAATGAAAGTATTATTTTACCCACCTTAGGTCTGCATTTGACTGAGCAACTGTAGGCCTAATATGTAACTGTTCTCATGCATATTTTTGGCACTGACTTTTTTACAATTAATCCCGGATTTGGAAGAATAAGAATATTAAATTTTTTAGTTCTTTTCATCCTTTAATATTCGCTGGCCAGTTTTAATATTCGTCAATATTCGTAAATTTCTAAAAATCTTAATATTCGTAATATGCGCATACTCGTTCTATGCTTCCGGTTGTACGAGGTGCGAGCCCCCAGTCCAAGGCAGACGACACCATTGCACAGCATTCGCAGATGATGACGTACTCTACATTTACGGCGGTTATGTCGACAACGACAGAAGTAGGCTACTCTTCCTAGCATCGAATCGTACAATACGTTGCAGAACAGATGTACATTAGTTGTGCAGTTGTGCACTGTCATCCCAGGGGTTAAGAACTCTACCTGCGTCACGTACACATGTTCACTGTTGTTCAGTCTTCGTTTTCGGAGGATCCGACCGATCGAGACAATAAAGCAGTCGACTACGTTCAGGCGTTCAACACACTGTCCAGTCCCTGCAGTCTCAGCTAGAGCTTCTCATTTGAGGAGATCGATCTCCTTGGAGCAAACGTCTGGTCGATCGGTAAGTCGATCGCCCTCGATGAGTTAGATCTCTAAGAGGAACCTGGAGCCAAACCACTACTTTATTTATGTACATGTAAATGCCGTGTCCACTTACACTGATGCGTTCAGGGCTCTGGGAGAAGTACGTCGTTTTGCTGGTATGCTGGCCGTGCTTCGTCTACGACTTCGAAGTGGTCAGTTGGCAGGAAAGAGCGAAGCATGCAGTCCACTTTGGAATGGCGTTTGATGACCATCGGATGTTTCTTCTTGGCGGATTTTCAAACTGGGGGAATCTCCACATTCCCCAAAATGACGTCATTAATGCTGCAAATCTCGTGTAGATAGGCCTAAGTGTTTGCAATTAGTTCTGTTGGAATCCTCGCCTCTAAGAATGTATGTTTAGACACCAAGATCACGATTCTAAGTATTGTATTGTATTGTATTGTATTGTATTTGAACACTTGTTATAGCGCCCCTACAAGATTGCCCATTCAGAGGCGCTCCCGACTACTGCGCAGAAGCTGAATCGGAGTTTCACGCCGAAGCGCATGAGCAATTGCGAGTGAAGGACTTGAGCAATGCCCAAGGTCCCTACGCGGCGGCTTTGAGGTGGATTCGAACCTGCAACCCTCCAGCTGCAAGGCACCGAACATACCCCCTATACCACCGCGCCCCAGTTGTATAACTGTAAACTAGAAGCTGATATACTAAACGAATAGGCTACCTATTTCGGCCGGCCATTTTGGAAAATGGCTGCCATTGAGTCCAGGGAGCAAATCTGCGATGGCCCTATTGGCCCTATAGCAAACCTTTTCCTCGTGGTATGTTGTTACCATTCGACATTGTGCCAAATTTCACGCTTGTTTCAGTTATTGACCAATTTTTACACCAACCTGATGAGCTAATTAGTTTTAACAGTTGCACAGTCTGGGCACTTTAGTAGATGTTTTTGTAAAGCATAGGCCTATGCGGTAAGTTTGCCTTATAATTCCTAGCATCTTTGTCCACAAGGGTAAAATTGGGCGGCCGTGGGTGGAGATTATAAAGCGGTTCTCGAGGAGATGGCAAAGTCCATGAAGGACATGCAAGTACAATCATACGAGCTCCGTTAACCGCCATATTGCATATCAACACGATTTTACCGAAAACGAACTAAACATATAAGTAAGTAAGTAGGCCTATATCCTTTATTCACCCAACTGCTAATCGCACGTTGGTGTACACGAAAGTTCTAAAAAAGCGTGAATGAATCATCCTTATGATAACAGATCTTAGGCTATTTAAAAAATTTCCGTACTAAGGTAGGCCTATCTGCTGATTGGATTATTCTATTGTGTGCGCGAGGTCGTACGTAGGCTAGCCTATATATGGCAGTTTTATGGGAGGTACCAGTTCGTGTAGAACATGCGCTGGGTCATTAGTGACGCTTGCGAACAGACGGGAGTCGATGCACTGACAAAGCTGCTCGAAGCTTTGTTAAGTCTTCGCTGAACTAAAAAAATTAAGTCTGAATTCTTAGATGTGTATGATTCAAGCGTTTTGGGTCCTTTGAATGCCACTGCATCATAATTAATTTTTTACTCCTTTATTGCCTGATGTTTTAGGCCGGAGACGTCGTGCGTTCAGGTATACGCTATAATGTCTTTCTTGCAGGGCTGTTAAAGGCTTGGTTTTTTGATTTTTGTTTTTTTTTGTTTTAAAAAAAACAAAAAAACAAAAATCTGCAAATTTTGGTTTTTGGTGTTTTACAAATTTCAAAAATTATAAATGCCAAAAATGTTGTCTCTTCAAATCTCTTGACAATTGTTGTATGGTCTTTTTAAATTTCGTTTTATGACATTCTACGGTTCTACTGTTCTAATTAATTTCATTTATATGCATCTGATTAACTTGAACGGTATTATGCCATTATTATGAGTTTTATGATCCGAAATAGGAAAATCTCCAAAACAAAAACCAAAAAACCAAATAAAACCAAAAACCAAAAACCAAATAAACCAAAAAAACCAAAAACCAACTTTTCATTTTGAAAAAAGTTTGTTTTTTGCACCTCTGCTTTCTTGTAGGCTACAACTTTTGATGGCAATCGGACTAGGACTTTCTTTGCCATCCCATAAATTATGACATGTTGCAACACTCGTGAATAAGCTAGTAGCCAGCGCTTAGCTTTTAAGTATAGGCCTAGGTCTACCGTCTTAGGAATCCGGAGATTACGATAACGAAGAATAAATGCGTTTCGGACAATCCATAATGCGTCTAAGCCTATATGATATTATATTGTAGCATTATTTGGAAAGGCGCATGAACTTTTGCCTGCGCGCGTGATTTGCAACGGACATTTGCCTTAGTAACGAGCCTTTGCCTTAGTAACGAGCCTTTGCCTTAGTAACGAGCCTTTGCCTTAGTAACGGGCCTTTGCCTTAGTAACGAGCCTTTGCCTTAGTAACGAGCCTTTGCCTTAGTAACGGGCCTTTGCCTTAGTAACGAGCCTTTGCCTTAGTAGCGAGCCTTTGCCTTAGTAACGGGCCTTTGCCTTAGTAACGGACAATTTGTCGTCCTCTGAACCTATAAATAGAGACGCCTGTTGCGTGTAGAGGGCAGTTAGAGGCGGTTAGAGGGCAGTTAGAGGCAGTCAAAGTCAGTTAGAGGGAGTAGTGTTTAAGGTCAGTTAAGTGTTGTAGTGTGTTAAGAAGTTCGACATTAATAAAACAATCTGCTGTGTTGATCCGTGTCGTTGCCGTCTTCCTAGTTAACCTAGTGTTAGGCATCGTCGGTGGCACCATTAAGTCCTTTGCCCGACGGGAAAGGCCGAGCTCAGCGGACGAACGAAGAAGAGGGAAGACTCCGAAGAGCTATCCTGGTGACCGAAGATACCGGAGTCCCGCCCGACGGTTTCATTTCCGCCACAATATCCTATAATCCTACACTTAATTATTTTTGGTAGCCTATTATATCTACTCATACACTTAGGCCTATGGTCTTGAATGCAAGTCGTACCTTGTTGTGTATACATTCTGCAGGCTCAGATCTTCTCATTTGAGGCGATCGATCGATCGATCTCCTTGGTCGATCGCCTAGCAAAGGCTGGTCGATCGGTAAATCGATCGCGCTCGATGAGTTAGACTCCAACAAGAACCTGGAGCCAGACTACTATTTTTATTTATCTAATATACATTACTTGTGAAAAATTCGGACTAGGATCGTGTCACGGTGGAGCTCAACGACGGGTCTCAGAAAGGCTGATCAGCAGACGACGACCGACGAGGCCGGGTCATGAACTCTCGATTAACTACGTCCGCTTCAGCGATAGTCCCTATTCCTCGGGGCGCCTTATCGAAACCTCGCCAAACTAATAACATATGTTGCTGAAGACGGTCATCCCGACCCCAGGGCACCATACACGACGTCTAGTCATAACCTCGCGACTATCCACATCCGCTCCAACGATAATTTCTACTCCTCGACGAACCTCGCTAAATTCATAACACATGTTGCTGAAGACAGACATCCTGACTACAGGACATCGATCGCGACGTCTAGTCGCGACCGACGACTTCCGCTCCAGCGACGCTTCCTACCCCTTGATGTGCGATGCTGACACCTCGCCAAATTAATAACACGTGAAGGCTACCCTCCCGATTCAAGAGCATCAGCCGGGATCCTCGCCAAATCAAGAACACATGTCGTATGGGGCTCTGCATGCAGCGTGAGCACCGCCGACGAGTATATAAGCGAAGGCGCTCCTCTCACAGGACGCCTGGCTTAGGGTCCGTTGCGACGCCTTGAGAGGACATTCGAGCAACGTCGTCTCGGATCCCCAGCGTCAGATACGACTCGACTTAGATTAGATTAACTCGACGGAGCTAGACATCTCCACGACTCGACTTAGATTAGATTAACTCGACGGAGCTAGACATCTCCACGACTCGACTTAGATTAGATTAACTCGACGGAGCTAGACATCTCCACGACTCGATTTAGATTAGATTAACTC
Organism: Aporrectodea caliginosa; assembly: GCA_020284085.1. Taxonomy (NCBI): domain Eukaryota; kingdom Metazoa; phylum Annelida; class Clitellata; order Crassiclitellata; family Lumbricidae; genus Aporrectodea; species Aporrectodea caliginosa. Next base: position 2,031,459 of record JACEVL010000351.1, read on the forward strand.
GACGGAGCTAGACATCTCCACGACTCGACTTAGATTAACTCGACGGAGCTAGACATCTCCACGACTCGACTTAGATTAACTCGACGGAGCTAGACATCTCCACGACTCGACTTAGATTAACTCGACGGAGCTAGACATCTCCACGACTCGACTTAGATTAACTCGACGGAGCTAGACATCTCCACGACTCGACTTAGATTAACTCGACGGAGCTAGACATCTCCACGACTCGACTTAGATTAACTCGACGGAGCTAGACATCTCCACGACTCGACTTAGATTAACTCGAACGGAGCTAGACATCTCCACGAGATCGAACAAGATTTGATTAGACATATTGACTCAGACTCTAGGGATTCGACCAACCTAACTCATTGACGACACTTTTACTTCATGTTATCGTTTATCCATGTTCATTTATCATTGTAATAAATTTTCGTAATACATTACGTGAACCGTTGTCGTTCGTGAAGTCTAGTTAGACGGACAATTACTTAGACCGCTAGACGATCACGACAGATCGATACCACATTGCATCGACAAGACGAGGAGGCTTATCGACGTAGTAGGCCTAGTAGTAATAGGTCTAGTAGTAATAGACTAATAGCTGAGCTAAAAACTTTGAAAGTGGTGAATCCGCTTTGATTAGAGTGCTGACACATCGAATGAATAACACCGTCCGTATATATGCAGAACTTTAACAAGACACGGACCGAGATAAATCCGTACGAGTATCAACTTATAATCCATGCAGACGTTCGTTCGTTACTTACGATTTGTAGGCCTAATATTCATAAACCGTGGCTCTGAAGTATAGTCCGTAAATTTTGCAGACTGTTATGAACCGTTAATTATTGATTCAATTTTGATTGATCGTAGCCGACGCACTGACTTCATCGAGTTCAACACAACTAACTAATCGTTCGTCTTTTCGAGAATCTTCGCAAAGTAATTTTGCTAGATCTCTGATCTAACTCGCAGTGGCGTAACTAGGGATTCGTGCGCCCGGGGGCAAGAATTTCCCGAAATTTTTTTTCTTAGTTCCGCCAAAAATTCTGATGACCTTTTTTTTGGTGCTTTTTCGTCTTTTTACATGTAAAAATTGGTTAACTTCTCAGACGCCTCATTTTGCGCCCCCCCCTGCGCCCGCGCCCCTGCCACACTCATGCATAATAGTTACTTTTTGTACTTTTTTTTAGCTATTTTGCCTGATTTCTTTCAAAAAAAATTTTTAAGTTTTAATTTTGCGCCCCCCCCGTCCTGCGCCCGGGGCCGCCCCCTGCCCCTCGTTACGCCACTGCTAACTCGACGTTCGAGTTATATTCCAAATAGACGCAAATACATCAAGAGGTATCCACCGAAGCCAATAGCAACCGACTTTCCTCAATCCTGGCGTTCGTCCATTTCACCTCTCTTGTTGGACTACTGAAGCTATGAAGCATTACCGCGGTACTGTAAGTCGCTAAAACGTCATGCCCTTTACTACGTCTTCAGGTAAGCCTTAAGGAACTGCTCAGATTCTTCTTCTTGTATATAGGCCTACTTAGCCTTTTTGCAGAGTGTAAGCTGAAATAAATAATTATTATGACAGTGTGTTTGCACACCGATTAAAATGTTAGGCTCAAAATGGGTAGGGAAGAAAATAACTTCTGCCTCGGGTTTCCTATAGCGAGGTACCAGTGTGATTCTCGTTAACGATAACGAAAATGTTCGTTGACGAAAATAAAATGATTTCGTTAACGATAACTATAACTAAAAAATATCATTAACTATAACTATAACTATAACGAAAAAATAACAATAACGAAAATTCATCTTTATTTCGTTAATTAAAAAAATAAAAATAGGAAGTGCAATATGGACGATTCGACATAAATGAGAACGAAAAATGCGATATTTTTAATTTGCAGTTTGTCAGTTACTTTGGAAACTCGTGTATTCGTGAAGCTGAATGCACCCATGCTTCAACGGCTTTCACAGCTCTTAGCAAATTGTGAAACAGCGTGTTAATAGGCCTACGCACAATTTTGCTTATAGCCTTAATTATTGTAACCATGCAAGTAGTAACTAAAATTAACTAAAATAAAAATCCATTAACTATAACTATAACTAAAAATAATACTAACTATAACTATAGCTATAGCTAAAATAAAAAAAACCCATTAACTATAACTGTAACTATAACTAAAATAAAATCTGTAAGGAGAATCACACTGTGAGGTAGGCTACTATAGGTCAGGAGTAGCGTCGTATCTTCAGGTGCAGATGCTCATTGTTTTCAGAGTGAGAGCCAGGACCCGCTTTCCCACACCTGTGCCAACACCCATGACCACGCTCGAGTGATTCCTCCTACAACTTATTACCTAATACCTAGGACTAATATATACGCTCTATTAGGCTCAACCTGTAGATTGACATTTGAGAGGATAGGCTTATGCATATTGTGTGCTTAGCGTGCTCATATTTACCAAATTTGTTATGCCACCACAATAGACAACCAAACGGAAAAGGCTGAACGAATCGATGGAAGGAACAAACAAAGTAGACATTTCATTTAACGACTACTCGATTAGCCTACTACAATATGAGTCATTATGGGCGTAGGTGTGTAAAAGCTGATGATAAAGAAGCATTCAAGTGGAGATCCTGCGAAAGAAGCAGGCCAATCGAATGAAGCGTAAGCCTAAAGTAGGCCTACCCGTGATGTGTCTGAATTACAGGGAAAACGTCTATAAATAAATTTATACAGTTTTCACATAGGTCTATAGCGTGCAGGCCTTATACTGTGCATGCAACTCATTCAAAAGTGACGCACTGTACACGTATAGAGGAGGTTTAAATTGTAATGTATTCAGTGCGGTTTGGCATGACTTGAAATAGGCACTACCAGGGCCGTAGCGAGGCATGTGCCAGCGGTGCCGTGGCACAGGGCGCAACTCAAGAGGGGGCGCAAATTTTGAGACGGAATGATTTAATTATTAAACTAATTACCTTGTCCTGAAATATGAAATAATTGTAATAAAATTAAATAACAACAAATAAAGTGTAGCCTATATATAATATTAATAGTCTAGATAGGGCCTACATGTGCAGGCTTATTTTAAGAATTGTTCGTTGACTATAGCTTGAACATATTACTCAGTCTCTCTGCTTACATGCGCGATGTTCTGCACTGGCTTCCTGCCTCGCAGCGCATCTCTTTACAGGATAGCAGCCTTAGTTTGGCGGTGCCTTGCTGGCTGTGCTCCATCATACCTATCTGACCTCTGTCGTCCTGTCTCTGACCTAGCCCCCGTCGGGCTCTGCGTTCCTCGGCCAAGGGAAAGCTCCTTGTCCCCCGGGCCCGTTTTGTCTCAAGCAGCGCCGAGCCTTTTCGGTTGTTGGACCCTCAATATGGAATGGCCTCCCACTTTAGCTGGCGACTACTGAAGTCAAGGTGGATGAGGAGACAGATCTGCGAATGGCCCTGATACGCCGGAGTTGAAAGTAGGAGGAGCGTGTGAGCTGAGTGATATGTTCAGAGAAAGAAAGAGAACTGTCCAGTATGACACCTAGGGTGACGTACACTGTACGCAATGTCTAATGTAGGGACCTGGAAAGCTTCAATATTCAATTCGAAAACGAATAAGACAGTAGTATTTTATTCGATTCGAAAATGACATTATGATTTGAAACATTTTGTAATCATGAAGAAATGTAATGTTATCCTTAACGCATTTTATAAACTAATTGTTTAAATTGATTGCTACTTGCCTGCTTGAGCAATCTGTGTTAAATGCTGCAGCCAGACTTATTACATGTCTTCCTCAATACTCACACATACATGATACATTCCACATACATGATTAATAATCTTCACTGGCTCCTGGTCTTGGTTCGCAAAACATACATTACTAAGTCCAAGCAGGGTTTGGCGCCTAAGTACCACTGTGACTTGATGTGTAAGCCGCACTCTGCACAATCTTCTCGCCCTCATCGTTCTGCTTGATCTCTTCGTACCTCGGTCGCGAACCTCATTAACCCAGCACCGGGCTTTCACTGTTGTGGATCCCTCACTATGGAATGACCTTTCCCCTGTAATTCGTAGCAGGATTCTGGAGGGAACTTGCCTGGAGTAAGCTGATTGGCAAAGACCGAAATTAGGAGATGAAATAATGTGCTTTTCGATCCGTGTAAGAAAATGACGTTCAAGTAACTCTGAAATGTTATAAAGGTTGGAGATGGGTCTAAAGTTTGGCAGTCAGTTGATGTCCAGATCAGGTTTCTTAAGTGAAGGCATGACTAAGGCACATTTAGAACATGATGGAGCAGCCTTCATCAAAAGACAAGTTGGTCAAATGTGCAATGAGATGGGAGAAACCAACTCATCAGAACAAGAAATAAGAAGTGATGTAGGTATGAAGTCCATCGGAGAGAATTTAGGGACAATATGACTAAGGAGAGACAAGACTTCAAAGTATGTAACAGAAGGTACATGTATGTTATTAAATGCAGTGCCAGAGAAGTCAGAGTCAAGCAGTAGGTCGCTCCATCTGAGGTTGGCACTGACCAATTTAAATTTCAGACCTTCGATTTTGTTAATAAAAACTGAAGCAGTCAGCACAGCTTCTGGTTAGAGAGTTGGTAGTCGACAGCATCTTTTGAATGCAGAATTTGCTGGGAGATGCGCCATCGGTTCCATAAGTGCTCATGGAATCGTTGTGGAGATTATTTTGTGGGCGGTATTCGTAATGCTGTCTATCTGAATTTTTCTTACTATACTTTAGGCAATGACAGCGGCACCGCCAGGATTTTAATTGTGTACGCACTACGCACAATAGGCAGGAGACCCCACTTAGGCCGGGTCCCGGGGACGAAGGTATGTGGGGGTACGATTAAGGAGCGTCCGAAGGACGATCGCTGAGGCTCGCAGCGCCGATAGGGGAGGGGTTGGGGAGGGGGACATGCCATCTCCCCACTTAAAACTTTTTGAATTTCCACACTGTAATGGTAGCAGTTTAGCATCAAGTGCCATCAAAGCAGATAAAAAGATCACCGAATACTTTCATTCAAAACGGGAGTATGACAAGGATGCATCTTATCCCCATATAATGTAACTTTGTATAGAAGCAGTGATGTCACTCAGCCTTAACAACACCGAGGAAGGAATCAAATTAAATGGAGGTCTGGTGAAAAATCTCCAATTTGCTGACGACATTGGCCTCCTCACTAGAAGCGTACCAGATCTAACGGATATTACGACATAGATAGACGAAACCAGCAGAAGATTCGGCCTAATGATCATCGCAGAGAAAACCAAAACAATGGTGATTGAAAAGACCAAAAGACACCAATAAGGATCAACATCCAAGGAGAAGCTATTGAGCAAGTGGAACAATTCGTCTACCTAGGAGGGCTAATAAACGTAGATGGCACCAATGATAAAGATATAGAAAGAAGAATTGGACGCGCTTCACAAGCATTTGGAATGATGAACAGGATATGGAGAAGCAGAGAGAATTGACACAGAAAACCAAGATAAAATGGACTCACTTTTGATGATACAACCGATTTTCCTATAATGGGTGGCTGGACAATGCTAAAACAGGATGAGAAAAGAATTCTGCCAGCAGAAATGAGTTGGCTACGGGAATTTATTGCAGGGATTTCAAGACTGCAGGAAATAAGGAACGATGACATTAGACAAGCATTAGGTATCAAAACAACCCTGCTAGACAAAGTCGTGCAACAAAGACTCTGATGGTTTGGACATGTAGAAAGAATGCCAGTTGACCGAATTCCACACAGCGCACTACACGCAAGATTTGAAGGAAAAAGACACAAAGGCAGACCAAGACAACGCTTGGATAGACAATATAAATGAAGACTTAACATCACTTGACTGACACTAAAGGGAACAATGGACTTGATAAGAGACCGAGGACAATGGAGATCATTTAATCGTACCCATCGCCGCCAAGTGGCTGGTGTCAGGAACTGATAATGATGATGATGAATGGTAGCATTTTAAGCAGTCATCTGAACAAAATTGTTCCATAATTGCTCCAGCTGTCACTCGTAGCTAAGATATAGTTTGAGTCGTGTTTGAGTTTAATTTCCAAGAACGCCATAAGCCTTAAGGTAAACTTATTGCTGACCAGACACAATTAGCAGAAATGGTTAACAAATGGTACACAAGCCTAGCAAGAAGGATTCAAATCGTGCAGCCCTCTGGTGATGACGTAGTTTTACTAAATGTTCAAGGAACGAAACATTTAGATATTTGGACATATGAAAGATAACACTCAAGAGATTGTATAAATATAATAGTTTAAGCTCATTATTATGCTTATAATATCAAGAGATTGTAACGCAGGGACCCTGGGCAAGTCCTTTCACTGAATGAACCCCATTCAGTTTGAGCGCCGAGCAGGAAATCTAGCTGGAAGGGGCGCTATAGCCAAGTGCTCATACATACACATTATGTTCTTAGTTAGTAAACCATCCTAATAATAAATGTTTTGCATGCATCGTCTGCAAATATAGAATTCCTCTGTCATGTTTACGTGATATAGAGCACATGCCTTTGAATAGGAGGTCAGCCAACTGAACGAAGTACAACAG